>OU026148.1:37300623-37777096 GCA_907269125.1 Eristalis pertinax
CTCTATTGAGATGTCCCCACTAGTTTGGGAGTCGAATTCAAATTGCTCTCTCCAAAATGTGTTCGTTGACGTTAAGTTACTTAAAGCATGGGGTAGTCGACTTCGACTTATGCGATGCCTTGCTTCCAAATTTCCATTTACCCGTCACCCAATCATTGACAGTGCTCACTGAGTGTGACTGTTTAGACAAGCTTCTCAAATCTATGCCGTTCGTAGTCGGCATAAAACTGTGAGAGCTCTATTATCTCCATACAAGAGCTTGGCTGGCATGCAGAACAGTCTGATTGGTATGACCACACTCGAGTGAAAATCCTAATAGAGTAAGCAGCACTTACTCAACAGAGACAACACATTGCGTTTGACTCTACTGTTGCCAATCAAACGAAAATACAAATCATCCTTCCAACGGAATCAAGTGCATGGAATTGGCATTATTTTGTGTTTACATGACAAAGCTCGTAAATGTTTTTTTTTCTCAAACCAGCATACTGCATATATTTCAGACAACGTCCATGACTGAAAATCATCCTCATCGTCTCTCAGTGTGCTCAAACAATAGAAAATTTGTGAAATGATAAAAACAACTGATAGCATTTTAACCTATCTAACCTACTCATTTAAGTTAAACATTTCGTATCATAAATCATGTATGACAAAATTCTTTCCATTGGGACTACAATCCACATTTATGATTCTAGTTCTCGGCGAGTAAAATCTTTAAATTAATCGTTTATTTGTTTTCAAAATTATACAAAAAAAAAAAAAAACCAAACAAAATCACTTGCCTTTGTAAGGCCTTCGAATGAGCATATTTTCGTTTATATCAATATTTTCAGGTATTCCGTGTGCCTGAAACGGCTACTGTGCTTCTCAGGTAAATGCCCCATGTTTTCAAATGTTGGCATATACATTAAATATTTTGTCTCTATCATTAAAAATATTTTCAAATGCTTAAACGTAAATTGTTAAATTAATTTTTAAAGAAAAATAATAATAATAATGATAATTTTTTTTTGGAACACATAAAAGAAAAAAAAATCAAAAAAAAACTGTTGACTCTAGAGCGTTGTAATAAATCTGAAAATATCTTTTTTCTTGCAATTTCTGTATATTTCAGTGGTGGCGTCAAGTTCTCGGATCTTACAGAAAAAGAAGGTAAATATATTCACATATTCACACAAGTGTTTCGGCTTGATAGCTTATAAGCACACATATGTATACATGTTTTCATAATTCTCGACTGGGCAACTCGTAAATGTAATGTTTTTCCTTCTCGATTGACTGAAGGAAATTATGCCGCGTATATATGCCGCCTGGCTGCATTTTGAACATCTTGCCCTGTAACTTTGAAATGAAAATAACGTATTTTTGATTGAAGTTTAAACTGATGCCATCATTGTCCTTCCAACATTTTAAGTTCATGATATATCTGCTCGTGAATGTAACTATTTTTACCTTACGATTCACTATCAAGTTCAAGGATAAATCGATTTTGTTATTTCATCGTCTTTTAGTAAACAACAAATTGAATTAGTTGTCAGCAGAGTGCTGTGTAGGGCTTTGCTGTCGCTTCGTTTACCTTCCATCATTGCGTTATATCAGACTGTTCTCGGTGTCTCTACACTATGTCACTGCGAAGGTAGTTTCTTGAAATTTTAATCCTATTACTCGTAACTGTGCGATACTTAAAAATAGTTTAACATTGCGTTTTATGCAGTTCTATTATGTCGATGGCAATGGGTATTGCGTACTTTCCCTCGTTAGTCATTTGTTTGTATCTCATTCGAATTTTTTTTTGTTTTCATTTAGAATTTGACCCTGACAAACAATGAGAGATTGCAAATCGATGCTGCCGGTTGGATACTTGTGTGTATAATGATATGAGTGACAACTGGGGGGCGCTATATAATAAAATTGCATGAATACAGCAATCCATGTCACACATGGTGTACAATGCAATGATAAAACGTACTTTTTGTGTAGTTAAAGTTTGAATTGTAATCGCTGCTGCTTCCTGGAGAACAAAAATGAAAGAGAATGATGCGAGTGAATATTATTGCGTGTCAGAGGGGTATATCTTTCCTTTTGATTATGTGGACTCCTTGGGCCAATTAAGTTCAAAAATAAGTGACGAGCTGTTTGACATTTTGGTTTGACACACGAAGAACTTTATTGGAATGCTATCGTGTGGCAGGGAAATTGCTGAGGTCGTTAAACTGAAGAAATATTCTTAAGGTCTTCAGTTTTCAAGGAATGTCTATAGATAGGCACACGTAAACGAAACATTAAATTAATTGGCCTTACCAGAGATGAGCAACGACATTTACAAAAGCAAACGCTTATTACTTGTATTTATTGTGTTTTCCAAAACAAAAAGAGTTGAGGAAGATTGACAATTCTGATAATGTCCTATTTGTCAATGTCTGGTTTAAACGAAAAAAGAAAAAGTCATTGTTTCGCCGTGTTGTTCTGATGTAGTCATGAGCAAATCAATCACTTCACATCGCACTGTCAGCGGTATGAATGAATACTCTTTTATATATGATGGCAAATGGTGAGACCGGTGTATGCCTTAATTGTGTGGTCTATTAATAGTTTGACAATAGTTGTACTTAACAATACTACGCACACCCCTTGATTAGAAAATGAATGGATTTTCTTGTAAAATATATTCGACGCATTTAGCTACAAATGTTAGATCCTTAGCAGTCGCCAAACCCCTCCGGTCCTCGTATTATTGGTTGTTAATATTTTTATTTATTTTGATTTGATTTTGTTTTGCTTTAAATTTAATTTGTGACTATCATTCAGAATCCGAAACTCCAACCACTTTCAAATATCAGCAATTTCCATTCGGTTCACCTGAACATAGCCAAATCGACTTAACTGCATCCTGTCCAAGATGTTTGGCCTCTGCTGCGGAAAAGCCTGGCAGCGAAGGTGAGTGTGATTCTGATTCTTTTTTTTTTTCGTAATTAATTTGTGTTTCTGTTGATTTTTTTTCGTTAAAACGAGACACACCAGCTTTTCAATAAGTTTCGTCGTGAGTGTCGCTGCAATTATGACAGCAGAATATGTTATTTCATGTGCTTCGCATTTGCCTTACAGTCCATTTCATTTCGTTTGTTTTTATTGAGGCGAAAATTTAACTGAAATTCCTTGGTTATGGTTCGGTTGGTTTCTATGTTTCTAAGATTGAATAAAAACGCATTTGTTTCTAACAAGCTCTTATAAGTATTTGATACGCTTGTTGTAAATGAGTATGGTTGTGATTTGCAATAACTTGAGTTTCATGATACAGTGTTTGGCATTTTTCTACAAAAAATTACTTACGCGCTATCAAAAAAAAAGGAGGATGTCTCATAAATATGACATTTGTCCGCTAGGCATAAGCAACTGGTGCTCGTTAGCTCGATGTAAGTTCAATATCAATCTGGTCTCTATTAGTTGTCGCCTTTATCACGCGACATGAGCGCGCATATATCGTCGTTATAGCAGCACGTAAACAATATATCAAGGTTTGGCTTAAAAGTTTACCCTTTCAATGGCAGTCTGTAAGTTTCTTAGGTCATCTGCACCTAATGAGCGATCTATTCACCAATCGAGAATGTCTGGTCACACATGTGTGATTTGCTCGATGAGTCATTCTTACATATACACGTGTATTTGTAAGTATCAATAAACTTATAAGAGTCATTGGCTGTATCATAACAATGCCATGTGCACTATGATGATTCAGTTCCATTTCCCCGCTATGCGCTTATGCTTTCTGCAATTCGTTATCTGCAATTAAACTTTACTACTGACCTTGACGACCGGTTTTTGGGTAAGTTTATAATTATCATGGATCCCCAAATCTTCAATCGTTCGGGGATTTATTTAAATATGGAACGTTCACTCGGAATGTTTACTGCTTCCGCTACTTACTCATATAAGCGCATCACACAATTCACGCCATCGGTCTGCATACGTAAAACAAAAGTTTTACGCCTCTTTACGTTTGTTCGCTGTTGACGTTGAATTTCTGGCATTATTATGGGACCAAATACATTTCATGGAACGAACGACTGGTTCAGTCCACATGATCCAAAGATATGTATCAGTGTTAATTTTTGTTCGTATATCGTTAAAAATAACTCGAGCTTTTTGCGCTTCTTAACGGAAGATCATGTCTAGCGTATATTTCGCACAAGCACGTGTGAAACAGTGTCATATGAATGCTCCTTAGTTTGCATGAACTTCACGCCTTTAAGTTAGATACATAATAATTGCACACGTCTACTGCAAATTCTACTAATTAACTTACCTAAGAGAGCAGCCTTATTTTTTGTTATGGTTGTGATAAGAAAGGCAAGTGTCGTCTCACTTCACTTATCATGGATTAGTCATGTCCACTGGTGTGATAACTAAGGGGCATCACGGATCTGGTTTACAGTCCATCAGCTTGTTTGTTTTGCTTGAATAAACAGCTGTATGATTTTCGCCATAATCCATTGTTCAATGAGAAACATTAGAAGCTGAGAGGTACATATTAACATGCACACTTTTGAGGTATTACGTCCGATATTTATTATTTTGTTAACAACCCAAAGATAGTAGTACCTTAATGCATTGCTGGCTTTACGTCATTCGAAATAACAACAAAACAAGAAAGATATAATTCCAGTGGTCGGAAAAGGTGATTGAGTGAGTGGTAATTACTCCTACACATGATTGCTGATCACGTGGAGGAATCATTTTGATATCACGTGTCAGGTGGCGGGCAAGGCAGACTGGGTTTGTTGTCACTTCGAAAGTGATAAAAGAAGCAACGTTAGACTTTACTTACAAGAGCTTCAATTTAAGTGCAAAGCTGATTCATTCGAATCAGTGTAATTAAAATTGAAAGTTAATTCCCTTCCATTGTATGACAAAAGCAACGCAATTTCGAGAATGTCTTAAATCTTGTTCCTTTCTAGTCGCCAGACCAACTGGTTGCAAGATGAGGAGTAGTTAATTAGCGTGGTTATCACAATGGGTCCTACTTTGGCCATTTCGGCAGTCAGCCACCACAACCTAACCTAACCTAGTATTGTAGTGTTCTTGCTCAATAGAGGGGAACTACAGTTGCACTCGTATGTCAACAATAAATATGTAATAGATAGTGCATAAACGATCCATCACACTCCAACTTTCATGTTCACACGGAACCAAGTAAAGCCACGCAATGGCGAGGAAGTGCCGCCATAAATGTACCAAGTTCGTTCCGCCCACTTGGGAGCGAACAAGTGGTTGCTGTAAAAGCAAGGTTCAATGTGACACAATTTACACATGACAATGTTATTGAATAGTGTTTGTCGAAGTTCAAGGTTTTATTGTTTTTGTTTCAAATCCAATTCATGGAAACAGACAGTCTATTCTTGCCTTTTCCCCCTCAATCATTGATAATCTATTTTACTCGTTACCTAATTTCTTTATCCTCACGATCAGAGATACATTGTTAGAGGTCATTCATTGTTATTTTAAAATCTGATCGAAATTTTATAACTTCCCCTGCGTGCGGTGGTCCCTACTAACAACAATCCGCCGCGCGGGTATTATCGAGAGAGTTTGTTTCTTCTTTCCTCTCAGTCTTTCAAATTGTATAAATATTTTGAATAATTTGTGGGCGTATAACAGCGTGACGTTAAAACACGAACAAATTGAACTGGCATTTTTGGAATACGTGCTGAATTTCATGAAATAATAAGTTCTTCAGTCAAAACATCCTGTGCTGTACATATACATACATATGTATATATGTTTATTAAAACAGGCAAAACCATTGTATTTGAAATACTAAATGACATTTGCGACGTTTGAATGTACACTCTAGTCACTTAGCGTAAAATTGTGATCAAGATATTTCATTTCAACATTTTCTGGCAGAACTAACGGATTCGGAAAAGCAAAGAAGAAAAAAAAAGAGCATTTGTTTGTGCCAAGATTTATATTTGGTCAACATTTCATTGACAATTGAAAATAAATGAACAAAAATTTCGTTGCGGGAAACGAAAACTAACCAGACACAGACACCTCCCAAAAGTGGGTGTGTTTGGGAAAATCTAATTCCGATTCGCTTGTCGCTGCTGATCAGTTAAGGAGTCGTTCCTGGTTGTATGATTTTCCGTTTGTTTCATTTGGACTTGAAAAAAAACATTTGTACATCGATGGTAGAAGAAGAAGAAGAAGAAGAAGCTTCTCCCTACAAAATGATTGACACTAATAGGTTCAAAAAGCATTTGATTATTCACATGAACGTCTTACCATCAGATTCACTTGAAATGAATAGATGACCAGTCCGTAAGTTTATCCCACACGACGAGAGAAACATGTGACTTTCCTACATACGTGACTTGACTTATTCTGTATTTATTCAATGCCTGAGTTTGGATGGTGAAATTCGGATCTTGAACACGTTTATGCCGAAAATCTAAAAATAACATCGCAAAATGTTTTTCTCATAGTGCTCACGGTGGTGGATGTATGTATAATGTATGTACATTCATTGACGCCATTCTCGCACTTGTTGCTACAACGAATTTTTATTCGTATTGTCTTCTGTTTTTGGTTTTTAGTCTACATGTGTTCGACTATAAATTTGTCTGGAAATGTTTTATTTTTTATTCTTTCAGTTCACCGGGGACATTATCTCATCCTCCTTTTCCGTATATCACATATAATTTCTTTTAGCGGGAAAGTCACAAGGTTGTACGATCAGGTTTCATTTAATCGATTCAAATTGTCTTCTGCAGTTGTCAATGCAAGCTTCGTTTAAAAATGATTGTTAATTTGTCAGATTTAATGGCACTAATTAGCAGCAATTTTCGAATCGAATTGGATTGGATGTAATTTCTCATTTCGAAGTGTTGTTGACAGCAAAGGATTGCAGTTTGGAATTGATTGTATTTCATGAGTTCTCTAAGAGATTATTGTAACAGAGCCGATAAGTAGTTTGAGCGGAGAATCTGATATGATTATTATCACATAGTCACTTGAGTAAAATCCTCTTGAAATACATAATGCTCTTGAACAGAAAGAACGCCTGAATGTTAGCTCAGTTGTTAGGTAATTATCATATTGGACACGTAACATGTGACCAGCTGGCGATGTGAGATTTTTTGTGATTTTGTGGGAGCTACTCGCCGCGATAGGGTGAGAGACACGACAGTGCGCGAGGAGCTCAACGTTGAATAGCTGCTTTTTCGAACGGAAAGGGAGCTATGCTTCGATGGTTTCGTCACGTGGCACGAATGTCCCAATCATCAGGACTTCCAAGATGTGCCTTAGGTTAGGTTGGGTACGTGGGTAGACGTTGGACCCATTGTAATGCCCAGAGGCGGATTTAAAAGCCTCCTCTTTTCTACTCCTTTTCGTGCTTCGGGTGTTAAAACGACGATTTGACCACAAGTGTTGATGCGTTTGTTATCTTAACCATCCAGAAATCTTGACGAACCTGCATAGAGATGTGCCTTGAATGCGACTCTGCATCAGGTAGGCGATCGCTTAGCAGACCCAGGACGAGTTAGTTGGGCCAAGTTCAAAAATTCGCCTGGTTCCGCTTGCGCATGACTCCTGATGAGTTAGAGTCGATGGCAGCGGATCGAGTGGCCTGGAGATCTCTCGTGCGTGCTTTGCCGGCCTCCTTAGTGGATCATGCAGAAGATGATGATGATGAACGTCAAGTGATTCATGCAATTTGTCAACTCATTTAGTTGCGCAATGTTCCAAGCAAGTTGTTTCATTTGATAACCCCCTTCTCTAGGTTGAGCGGATTTAGTTTATTTGACTAAAATATAAATATGTATACCTACAACAAATAAAAGAATATATGAACGATTAGCTATTTGTGTGGAAGGCACTCTTATTCATTTTTCTGTGCGAAATAATGTGCATATACTCTGTTTATTGTTCTTCTGAATAGTCCTAACAAATTGCGAGTTTGCCCAGGTCATTCTCTGTGGTTTAATACGATAATGTTACATCTACAATCGTTTTTCTTTTGTAGCCTTCAAATTCCAGGAGAATCTTATTCGCACCATGATCCAAATTGAAAACACCTACTTTGAAGTGGGCAACTCATGCCAACGGAACTGTTTGATAATTTGCGATCGGGGAGTCATGGACGCAAGCGCATGTACGTTGTACTTAAAATTATATCACAGTGGAATGAGTAGAATAAATATCACTTTTTGTAGATATTTCCAAGGAGAAATGGGAGAAAATGATGGCAGCTAATAACTGGAATCCAATTGAACTGAGAGATAATCGGTATAATCAAATCCTTCATTTGGTATCAGCTGCCAATGGAGCCGAAGAGTTTTACACAACCGAAGTAAGTAGTGCTACGGCGATAGTGATTTATAAAATTTTGATAACATTTTCTATTCGATTGTAGGATCACGCATGTCGGTCTGAAGGTGTTGAACTGGCCAGGGAGCTGGATTACAAATCAGCAGCTGCATGGGTTGGACACCCATACTTCGATGTTATCGACAACTCAACAGATTTTGAATCCAAAATGAATCGTGCCATTGAAGCGGTTTGTCAAAAACTTGGCATCGATATCGGTGATCGCCTCAAGACTTCGTCAAGAAAACTTAAATTATTGGGTAACACTTGATTCGCTTTATCATTGAATGGTTTTTTTTTAAAATAATAACAACATATTTAGTTGGAAGCTTGCCACCAGATTCCGCATTTCCACCGTTTCAAGACTTTGATGTCGTGCATCATTATTTACAATCCTCAGGACCAAAAGTACAAGCAAGGTTACGTAAGCGTGGCCAGAAAAACCACTGGAGTTATATTCACACAATCCGTCGGCCACATTTGCATGGACAGTCTGTTGAAGTGAAAACTCAACTAACCCATCGTGATTATATGAATTTGTTGGCACAGCGCGATTACACTCATTTTACAATCTATAAGAAACGTCGTTGTTTTCTGATCAACAATCAGTACTTTCAATTGGACATCTACCGAGAGCCAAGTCATCCAAGGTGAGATTGACAAACTTTTGATGTCATATCCGATAAGTTTATTTTTTTTTTCCATAATGCAGATGCAAAGGACTTGTTCTCTTGGAAACCTACTCATCGTTGACCGGTGAAGCTTTACAGAATTGCATGCCGAAATTCTTGAATATAGTCAAAGAGGTAACTGGTGATCCAGACTACTCTATGTTTAATTTATCGCTAAAAGAAGATTGGAGCGTCACCAAGAAATTCTGTCATTCATTAAATGGTAAGGAACAGTGTGAACTTTACGTCGATGATGATGTTGGTGATGATTGATGATGCTTATTCAAAATGAAAAACTATCCCCGAATGAGATAGTAGACATGATAGTTTCTTTTATTTTCCATTCGATTTCTCATCGATTGTGTATTTAAGTTTTTTTTTCTTTTGATGTTAGTTGGTCTTTTTTTTTTTTGTTTATGTTTGATCTGTTTTAGTTTTCGTGTTAGAAATGAATACTTCTTTTAGTAACTAGAATGGTATTGACATCTAAATGCTTGTGGATAGTACATATATTATTGAATCTATTGTTTAGTTTGTAAGATTTGCATGTATAACACATTTATAAAGCGCACGCAACACTAACTTAAATCATTTCATTCATTCTGACTCAAATTGAATTCCAGAGAAGAAAAAGAAAAATATATAAATTTATATTAAGGACACATTCATGTATCGGAAGAATTATGAGATAGTATGCCCTCTAGATTGTAAGGTCTTAAAATTGTTCTTACGTATGTGTTTTTCATCAAATTCTAGGATCAACAATTATAATTTTGGGTTAAAATAAGTTCTATTTATCCTCTTCCATGGGAGGAATGATTTGATAATTTAATGAATGAATACCGCAGCAACGTTTTAAAAGCTTTCACTTTTCCGTCTACGGTGCAAGGTAGTGAATATTATTTATTATTCATAGCTGCTCCAGAGATTCGTTGGTATTTTGACAATTCTTGTATGCCAGATAACGCTTTAAGTTTTGCGCTAGTTATGGTATAATTTGTGTGAAGATATTCCAAGCTAATATCCAATTCCGGAAGTGCATACTGTATTTCAAAAATATTTCTTTAAGATTAACTCTCATTAGGGTAGCCATCAATTGTGTATCAAAACTACACGACCATTTTTGTAGTGAATCTCTTTGAAGCAAATAGCTAGTGCTGGCTTACAAGCAATACCACAAAGTAGTTATAAAAAAAAACGTTGCCTATAACAAGCAATTCATGTTCATTCCTGAGACAAAACAAAATTGCATCAATCGTACGCTTTGTAAATTTCACTAGAATTTATTTGATCTCTTATTTATTTTACAATAATAATAAAAACACGTGAATACAAGAAAAATTTAACCAAAGAACAGAACTCATCCAGTTCCCCATTCATATCAAAAGGCCACAAATATGTATTATACTTCAATTGTTTTAATATTTTGTTATGCTGTGATGTTTTTGAGTTTATTTTAGATTATATAATTGTTGCTTGAGAATCTGATCAAGGTGGAATGTGATTATCGGCCGGAGATGTGAGCTCTTTCATTTATTTGGTTTTTTTCAAATTTTTTTCATTAATTGATGTCCGTCCTCTATGTGAATCTTTGTTTTCTATCTGCAGTCAAAGCTCTTGTAATTCGCATTTATTATCAAAAATCCCTGATTTCTTTTCTATTTTATTTTTATTCCTAATGAGAATGTAATGAATTTTAAATCTTTTCTGACGGTTTTGTTGTATTTGCGATAATGTGCTCTGCCTTTGATGTCAGTGCTACGGTGTGAGAATAGGAAAATTAAATTTCTATTTTATCTTCTATCACAAAGATTATTATTTTAATTAGTAATGATAGCTACAGAGTTAACCAATGTGACAGTTAGGTATAGTGTCATAAACTTGTGAATAGCGAGCGTTTAAACACCAAAACTATTTGAATAGAATTAGTCAGCGGCGGAAAAAAGAGCTAATTTGTTTCATTTCGTCGCTGGATCGCGTCTGGCTCTTTGTGTGTTGCGTTCTCAGCAGTCAACAGTTCTCAAAAGGAACGATTGAAGGGCAGAGAAACAATCCGGAAGTCACGGAAGCAATCCATGTGTCCCTCCCGGCTGCAAAGGCAAACGGGCTATCGATTGAATTCGACGACAACGGAGTTGTAAACAAGTTCTTTGTCTCTGCTGTCGACGATAACTCAGTTCTTCTAAAATTGTTAATTAGAATACTTAAGCAAATATTTGTTCAGTTTTTTGTCGATTAAAAAACTCGATAATTCAATGCGCCCCTTTGTATTTACCACGAGAAGTATAACTTTTTGTTTATATTTGCTGGAAAGTGGTTGTTTCTCATTCAGCAGTTCGTGGCTGATATATTCGTGGCAAATATAAACAAAAAGATTACTTCTTGGTGTGCCAAAAGTTTCGTTAATTATCGAGACAAAATGTCTACAAAAGTTAGCTTATATTATTTCTATGCGAATTAATCATTTCCTATGATAGGTCTGACTATTGGTCATCACAATGGACCGACATGGTCTAAGTGTGCGATTTCGTTGGCAGCCCACTTACCTAACCTAATCTAACATATAATTTCCTTGTCAAACTGAAAACGAAATGCACAAAGAAGAAAACGCGGTGCATAATAAATTCACGACTAAACAAATCACGTGAATCCCACCCGAGCCATCTGCGAGTAGAGAAACTGCCATTTGGATGAAATGTCCGACTACGAAGTTCGCTGTCGTGTCTCACGTGTACAGCACCGATGCTTGCTGTCAGTTTAGAAAACTGACATGCCAGCCAAAACGACGCGAGTCGAATAAATAAAACGACAAGCGTAAATAGGGGTGATTGCGATTTAAAAGAGCATCAAATGTCAAAATGCACGTTCCCTTGCTCTATATCCGGTCATTGTTATTTGATTCTTGACATTTAAAAGAGAATCTTCAGTAATGTAGAACTACAGGTTTGAGCTATCAGCGCCGATTTCCTGTACAATTAGACAAACATCTGGTCTTATCTGTTTATGACAAAATGATCACACCAATCTGTGTGAGTAATAAATAGAGGTTATTTGGTATATTAATTTATTGCAACTCTTATCGACGTTCGACGTCACTAGTTTCACTGGTGTTCAGCAGATTTCGTATATTGAAATTGATTTACATTTATCTATTGACAATCTTTACCTTTCTCAATGTCGATTAGACACGTAACCCTTAGTACAGTAGAAATTAGTTGGTTGTGGTTAGAATTTAGAATTGTCTGGAAATACTTATGTGTAGCATTTAAGCAGCTGAACATGATGATTGTACACGTCTTACCTGAACAAATGAAAGAGCAATCATTTCTCGCAAATGCATAATCACACGGGCTTTAATCATGTTGCTTTCCAACCTCACATTTAATAAATCTCGATCAAACATGAGTTTATCAATATCAATTCGCATTGGCTTACATTTCAAAGTAAAACGAGTGTCTTGTTCCTTCTTTCTAGTACTTTTTTTTTTTTTGTTTGGGTTTTGTTTTAATTAAAACAAAATGCAACTTCGTTAAACAATTTTGTTCTTTTATTGCATTTATTTTATTTATAGACCAAGGCACCACCGCTTACACAAAATCTAAAACAAATGGGGTATCGAATACAAAATTGATTGTTAACGGTCATGCAAAGGGTTAGTTTAATTATACTTAGTACTTTATTATTATGATAATTTGTAGCAAATTTTGTTGGTTTAGAAAAAAAGAAAAAAAATGAAACATTAAAGTAAGAACACAACACCTTAAGAGAAAATAAACATATTTTGAAAAGAATAAACAAAGAAAACTATGTAGTAACGTTTCAGTTATTCCTTGATAAACTAATTGATTTTCATTTTATCTTGTTTATGTTTCTCTTTTTAAATCAATTTCCTATAAAAAAAAGATAAGACTTTGCCTGCAAAAGAGAAAAGAAGAAAAACTTAAATCTAAAGACGATCCTAGAGTTTGTTATTTTATTTTTTTTTATTTTATTTAACTATTTCTCATTGTACTTAGAAAAGAAACTACTGAAATGTATATGCACTTATTTTTACACAATGATTCGAGTACTTAAAAGAAAAACGATTGTCTGTCAACTAAATTTGTTACTAGGCCTGAAATATTGTTCTACAGTCCCCCCCATGTATGTATTATGATTATGTTACCTATTTTATGCTTTCATCAATTAAATAAAGATAAGAAAAAAAAAGAAAGAAATTAAAACAAAAATAATAATGAAGTCATTGAAATAAAAGTCTTAGAGGAATAATTTTTAATTCTTAAGCAATTAACACACCATTAAAATACCATGTTATGAAATTCATAAACAGTGAATGAGAAACAAAACAGAATGTGAAGCTGATAATTTCATCAAGATTTCAATATTCTCATCTGGTAGACCAAAGAAGAAGTAACATTGATTAATATTATTTTTTCTTCATAAAACGCTCTTATTTTGAATATATTCATAAGAAAAGAAAAAAAATGCTGGTGCGATGAGTGCTAGCGTTCAGCGTAGGTGATATATATCATAAACTCTATTGTTAAATCTAAAACAAATATATATGTTAGAACGGTAACAAACACTTAATCGGAATTGTGTTTTCTTTTACCATTCGTTCAAATTCACCTTCGCCTTGATGTCGTCAACATAACTGTCGTCAAACATCTTAACAAATAAATATACACGGTACACTTTTTTAGGTGGGAATTTCGATGTCGTCGGATACCCGCCAGGCTATCTGGTTCGGTTAATACACGTTGTAACAGATAACCACAGGTGAACGGAAGTCCTAGGTACGTCCAGTTGGACCGCTGTGGTACTTGGAAGATGAACTAGGAGAAGCCAACAAATCCTTACTATACACTGTCGATTTTTTTAGGTGGAAATTTCGATGTCGTCAGAGTCCCGCCAAGCTATCTCATTCGGTTAATACAAGTAGTAACAGATAACCACAGGTGTACGGAAGTCGTAGGTACGTCCAGTTTGACCGCTGTGGCAGTTGGAAGATGAACAAGAGTAGCCAACAAATCCTTACTATACACTGTCGATTTTTTTAGGTGGAAATTTCGATGTCGTCAGATTCCCGCCAGGCTATCTGATTCGGTTAAAACAAGTAGTAACAGATTACCACAGGTGTACAGAACTCGTAGGTACGTCTAGTTGCGCCGCTGTGGCACTTGGAAGATGAATTAGGAGAAGCCAACAAATCCTTACGGTGTCGATTTTTTTAGAGGGAAATTTCGATGTCGTCAGATTCCTGCCAAGCTATCTGATTCCGTTAATACAAGTAGTAACAGATAACCACGGGTGTACAGAAGTCCCAGTCCAGTTGGAAGATGAACTAGGAAAAGCCAAAAAATCGTTTCTATACACTATGTAACCTGATGATTGTCATTAAAAGCGCACGTTACGAAAATTAAGCTATTCACTAAACTAAAGGTATACCAAATTGTTTAAAAAAAGCCGACCGATATAATGCTATATTGCAACAAAAAGCTGGAGCGCTAACTGGTTGTAATCATCTGAAGTACCATGAAAATAAAATGGGTCATTCCCTTGACTTCATTTGCAGAGACTGTGGTGACGAAGAGAAAGAGAATACCGCAGCCTCTTCCAGTTGAGATACAGAATACTGGAAGAACATTTCTTCCAGGACCTCTAGGAACTGACAAACATCTCTTTAACTTCTATTTTCAGGTTTATTCGAATTTCATGATGACTGAACTACACACCGGCCTGATGGTTACGAGGGTGAAGGTATGAAGAGGAAAGTCCCCCTACGGGTATCACAAAGGGTCCATTAGGACTTACATAATTGAGATATGGCTTGCGAGTCTACCCAATCTAACCTAACCCAACCTATAACATTCGTGGATTATAACTCAAGACAGCATATTGTGGCAGGCGCATTTTGGTTCAAACTAGATTAAAGATTGTTTAGATAAAACAACAAACAGCATCTGCAACTTGCAAGTGACTAATCAAAGCAGCTTCTGCAGCGATTTGCCTTGATTTCCGCCTCGTACTCTTTGTCTAAGAAATAAAACGCACTTGAAAGGTTAAATTTACAAGTCAAAAATAAAAATAAAAATGTATTTAAATTTAATGCATGTGGACAGAGCAAACAATACAAACGAAAAAAAAAAAAAACAACTAAATACTTCCTCAAACAATCAACAAAATTGTTTTTGTAATAAAAATAAGAACATACTAACATATTGCTTATAGGTTGAGTCTTTGGACGAAACCATTTTACTGGTTCAAAGCACTTACAAAGGAAAATAAAGAAGAAAAAAACGATAAAATTTTAAAAAGTGATCCTCGTGACCCCCGTTTTATCCGCGTTTTATTAAATTATTTTATTTTATTTATCCTATTGATTAATCTATCAACTGATCGGTGCACGCGAACGACTAGAAGGTAGCCAATAATGATGGAGGGAAAGGACACAAACGTGGATAGTCCTTCGTAGATGAACCGGGGAGCGAATATCTTCCACACCATCAAATGCCGACAGTGTATTGTACACGCCATCATTGCACAAAATATCTGAAAGGGGAAAAACAAAATATCAACTTGTTGAATTATTTTGCTTTCGAATAAAGTTTACCTTCACTCCTTGAAGCATGAAAAACTGTACGGCCAATTTGAATAAGGTTCCTAAATACACACACTCGTTTTCGAAGAGAATCAATTCGCCTCGAGTTATATCGAATCCAACAGACTGTTGCGATAGGTCACTGTTGGTTTTGTTCTGATTTAAGAGTCGCGGATCGGTGTCTTTAATCTTTTCTTTTGCATTCGATCGAATAAGTGATGGGAACAGAGCGAATATGGAGAATGTCTCCGAGCTGAGCAGGGAGTACATGCACATGAAGAAAATTTGACCGCAAAACGTGTTGAAAATTACAAGAATTCCCGAGATGAAATTCGAATTTCCAATGTATGCAGTGCGTCCAACAAATGCTGCTCTCCAATCGATTTGTGATAGTGTCGTCTGATGCGAGGTGGCAAAGAAGCAGAAATTCGACAGTAGATACCATCCCACAATGGCTGTGTACGTAGGCTGGATACAGGTTTCTGGAAGAGAGCAAATTGTTAGTACCTTATTTGAGCAAGAGATTAACTCTTTTTATGTAATTACCAAAGCTTGTGGCTGTGCGGTATCTTAAAATAGAGTGTACTGCCAATAGAACGGCAGCAACAGCTATACAAATAATTAGACCGATTGACGATTTCGGTTCTAGTAAAATTACAAGGACCATCGCAAGAAAGACGCCAAAGGATATCAATATTGAAGAGTATACGGTTGCCAGACCATAAACGACAGGAATCTCATAGTTGCGATCGTTTTCATCGCCGTCGTATTGTTGTTTCATCTTCTTGAAGATCTCAGGCACCACACTGTCGTAGGTATTCACTGAAATCATTGTACTCTTCGGGGGTAACACATATGTCATTAACGGCGACACAGATACCACGATAATTTGCAGCAAAAGAAGCGCGTAAATCACCAACGCCATTGAATCAATGTGATTTCGTTGGATGTTCTTTATCGCACTGTTCGAAAGCAATATATGACCACCAGCACATATCGATGCAACTGTTGGCCCGTAACGAGCCAACAGTACGTTCACCGATGAGCCAGTCAGATTTCCACAAGAACGTAGATATAATCGAGTGAGCGTTGTATATAATACAACTACAACTACCGAAAGCAGATAGGTTTTCGCAGTTCCCGGTCGTTTAAAGGAAAACCCACTGCCATTGTTCGAGAAGTCACCGCAGTCTCCTTGCTCCTCCCGGCATCGAAACAACGTGAAGGCTGATCGGAGTAGAATAATGGCCAGTATACCGGCCAAAACCAATTTCAACGAAGTCGATTTGAGGAAGTGTAACACCTTGAATTTCGCCTTAAAATCTACTTTTAAAGTCTGCTGTAAGATCTCATAGATCAGCAGCAGAATTACGGCAGTGAGAAGATACGATATGATCTTCGGCTCCTGAATGATGAAACTGTTTGAGAAGAACACCGAAATGAGGATAAAGCAAATACATCGTGTCGCCATGTTTCCGAAACGCTTGACACCGCTCCAGTTGGTCGCAATAGCTCCCCAATTTTGCAGAGTTAGAAACGCTAGTATCAGTGTGCTCAGTATGTTGGTGAAGAATATAACTCCGTGTTCTTCGGTCTTAAAGGAGAAATTCTTGTAGTAGCGATAGCCAAACACTCCACTTGCGAGGTTCAGCAGATAGGTGTACAGAACCACTTTCATTGTGAAGATCTTTGGGAAATCCATGGCGCGCGAGTTATTGATGAGCAGAAAAGCGAAAAATATCGGCAAAAATGTGATCAATAGACCCTGTGACATTTGTGTGGCATCAAATTTCACCCATATCTCCCGGCAAACGTTGAGTATTTCCCGTAAGTGATCGTTTAAGTCTACAACAAAACTTTTGAACGCTCCCTCCGTATAAATGGTTTTCACTCTGTGCGTGAGCAAAAGGAATTTGCTCTCCATTGACTCCATTTCTTCAAAATTAAATGTGCGCTTGTTTTCCAGGGCATAGTTGTAGAAATAGTTGTAAATTTGTTGCGCATTCTGCCATGCATGTAGAAGCGATACTTGGTATTTTGACATAAAAGGCACGACAACATCAGGCACTATGTTGAAATTGATGAGACCCAAATTCGAATAGGGTATTGGAATGCCAAGGATTGTAGCTAGCGTTGGAACGAGGTCGATCTGTAAACGGAGTGAAAAATGCTTTGATTAGGTTATGATGTGCGACATGTTATGCTTCTATCGCATGTGTTGTCAGACTATGCAAGGCGGTACTGGCCGAAAAAGTGAATCCATATGATTACGTGAAAATTGAAACATCTAGAGCACGCACAGATTCACTCTCTCTCCATTTCTTCTGTTTGCAAATTTCGGCAGTAGCACACCCACACCAAATTTCGGCAGTAGCACACCCACACAAGGCAAACACCTTGTTTAATCAAACTCGCTACAGCAGTGAGTCCGCAGTACAACATTTGAGATATGCCCGTTATCTTACTTGTTGGAGGCCATTGCCATTAGATCCGTAGTCACTAGTGAGAAATTTATTTGCTTTTGTGTAAGCAAACAGCAGTGCATTCGTCTCATCGTCTGAGTCCCCGCCGTGATCACCAGATATAGTCATTCCATGGTCCCCCATTATAAGTAATGTTGTCTCATTATCCATTTGTTCGACAACCGACCTGTAAAACGGGTCCGTTAGAATAATCGAACGAGAAAAAAAAAACAAACCCAAAAAACATTTACCTTATGACCTCATCCATTTCTTTCAGTTTGCGCGACATTTCATCGTGCAATGGACCATATTTATGCCCGCAATGATCAACACCAAGAAAGTGCGCTATCAAGACATTCCAGTCGCTTTTATCCAATTCGCTAGGAAGATGCTTTTTTATTTGATTATCTACTGTATCCAGGTCAAAAATATCGAAACTTGGGTAGGAATATGCACGCTTAAACCGCTTTGGATATAGTTCTGTCCACGTGCTGTCGCCCAAAAATACAATCGGTAGATTATTGCGGACCATTTGATCGATAATGTTGTCCTCGTTGATCTCCGGTGATGCGAAGTTCGAACCAATGTCGATAAACGTCGGTAGACTGCCCGTAGTTATTCCTTTCAGACGTTGTAACGTCGTTGTCGGCGGATCGGCACGGAATTTCAACATTCGACTACGCTCCGGATCAGTGTGTAAAAGATCGTTGATAATTGTTAACTTATTCTCATATGGCAATGGATTGGACTGGTTCGGTTTGAACACTCCAAACTCATACTTTAAGGCATCGATGACTAGAATAATTACTTTTGATTTTTGTGGAAGACATAGATTCGATGAGGCGTTCACATCTTTAAAGATTTCCTGAACAATTTCTTCGCTTAAATGATATTCCTGTAACATAAAAAAAAGACAGTTTTAGAGGTTGGGGCCACCATACAGCGGGAGAATATGAAGTTTGTGCCCTTATGCACACAAAATTCAAAATCCCAGTTGATTGCGTCAACTATTAACGACTACACATGTTAATTACCTCTTCTGGATTGATGGACAGACGTCTGCATGTACTGACATCTGTCTTTGAAACTCTGGACAGCAGGAATCCTCTTGAAAACAAGAAGACCCCAGAACCAATAAGATATGCAATCCAGATTAATACGAACAAATAATTCCACGCAAAATTCATTGTAGATACTCGAGATGGTGGTGAGGTGTGTCCTCACCACTATGCACAACTAAATAAATAAAATTAAGATATTTTTTAGACACAATCAAATGTCTTGTCGCATTGTGTGAAACACAAAAGCTAAAAATCACTGTGTTAACTTATACTTAGAATACTTTTGCACAGCACACTATAAATCACTGAAAACCACTTTATATTGCTGTGCTAAACACGTTGAGCTCATAAACTTGTACAGTTTATTTCAACATTTTTATATTTTTCTGAGGACAACTTAGCGCATTAAAGTAAAATTTTCACCGACAACTTTTTTCTTTGACACTTATTTACACGATAAGTGAAGCATGCTGACATTTGGTTAGGGATGGTAGTTGTAAATTAAGGAATGTAGTAGATGAGCAGAGTTGCCAAGTAATTGATATTTCATAGGGAGAAGTGAAGAAGCAAAAAAAACAAAAAAAAAATTGTGTGATATAGATGACTTCGAAAAGCCGATTATGATGTCGCAGGCACAAAAGGCTTGATCAATATAGAGTAGACGATTTATCGATGACGGTTCTGGGCACGATGCCATTAAGACCAAGTAGTCTTGCGTCTGCGATGACTTTATTTTTTTGTCCCCACAGAGCACACTGCGTGATCAAATGCTGAAATCATGGCATGATACGGGGAATTTCGACTTAAAATACAGAGAATTCATATTGTAACCAAAAAACTCCATATAAAGAAAAGAATAAATAATTCAAATTTAACGATGACTATTAGCGAATCGACCGCAATCCTGGCGGAACATTTTGGTACTAAGAATATAATACGGAATTCTGACAGTTCGTATGCGGGATATGAATTTGTATTGAAATTTCGAAATGTGGTGCTGATTTAAAAACGTGAAAGTAATTACGAAATGAAGACATTTAATTCCAAATAATGTTTGAATGTCGACTGCATGTGTCCATGTTTGGTATTAAATTATTGTCAAGAGTTTACTTGTGACAGTTTTTGTGGCACACTGTTTTAAAAAAAAATGCATTAAACCACCAGTTTTACATGATATTGTTGTTGGTTTATCATTCTTCAAAAAAACTATTATATGAATGATGAACAATATTAAGTGTTATATTGATAGTTTGTTAACAAATTGATTTAAAAAAATTGAGTGAAGTCAAATGCAGCTGACATACTTCTTCTCGATATTCCACCATAAATTAATAATTTGATATATACTTCAACAAATTGCACCGAATTTCAAATTTCAATACAATTTTCTGCCCGTGTATGATCTGTCAGAAATCCGTATAAGTCGTTTGATTTAAAAAAAATGCCACCAGGGGGTGCTGTCGGTCAAGATCGATTGGCCAATAAATTAATTCAAAAAATTTCAATTCAAGTTTATTGACTGGATAAAAACTACTGTTCCCTATGCCCAATCTTCATCAGGAACACTTTGAGAGATTCCCCACGGTGCTGCCAAGTCACCGAATGTAGTCGTTACACAAAATAATTTATTATTAGAAGAAATTACTTTAGCTCACTTTTGCCCATTAATCCAGATTAGATAATGCGCAGTTTTCTTCGCAGCTTTTTCCTCTGGCTTAATCCATTTTGCTTACGCATCAAAGGATAGATGCGATGAAAGCCTCGGTTGGCCGTCTTAAGGGTTGGAGGCGGTTGATCTGTCATGATGATGTTGAAGAGCATTGGTCCCAGCTTCGAATCTTGCGCAACTCCCGTCTTGGTGCTCCGCTCAGTTGATTGGCTGTCTTCCAATTGAACGTGGAATCTTCTGGAATGCGGAAAGCTATAGACTATTCTGATGAGATTAGAGGGGAATCCAATCTGATTCAGCTTGTAGATGAAGCGTCGAAGGCCTTTCCACGTCCAGGAAGCAGGCAACGGTGATTTCGTGTTTGTTCAGGGCAGCTACAACATGGTGATGGAACTTCATTAGAGTATGTGGCGTCGAATGTTTTTTCCCGGAATCCATATTGCGTATCCCTGACACGAGCGGGGTATAATTGATAGTCGAATGTGACTAGTCAAAACGCGATGGTCAACTATCGGCATAGCCGATTCCACCCCAGGATCTTATAGGCGACGTTGAGCAGGGATATACCTCTATAGCTGTTGCAAGAGATGGGATCGTCTTTATTGTGGGTGGGGCAAATTGAACTAATGTTCCAGTCTCATGGTAAGCCAAGTGATCGTGCGAGTTTGTTGTTCTTCAGAAAGGGAATACTTTATCGACTGAAGTTGGGATTTCCTGGCTCCCTAACACTCTCCTCCTGGTCGTGCCCGATGGAACTGGTGCTTAAATACATCCACTATTTCCTGCGGGTCATTAACAAGAAGCTTGTTGAACAACATAAAACAATCGTAACAATTCTTATTGGGCTTAGTTCAAGCTAAACACTATTTCATTGCTGACGCTCAAACATTTGTTTGTTTATTTAAACATACATGTATAAAGTACAACTTTAATTTGATGTCTGTAAAGGTGTGGTTATTGTTTAAGTGAATTCCACACGCATTCCTGAGTTTTTTTTGAAGAGCATTCTATTCTCATACATATGGTCAGTCGGTTTTTTCGATTTTCTCGGGTAGGTCTGCATCTTCGGCTGGCGCCTGCTGACCTTGGATCAGCCTGTCCATTTCCTCTTTCGTTTTTCGTCGGAAGAACCCGATCTAAAGGAAATCAAACATGGTTAGAAATAGTTCCAAAATGAGGCCGATGACTTACCTTGTGCATGCCATAGACCATGACAGCAAGAAGAAGAAGACCAACTGAAGACGCAATGATGTAGACCCAAATAGTTAATCGATATAGCGGAAGTCTCAATATTGTATTGTATTCGAGTTTTTGTTTGATTCGAACGGATTTTCTGCAAAGAATTGGACTGATGTACAGGGTACGTCATATTTTATGTAGGTAAACACTGAATAACTAGATGAGGACACGTTTTTGGAGCGTCAGCTCAGTAGAATACTGCCGAAAGATCGTCCATGTCACTTGGCATACGGTCAAACAGTCGTTTGAATTCCTGATTTTTGAAAGCAAACATTTCACACTCTCTGGTACCGTTAACAGGCATAACAGGGTCCATGAAACACTATTGCATGGCCAATAAGTGGCTTATTGGGTTGCGTTTGCGTTGGGCCATTTCTCTTCAGAGAACGCGAAGCAGTTGATGAGAATCGATATCGGTGGATGTTGGCTCATTATGTCTGCCCACAAATGTGTGAAAAAGGTCTGAACGGTGACAGATCCTCGGATTTGACCCCTCCGGACTTATTTTTGTGAGGTTATTTGAAGAGCAAAGTCTACTCCAACAAACCTCAGACCATTGCGATACCGCCCGAGATGCTCGAAAAAGTGATGAAAAATGCAGCAAAAATAAGTCATTTTGCTTTAATCAATAGAGGCCGCCTCACTAGATTGACGCTGTATTCAAAGCGGACCAAAACAAAACCTCATATAAGGAAAGCGGATGTTGGTTTTTCAAGGTTATTCAATATTCACCGACATAAAAATAAAAGACTCTGTAAGTATTTTAATCGCAAAACGTACCCTTCAGCGTCTCCAATCTTGACGATGTTTATCTTCGGGATGATGGCAAAGAATTTCCATGGATCGATGAGAATATCGTTGACCTCCTTCAAGTTAACATTATACTTGAGTGTAATTACCACTGGCTTTTCGGGCACAAAGTTGTACACCCTTAGGACGGCTCGTGCGCATATCGTTGTGTCTGAGTGGTTGCAGCTGAAAACAATCGTTCTGTTGAGTGGTAGGATGCCCATTAGTTCTTCGTTCAGCTGATCGTGGTGTATTTTCTGAGCTGCTTTGATGTAGTCATGTTTAGATGTCGTTTTTTGTGCATCACGCCGACTTCTTCGTATACCCGCTGTGAGGAGGTCTTCTGTGAGAAATGCAACACTTTTTTTTTATTTTGTTTGACTTACTCTCCGTTATCGACTCAAAGTTCACTGATTGCGATTCTGATGACGTTTCGGTTGGGTTCACCAGTAGCAGGGTGTTATTCTGATACAGGTCCACCGAAAGGATCTGTTGGTCATACACTCCTTGCAGTGTGATGTTGTTGATATCGACAATTGCAGACGAATCATAAAAATTGTATGCAATAGGTATTTCAAAGGATATTTCAAGCTCTTGAATTCGACTCGGCCCGTTGCTCTTGATCTAAAAAAAACGTAATCACATGTATATTAGGTGTCCCCGGAGTGAAACTGTCTCGTGAAAAACCTACCTCATACTTGTTTACTATCTGAGCGGTGTTAAACGTCTTTTCAAGGTTGATGTGTGGTGCGTGTGGTTGACTAGCAGGAGGAAAGGCTTTGAACATTTGAGGTAGCCGAAGTTTTACAGTCACTTACCCAATCGCTTCAATTTGCGTGAATTCCTCCAATGATATCACATCACGAACAACGTTGTTGGCCAGATTCAATTCTTTGCCGGTGCTGAAGACCTCGGCTGTCAGTGTCATGGTTTTTCCCTCGATGCTGCTGACGTCGTAAACTACTGTAAGGCTAGTCTTGCTGCCAAGACCCATTGGTTGCGCTTGATACAGATCGCACAGTAGGACGTAATCGTGTCGGTTACACGATGAGGGAATCTTTGCAAATGACATTTTGTTGGATGACGTGATGTTGATCTGAGGCAGGTAGGCGGTTTCTCCTGAATTGGAGATTTCGTACGTTACAGCTATTGTTCTGCTGCTGCCTAGGATGTATGTTGGCCTAAAGTCGGACAATACACATAAGTTTCATGCTTTGAACTGAACTCTATTTCCAGAACTTACTTCAATCCAGAGCTGACTACTTTCAAGTCAGCAATGCAAATATCAGCCTTGCAGCCTGTGATGAATGTGATCTTCTCAACGTATGCCTTTGGTTCGGCTGGATCTACGGCTGCACATTTGTCACAAAACACTAAACACACGAGTAGAGTTAGAGTGGAAGCGTGTGTTAGCTACGAATCTTACCTTCAGAGTTAGGCACGGAATTGATGAGGCCATAGTGCAACTCCAGCTCGATTGGCTTGAATACGTCTGGAGTACTGAACCTCACCATTGCATCAAGGAAACGACACTGGTTCTGAGTTGTCGCTGTCGCATTGAACGCCAGTTCACCAGAATTCGTTTGCTGGAGAGTGACTCGTTTGACCTGAGGATCTAGGTTGATTTTCAAAGCCAGATCTTGATATTGCACTTTCTGGGCAGTCGTTGAAATCATGTAGCAAACCTTGACTTGAAACTTAGTCTGTTCTGGTTTGATTTCTCTGCTGAGGGAGTTGATTGTGGCGATGACCTTCACCACTGGATAGGCGCGGTATACGAATACCGCCTCAGCATTAGGTGCACCAATAGCCAGGTCGTTGAAGCCGTTGTTGTCAATGTCTGCACCTTTCGATAGACCATGCCCAAACATATGTCGACCCCAAGCGTTGACTGTCGAAACTGAGGTCAGTTTTTGACTTGACTGCTCGCGAAGTCCCTTTGAGCCGCCCAAATAAATGAACACTGCTCCGTTGTCAGCAAACGGTGCTCCTATAGCAATGTCTACAGGTGAGGGCATGAGTTATTAAACGTTGCTTGAGAAGGGGATCTATTTAATTCTTACCGTTGAAACCATCATGATTGATGTCTCCCAGTTTGGTAACAGTCGATCCAAAGCGACCTTGTCCATTGATTGGGGAGACAATCTTCTTCTGCAGCTCAAAGGTCAACTAAAGATAGGGACGGGCAAGTTGTGAAAAATACTCGACCGGGTTGGTTGGTTGTGCCTACTTACTCGTCCTTTGTTGATGTAGACATAAAAGGCTCCCTGATCAACCGTTCCATTTGAACTGTATTGAGGGGCAGTTATTATAACGTCTGACAGTCCATCACCGTTTATGTCCTCTGCCAAGACTGCATATCCGTAGTATTCAGCGTAGTGGTTTCCATAGAATGTGTAATATTTTTGTATGGTAATATCTCCACTTATAGTCTCCACGTCAAAAAGGTGTACCTGCCAAGATAAAAGTTAAAATTGTGACTAGACTTACACTAGATTTTGTTTCTAGACTCACCTCTCCCCAATCCCCCACATCCCGTGGAGCAGATGCAACGTAATAAGTTTTATTTCGGTTAGCTGTATCGAAAGTACCAGAGGAGATGGAATAGCCGAAGTACGAGTTATATTCACCCCATTTTGGTGGATCCGCAGTTTCTGTTATGTATTCTTCGCTTTTGTTCAATCTACCACGGCAACGAATTATAGACCCTATACTGACCAATATTATAAAATTAAACTCTGTAGGTAATCATTCGTCTTTCTTACCCTTCCAATTGGAAACTCCTGGAGCTCCTATCATAATCTCATTGTTATCACGTGTGACATGTGCACTTATGCCTTGCTCACCCATCATGTGATGGTGTATAGCCCAGTTTTTGTGAGCTTCTATTTGGTTTTCTGCAAAAATGTTAAAATTAAAAGAAAATATTGATTGTCTTCTCATTCGTCGTACCTCGAAGTCGGAGTTGAGCAATTTTTTTGACAGTCGGACGATCAGTTAGTGTGTCTGGTGTCCAGTAGCAGATACCATGTATGCAATAGTCGGTCGATATGTCACTGATGAGTCGTGGGGCACACACCACAAGTTTGTCTGTGTCCTTGGGTCCACCGTCCATGGAGGCACCTAACCATTGTTTATCCTTTTTTTCAGAATAATACTTGTTAGCCTTTGATACAATATTTCCATTGGGATCGAATATATATGGTGCACAATCGCCGCTGGACAAGGGACATTTGTAGATTGCACCAGTCTCGTTGATATTCCGCTGAGATTCTAGAGTCGATTGAGCACGTGGGGCACCAATGATGATGCTGAAAAGACATGTGCAATGAATGAAAATTTCAGTTGGCAATACCATTTTAACTGGCGGCCATTTGGTCAGCTGTCAAAGGAATTGTTTTTAGTTTGGATTGGCATCTTAACATGAATAGACTGACTGACGCCTGAACAACGCTTCCAAATTGTGCAAATTCGAAAATCATGGTTCTGTTCGAAATTCGTATCGCGCACTACGTCCATTTTCACCTTGCTCACTTTTGGTTGAATGGATACATCAATAGACAAAACTGCCGTATTAGGAGTTATGATAATCCTCAAGTGTATTTTGAGACACCGTTACATCCAGAAAAACTGACTGTTTGGTGTGCTTTATGGTTTGGATTGGATGGTGGAATAATTGGTCCGTACTTCTTTAAAAACAATGCTGGCCAGAACCTTACAGTCGATGGTAACCACTATAGAGCCATGATTACTGACTTTTCCGTTCATCAATTGAACAACCATGCACATCATGGAGCTGTGGTTTCAACAAGACGGCGCAACATGTCACTCAGCTCCTGCCACAATTGATTTATTGACGGAAACGTTTGGTAACCGCATAGTGAGGACCCGTGAATTATCCGCCAATATCGTGCGATTTAATGCCGCTTTCTGTGGTGATATGTAAAGCCGCTAGTCTACTCCGATAAGCCCGAAACGATTGACCACTTGGAGCACAACATTCGCCGCGTTATTGCCGATAGACGACCACAAATGTTAAAACTTCAAGATTAGACTACGTCCGCCCAGCCGTGGTGGTACTATGCCAGAAATCATATTTAATTTATAATGCCAGAAGATTATCTTTCGAATAAAGTAAATTTCATGTCAATTAAGCAAAAGTGCTGCAAAAGCGATTGTGCTGGGTCATCATAATATCGCAAAACAGGAAAAGACTACGCATGCCACTGTACATGAATTTCATTTATATACATATATTCGAAGTGGCTGTCGGACGTTGTAACATTTGTCAGTCTTGGTAAACAAATGTGTGGTGAGTGGGGAAAAAACACAAGTGTTGCCGATGTTTTTTAATAATGTTTTCATATTAGGTCATTTTTTTCTTAAATTGCCTCCTAAATGGGGGTGATAACCCTCCCCCCTTCGCGTAGCAAAAAATGCTTATTTTGGAAAATAGTGAAAAAGCTCTGTGTTGGTGACATCGCCCACCACAGCTGTTCCTATTCAAATTTAATACGGTTATTTTTGAATATCTGCACAACAACCAACAAAAGCGATAAACTTGATATATAAAAAACTAGCTTAAGCCGACACGTTTTAAAAGAAATGTTTCATTCATTTAGCCCTGTTGGGGAGGAGTAGTGAAAATTTCGTATATAAATAAAAATCTCAACAACATCTATTAGGTTCAAAACTAGTTTTTTATCTGCCTATCACCTTTGTACCGCAATTATCTACAAAAAACCACGTTCACCTTCAAACGAACGCAGCTAAATAAAGATCGAGCTGCCTGGAGACAACAAGGGTTGTTTGAGGCCCTGCGCCGGTCCACCTCAGACTGTAGCGCCTCCTTAAGTAGGGAAGTAAGGTCGTT
This sequence comes from Eristalis pertinax, assembly GCA_907269125.1. Classification (NCBI taxonomy): domain Eukaryota; kingdom Metazoa; phylum Arthropoda; class Insecta; order Diptera; family Syrphidae; genus Eristalis; species Eristalis pertinax. The sequence goes on from OU026148.1 coordinate 37,328,359, forward strand.
TTGTTTACAAAAATGTTAAGGATGCGCGGTAGATGGGACACTTACAGATCATAGAAATATGCAGTATGGGTAGTGAATCCATCCTTGTTATCAAAAAGGATCCTTCTCGGATCTTACCTGGATGACTATCACCACTAACAGCTAGCAAACTAAACTACCCTCAGCTGATATTAATTTCTAAATGAGATCGCTTTCTTGACAAGCTCTCACCAATGCTTTAAACATGGCTATGACCATTATATTTTCATAAGAAATCTTAAAAATGTTCTAAAATCCGTCTGTTAAATTGCAGATTTAAAATTTCTCCGGAAATTAGTGTTGTCGACTATTTAATAAGGTAGAGGTATATCCCTGCTCAACGTCGCTTATAAAGGGTGATTTTTTAAAAGCTATAGGAAAGTTCAACACGTAAAATTCCGAAAAATGCATGAAATCTTTATTTGAATCGGTAGTACGGTCCATATAATTTAATGTTTGAAGATTATTTCGTGCAAATGTTGACCTTGACTGCGCCTCAAATGGTCCATCCGCTTAGTCCAATTTTGGCATATTCCTTCCAACATTTCGGCCGGTATCTCACGAATAAATGCTTCAATTGTGTCTTCCAATGCGTTAATTGAAGCGGGCTTATCTGTATAGACATGAGCTTTAACATAGCCCCACACAAAATAGTCTAAAGGCGTTAAATCGCACGATCTAAGCGGCCAATTGACCGAACGTGAAATAAAATGTTCACCGAACTCGCCCCTCAATAAGTCTATTGTTGCGCGTGCTGTGTGGCATGTGGCACCGTCTTGTTGAAACCACATGTCATGCAAGTCAAGCTCTTGCATTTTGGGCAAAAAAATAGTTGGATATCATCTCACGGTAGCGCTCACCATTCACAGTTACGTTACGATTCGAATCATCTTTGAAGAAGTACGGTCCAATGCCAATGCCACCAGCCCATAAACCGCACCAAACTGTGACTTTTTCTGGATGCATTGGTAGCACTTGCAATGCTTCTGGTTGATATTCACTCCAAAATCGACAATTCTGCTTATTTACGTACCCATTGAACCAAAAATGAGCTTCGTCGCTGAACACAATTTTAATGGAAGAAGCGCGCGATGAACTTTCTTAACAGAGCACGCATTTTTATAAAAAAATTCAATAATTTGCAAGCGTTGTTCGTTTGTAAGACGATTCATGGTTAAATTATAGACCAAACTGAAGATGTTTGACAGTGAAACAAAACACGAAACGTGCGTCAGCTGTTTAAACCAGTGTTGCCAAAAAGATAATAGCTAAAAAATCACCCTTTAATATCCTGTCCTTCTAAACCCATTTTGTATCCCACTAATGGGCACGTACCAACCACTGCGGCTTCCGGCCCACCAAATCTACTATAGAAAAGTTTCAAACTGAGGCAAATATTGGAGAACTTTACCAGCGAGTTTCAAATCGATACACACCATCTATTTATCGCTTTTAAAGCCGCATACGACAGCATTCATAGCAGGGAGCTATTCAGGATCCCGGGCAAATTGATCCGGCTGTATCGCATCCGGTACAGTGCACCTCGGCTTGAGGACTTCTGAGCTGTTTGAATCCTGCACCGGATTGCGGCAAGGACATGCGCTGTCGTCTGATTTCCTCAATCTCTCGTAAAGGAGCTGCGGCGGGCAGCCGTAAACACGGAAGGCACTATCTTCTACAAGTCAGTCCAACTGTTGACATCGACACGGTCGTGCCGTAGTGGAAGATTTTCCGGCGAATGAAGAACAGACGAAACGAGCTGGTCTTAAGGTTAAGCCTTGACCGTCAGGGATGGAAGGCAGTTTTTGGTCAGGATAAGTAAGTAAGTAAGACCTCTAAAGAGAAATGTTTTTTTTAAAGATGTCTTCAAAAGATTGCGACTCCAAGTTGAAGAATATTTTGTAAAAATGAGGATATGTTCAAAGCTTGCCAATATTGAAAAATCATCGCCACTGGTTAAAAAATACCTAGATACGATACCTATAAAATGCAGCTAAGTATTTGGAATAATTTCAGCAGATAATCACTCTACATTAGTTCTAGAACTAAACGAGTCATCGGGTTTGTTCACTCTCTTATTCCTGCTGCCAAATTTCCAAATGACAGTCATCAATATCTACTGAATTATAGAGACCTCTTATTTAAAATTGATAAAAGTAAACAATCATGTAATGAAGTTCTAATCCATGATTCACATCTGAAAACAAGCAATGGTCCTGAAGGTTTTATCACTTGTTCAACTGCTAAATGAGCAAGAAATTCTGATAGAAAATTTCCCCATTTCTGTCTTATTCATCCACTGGCATGAATTTCTTGGTGTGAATCATCGAATGCGGCTGAATGACGTCCCAGTTCGGGCTGGCGCTTGATAATTTCTCTTCCATACTGGATTCCATGACTGCATGCAATCAAAAGGGTGTGCAGTGCAACAAAGGGGATGAAATAATGAGACATCTAGTGAAGTTATCATTGCAGAGAGAAGCGCGTTTTTGGATGTAGATTAGTTATTCGAATCGGGCAAATATTCGTATGCCCAGTTTAACAGTGAAGATTTAAATTTAAGTTCTGCAGAAGCCGACCTTGAGTTCAAATTTTTGGTTTAATTCGCTCGGTTTCACATTGAAATCTGTACTTCATCACTTTTCATTTGCTAGTGCATTGGCTACAATTTTTAACAGCTTTCGATGGATTTCTTATGCTTTGCAGTTTTAAAAGCTTTTGGTCAGAAGTAAGAGACAAGGGAGATGTCCAACTTCGGCTAGAATAACGCTTTGTCCACGCGCACGAAAAATGAGGGAGTGTGGAAGTTCCCGGTTGGAGAAGCGCTTCAGCTATTATTACAACAGCTCACACGTATTCACATGCAATCGTATAAATGAGTTGTCTTTCTGTCAGATGAAATCAAGGGGCAATGGAGGTAGAAACTGGATATCTCCTTGCTCTCTTATTTCTCATTTTGTAGCGCATCTTTGCTGTTATCGGAAAACATATATTATGGTAAGCAACCAAGGAATGAAAAAGTTCCCGTATGGGAATACATGACATTAATTATTTTAACCCAGGATTGGAGAAAAATTATTGCAAATGTGTCGCACCGTTGCTACAATTTATTCACGAGCTTACCAAACATACGCAGACTTTGAGTTATTCATTTCACTTCGATAACCTTTTCACCAGTACTCCTGTACTTGATTACTTGAAGAAACTTGGCCACCATGGTACGCATTCCACTCAATTGCCCATTACCGAGTAATCAGATCACGAATAAATCTGAACGAGGAACAATTGAAAGTGGTGTCCTGAAGGATTATAACATTTCGATCACCAAATGGCGTGCGTGTGTGTAGCCTCAACATTTTATGGTGACGACTCACTTAGTAAGGCGGTTCAACCGAGAGGAAAGGTGGTGAGTTCAACTTGATCGACCACAGGAGTACGAAAGAATAAATGGTGGTTGTCCATTTTTACTTGGTTGGTTGATGTTTCACTGGTGAATGCATGGCTACTACAGAGAAATGCTGGTTACAACATATCCCATCTACAATTTCGGCGAAACCTGTGCAACACTGTTTCAATGCGTGTGTCCAATACACCATTTGTACTTGACCATTTGTCAAATGATACCAATAAAAGATCGTTAGGACGGAATTAACCATTATCCGTGTGATTCCACTAAGAGACGATGCCAAGGACCAAGTTGTAGCAGAAGATCAAGGGTAAAATGTGAAAAAATACGCGATGTGCTTATGCATTCATCCCTGCTTCAAAAACTTTCACGTTATTCCACCTCATTATAGGCAAACGATGAACAGGTGAAAAATTCTTTCTATTTTGGAATTAGGCGGTCAATATCAATATGTATACGAAATTTTGCATCGAAATTCCAAAAAAAATTGTTCGGCTGGAATGTGTTAATACAAGGAATGGATTCTGTTACCGAACACCGGATGTCCGAGAGAATAAAATACGAAAACTTGAAACAAAGACCGGAACAAAATGGAGCTGTGGTGCAGAACAGTAGTTTACTCTCGTTTAACTTAAACTACAAATTGAACTCCGTTCAAAGTTAAAACGATACTGTGAAACCGAATAAATCGTTGAACTTAAGTTTAAGCCAAACGTTCTCACTGTGGAACCTTGCTTAGTGGTTCCAATACATAAACGGATTGTTAGGTGGGTTTAAATGACGCCACCAAGGAAAAAACTCCACTTCGAAGAAGAGTGTAGGCAGGCTCGTTGTTAAAATAAGAAGCCTTCGTAAAGACACTCCGTAAGATTAGATGCGCTTCACAACGATACAAGTCAGAATTCATAAATTATAATTCTTCACATGGTTTGCATGAGGTTTGAGTGTTTAATCGGCCCCCCAACTAAGATTACCGCAGCACTAAGGCTAGTCTCTAACGCATTGTCATCTCACACAATTGTCCAATAAATCCATCACTGCATGAGTGCTGCAGTCCAGCGACGAGATGGAATAACTACGAATCACTTCCAGAAACTCACACTTACCTCGATTCTCTCAGGACCATCGTGAATCCAAAGTAAGAGCTTTCATATTTTGGAATGAAAGTCTTTAAGTTTGGCTCGCGGAAGATTTGATTCGGCTTTGGCGAAAGATTAAATCCACTTGTCGTGCAAACCGCAATTGCCGCGATCACAAATACGACAGATACACTGTTACACTGCACCATTTTCAAATGTTCAAATGCGGCCTTCTTCGTTCTTTTCTCGATTATGTTACGTTAACACTTAAAAATTATTTAAAAACATTTGTTGTGTTCACTTTGAAACTCTCCTGCACACTGGTCCGTCCCGACGTCGACGACAGCGTAGATTTAGAGTCATTAAGTCGGAGTTCGGTGAATAATTTCTGTTTCTATTTGTTCCAATTATAGTAAAGTCATGATTTAGTTATGCATCTTCACTCGTACACACAGTCGCTGGTTTGCTTGCAAGTTTTGAGTGAATCATAGCTGGCACGCCTTGCAATTGACTACCCGATGTGTATACATACAAGCTTAACACAATTTATTGGAGACGATAGGTTCAAGAAATTGAATTGAAAAGTACAATATGATTGAAAACAGTAACGTGTAGACATGGTTGGTATGACTAATGTAAATATAAGTTGAGTGAGAACAAAGGCAATTAATTCGTGTAAGTAATAATATTGGCGGAAATTCATAGTCAGCTCATTAATAGTGCCTGAAGTCGACTTTAGTTATAAGCGGCTCTAAATCAAAAGGCCGACCTCAACATATCGTTATTCATGGACATATTTATGCCTATGCATATCTAGTATCTACTTAAAAGCGTTATTGTAAAGTGATATCGATTCGAACAAACCCAAATGTCAATTTCACAAGAAATCTATTACATTTAAGTGCTTCGTGTTTTGAATATTCAAAATTTCAAAGAAAAAAGTAATTGCAATCAGAATAATGAATTCAAAATGTGAGATGAAGGTATTACAGGTGTTTTATTTAAGATTGATTGAATGAAAATGGTCTCAAAAAAGTCCGCTACAGCCGTTAAGAAAGCCGTAACGGCTACTGGAAATCACGTTACCAGCTGTCGATGCTTCAGATCTTCTTGTACAAGCTATGATTGCTGATGACTTGGAAGATGATCACATCCTCATCGACAGCAACGCCATACTCGATAATTCCTCCATATGTAGCGAAACAATTGGCGCTTTGAAATCTCCTCCCGTCGCACAGTCTGTTATTTTCCACATTTAGCGGAACTATATCCTCGTTGCGCTTGATATAGCTAAACTATGGCTTTTCTTATTGGGTGAAGGAAAAGAAGTAATTCTATCAAGTTTTTAAAACCCATTGGCATATGTGGTCACCACCAAGCCATCCATCCTCCATAAACCTCATGGATACAAACGTCTCTAACTAAAAGACCACTGGACCGATTTTGTTCAAATCTTCACCAATGTGTTCAAAAAAGACAGTACAAAACCACTTCTTTTACTCCAACCCATGACCTCAAACAAGTGCCAAGATATTTTGATGGATGTCTAATGATCCATCATCACATTAATCGTTGGTAAGTAAAACGTAAATAAAAGATTAGCAAATTTTTATAATTGTATATTTGTTGATTTTATTTATGAATTTTACTTGAAGTTAGTCGCTCTCCATCGCCTTCATCGGAACTGCTACTCGTACTTCGGGAGCCTACATTCGTTCCTTTCAATGGGCCACTGTGCTACGACTCGAAAGATATGGATCTGATGATATTTAAAACCGGTGGGATAATACATCTCTATTCTTATTTTTTCTAGAAGATTTCTGGCTAAAATGCTCTCGGAATCGTTTGTATTCCTTATTGCTCGCTTCTTGGGCTTCCTCGGACAATTTACTATGTGGCGCAGAGGCATGGACGCTTTGAAAGCGGATGAAGAAGCTTTTGGTCGTTTTGAGAAAAAAGTTCTATGTGCAATCTTTGGTCCTGTTTACGTTGATGGTGTCTGGAGGAGGAGATTTAACACGGCATGCACCTAGTTAAGCGTCTTCGGTTCCAACGCTTAAGATGGCTAGGTCATGTAGAGCGGAAGGATACCACAGCTGCAGCCCGAAGAGTTTTCGATTTCGAGCCATTGGGACAACGCAACAGAGGACGTCCTCGAACGAGATGGCTCACACAAGTGGAGAAGGATCTTAACCAAGTTGGTGCGCGCAATTGGAGGCTGCTGGCGAAAGATTGTGCTGGCTAGAGAGGCTTGTTGATTGAGGCCTAGGTCCAGCCCGGACTGCCAAACAAAGAAGAATAGTGTATGAGAAGTTCATGTATGCTTGCAGGTATGTGGTAGGTTTTTTGTTTCATTGGCAAAGCTTGTATACTTGTCTGCATCAATATCATATTCACTCGATATTGCTTTAAGTAAAATTCGGAAATTGTAGATCAGATCAATGCTGATGCGTGTTATATCCGCGCTCATCTCAACGTTTCTAAAAAAAATCATTAATTATTTGATTATTTGAGCGATCTTAACTGACAAAAAAAAATGTATGGGGTGCGCAGCTAAGCGCTAAATGTCTAAACGGGTTCTGGATGTATATAGTCCGCAGAAGGTTGCACCTCGAGGTGGCTACATGCTGATACATTTTGAAATCTCTGCGCAAAGTTGCAATATTAAAAAACGAATAATTCTAAGGCCTTCAAGAAAATCGGTAATTACTACCATTTGCTGAGGTCGTACAAGGTTCAAGTTTACCAAAAAGACACTTAAAATAACAGGCAACAAATTAAAAAAAAAGAAGTAAAGCGTTGCTACTTACTTCACACGAACACGATGAATTTGAGCCACATAATGCAACTAATGTTTTATGTACATTTCTTGGTCAAAAATGTTAGCTGTTTATGATGTCGGAACGTTAATACCTCGGGTTATATCTGTCGTTTGATACCAAACTTTTGTCATTCGGACGACTTTGATTTTTGAATTAAGTTCCGCTTGATTTTTTTTCGCAAAATAACGCACTGTGCGCCCGGGAGCTACGTCTAACTCGAATTCAACTTTTGATGTTCGAAGTGAATAGTTCACTTGTTGGCGACGTAACTTCTACCACGGTCCTTGACATCAAAAATGGTCTGCAACAGAGAGCTGTTGGTTCGCCGATCTTGTTCTCAATATTCACTGCAGATCTTATATATTCCTTGCAGCACTTAATTGCGTATGCCGACGATCTAGAAGCGTACAGATCAGGTCCGAAGGTCGAAGTAATAAATAACTTGTTGCAATGTGACTTCGAACAAATTCAGCGATTTTGCGACGACTGGAAGTTGATTATCAACTTCCTGAAGTGAGAAACGATTCTTTTCAGGACCCCGCTGTACATAGCATCATGGGATACGCGCACAAACTGCCGTAAGTTCGGCATAGTTGATCCGTAGGGAAGGCCGTTAGATGTAGTAGTATGTAGTAAGGTATCTTGGCATTTGGTTGGATCAATATCTGTATTTTGACAAACATAGATATTGCTCTGACAAAAGCTAAGAAGGCCTTTGCTGTGGCAAGCAGGTTGTTTTGCAGCAGCCAACTTGATTCCAGGGTGAAGGTAATCTGCTATATGGCCCTCATCCCGCCTGTTATGGCCTACGGTTGTCCACTGTGGTTCAATGTGACTCCTTCCTAGATGGAAAAGATGAAGTTGTTCGAGAGACAGTGTCTTCGCACTTGTCTCCGGTTGTATCGTATACCCGAGTCTGAGTACAAGTTCTATCCTAACGAGGTCCTGTACAACGAGGCAAACTTGAACAGGATAGATAATTTTATTATTAAGCTGATCAGACTGACTGACTTCTTCCAACATTCTGATCTCTGGGGCTTATTACGCCAATGTTATGTACCATGGGAGAGTGCGCCTCACCGGCTTTATTCCTCCTGAAGCGTTCCTCTATCTCGACACAATTGGCCTAATACAGGATCCACAAGGATGTCCTGTCATCTTCCACGTCGTACGCCGAACAGTGGACAGGTGACTCCACGAACGGGATGTCGCTCGCAGTCACGAGGATCTCCTCCGGTTCAGTAGAGCTATCTCTGCTCGAGACAGGAGAGAGTCAGCCAAAGAACGGCAATTTTACTGGTGGTTGCACCAAAACCAGCCCCGCAGCCACTGGATTTTCAAAATGACGTGGTAGTTGACCATAGTGGCCAACTTACACCGATTTTAGGGTAGTGTAGGAAAAAAAAAATAAAAATAAAAAAAATAAAAAACTTTGATAAATAAAAAAAGGTGCACCGCGGCGTATACACTTTATATGTTAGGCATATACATTACATATACGCCCTGGTGCACGTGTCCGTACTGTTACGGACATAGTTAAGTTAGCTTATAAGTTTTTATATTAGCCCCACAAAAAATATTCTAAAGGCGTTAAATCGCACGATCTAGGCGGCCAATTGACCGGTCCCGAACGTGAAATAAAATGTTCACCGAACTCGCCCCTCAATAAGCCTATTGTTGCGCGTGCTGTGTGGCATGTGGCACCGTCTTGTTGAAACCACATGTCATGCAAGTCAAGTTCTTGCATTTTGGGCAAAGTTGGATATCATCTCACGGTAGCGCTCACCATTCACAGTTACGTTACGATTCGCTTCATCTTTGAAGAAGTACGGTCCAATGATGCCACCAGCCCATAAACCGCACCAGACTGTGACTTTTTCTGGATGCATTGGTAGCTGTTGCAATGCTTCTGGCTGATATTCACTCCAAAACCGACAATTCTGCTTATTTACGTTCCCATTGAGCCAAAAATGAGCTTCGTCGCTGAACACAATTTTTCGGTAAAAAAGTGGATCTTCGCCCAAACTTTCCAAGAGTCCATTCACCAAAAATTTTACGTTGCGGTAGGTAGCGTTGTTTATTTGTAAGCCGATTCATGGTTAAATTATAGACCAAACTGAAGATGTTTGACAGTAAAACAAAACACGACACGTGCGTCAGCTGTTTAAACAAGTGTTGCCAAAAAGATAATAGCTAAAAAATCACCCTTTAGTACCCGTATAGGGTCAGTAGGTTAGATGTACGAACGATTGCTAAGTTAGTTAAGCTAGTTTTAGTTATTTTTGTCTAGAATGCAAGAAAAATGAATTTTAAAATAAAACGAAAACTAATGAAAAAAAAAGAAATAGTTCACTTGTCGGTAAGGTGAACGCATTTTTAAGAGAACATCGTAGAAAACGTTCGATTTAGAACTCCCCATACAAACTTTGACAGTTCTCAAACGCAGAAAATTTTATGGGGAATCTGGGTGTTGTTTTATTTATTTGAAATTATTAACTTTTGTAGCAAAAAAGAAACTAATTGCCATCAGTTCGGGGAACTGACTAATTCCATGAAATTAAATCCCGATATTGCAAAAAACTATTGGAAACGATTACCACGACTTACTTAATTTAAATTTAAACATTTTGCCAGCATTAATTGCCGTTACTTATAAAAACTCAACTGTTTTGCGAATTCGAAACAGGCGTCGGTAAGGTAGTGAGTACGCCGTATTATACGATCCATATGACAACTAAAAGTGAATCGAGTGAGTGAAGTGAATCTCAGATACGGCGTATTCTATCATGGGGTTACTACAGTCAACGACGTCGCAATGCAGTTGTACAAAAATAATAATACAGGACACTACAGAGGCTATTTGTTTTTATTTGTTGCGCAGTTTTGTGTTTTATTTCAGCTTTAATCTAATATCTTATAATCGTTTGGTATTTTTAACTGCTTGCGCAATGTCTGCGAGTTTCTTCCCACGTCGTGTAACGTTTGCAGATCAAAATGATTGACCCTGAGTCAGTAAGACCGATCGTTGATGGCCAGATCGGATTTATTCAGTTTTCGTGGTAAGGCCTGCATCTTCGGCTGGCGCCTGCTGACCTTGGATAAGTCTGTCCATTTCCTCTTTCGTTTTTCGTCGGAAGAACCCGACCTAAATTAAATCAAACCTGGTTAGAAATAGTTTCAAAAATGAGGCCGATGACTTACTCTGTGCATGCCATAGACCATGGCGGCGAGGAGAAGAAGGCCCCCGAGTGCCGCAAGAATGTACACCCAAACAGATGTTTCGTGTAGTTGATCTTTTGATATCACATTGTATTCGATTTTTCGTTTGATTTCAACAGATTTGCTGCAAAGAATAGGTTTATTGATTTGACTGATTTCAGTATTTCTTTTTATCGTGAAACGCACCCTTCAGCGTCGCCAATCTTGACGATGTTTAGCTTTGTGATAATGGCAAAGGACGTCCATGGATCGATGAGAATATCGCTGACCTCCTTCAAGTTAACATTATACTTGAGTGTAATTACCACTGGCTTTTCGGGCACAAAGTTGTACACCCTTAGGACGGCTCGTGCGCATATCGTTGTCTCTGGGTTGTTGCAGCTGAAAACAATCGTTCTGTTGAGTGGTAGGATGCCCATTAGTTCTTCGTTCAGCTGATCGTGGTGTATTTTCTGAGCTGCTTTGATGTAGTCATGTTTAGATGTCGTTTTTTGTGCATCACGCCGACTTCTTCGTACACCCGCTGTGAGGAGGTCTTCTGTGAGAAATGCAACACTTTTTTTTATTTTGTCTGACTTACTCTCCGTTGTCGACTCAAAGTTCACTGATTGCGATTCTGATGACGTTTCGGTTGGGTTCACCAGTAGCAGGGTGTTATTCTGATACAGGTCCACCGGAAGGATCTGTTGGTCGTACACTCCTTGCGGTGTGATGTTGTTGATATCGACAATTGCAGACGAATCATAAAAATTGTATGCAATAGGTATTTCAAAGCATATTTCAAGCTCTTGAACTCGACTCGGCCCGTTGCTCCTGATCTAAAAAAAACGTATTCACATGTATATTAGGTGTCCCCGAAGTGAAACTGTCTCGTCAAGAACCTACCTCATACTTGTTTACTATCTGAGCAGTGTTAAACGTCTTTTCAAGGTTGATGTGTGGTGTGTGTGGTTGACTGGCGGGAGGAAAGGGTTTGAACATTTGAGGTAGCCGAAGTTTTGCAGTCACTTACCCAATCGCTTCAATTTGCGTGAATTCCTCCAATGATATCACATCACGAACAACGTTGTTGGCCAGATTCAATTCTTTGCCAGTGCTGAAGACCTCGGCTGTCAGTGTCATGGTTTTTCCCTCGATGCTGCTGACGTCGTAAACTACTGTAAGGCTAGTCTTGCTGCCAAGACCCATTGGTTGCGCTTGATACAGATCGCACAGTAGGACGTAATCGTGTCGGTTACACGATGAGGGAATCTTTGCAAATGACATTTTGTTGGATGACGTGATGTTGATCTGAGGCAGGTAGGCGGTTTCCCCTGAATTGGAGATTTCGTACGTTACAGCTATTGTTCTGCTGCTGCCTAGGATGTATGTTGGCCTAAAGTCGGACAATACACATAAGTTTCATGCTTTGAACTGAACTCTATTTCCAGAACTTACTTCAGTCCAGAGCTGACTACTTTCAAGTCAGCAATGCAAATAACAGCCTTACAGCCTGTGCTGAATGTGATCTTCTCAAAGTGGGCCTTTGGTTCGGCTGGATCTACGGCCGCACATTTGTCACAAAACACTAAACGCACGAGTAGAGTTAGAGGGGAAGCGTGTGTTAGCTTCGAATCTTACCTTCAGAGTTGGGCACAGAATTGATGAGGGCATAGTGCAACTCCAGCTCGATTGGCTTGAATACGTCTGGAGTACTGAACCTCACCATTGCATCCAGGAGACGACACTGATTCTGAGTTGTCGCTGTCGCATTGAACGCCAGTTCACCAGAATTCGTTTGCTGGAGAGTGACTCGTTTGACCTGAGGATCTAGGTTGATTTTCAAAGCCAGATCTTGATATTGCACTTTCTGGGCAGTCGTTGAAATCATGTAGCAAACCTTGACTCGAAACTTAGTCTGTTCTGGTTTGATTTCTCTGCTCAGGGAGTTGATTGTGGCGATGACCTTCACCACTGGATAGGCGCGGTATACGAATACCGCCTCAGCATTAGGTGCACCAATAGCCAGGTCGTTGAAGCCGTTGTTGTCAATGTCTGCACCTTTCGATAGACCATGCCCAAACATATGTCGACCCCAAGCGTTGACTGTCGAAACTGAGGTCAGTTTTTGACTTGACTGCTCGCGAAGTCCCTTTGAGCCGCCCAAATAAATGAACACTGCTCCGTTGTCAGCAAACGGTGCTCCTATAGCAATGTCTACAGGTGAGGGCATGAGTTATTAAACGTTGCTTGAGAAGGGGATCTATTTAATTCTTACCGTTGAAACCGTCATGATTGATGTCTCCCAGTTTGGTAACAGTCGATCCAAAGCGACCTTGTCCATTGATTGGGGAGACAATCTTCTTCTGCAGCTCAAAGGTCAACTAAAGATAGGGACGGGCAAGTTGTGAAAAATACTCGACCGGGTTGGTTGGTTGTGCCTACTCACTCGTCCCTTGTTGATGTACACATAAAAGGCTCCCTGATCAACCGTTCCATTTGAACTGTATTGAGGGGCAGTTATTATAACGTCTGACAGTCCATCACCGTTTATGTCCTCTGCCAAGACTGCATATCCGTAGTATTCAGCGTAGTGGTTTCCATAGAATGTGTAATATTTTTGTATGGTAATATCTCCACTTATAGTCTCCACGTCAAAAAGGTGTACCTGCCAAGATAAAAGTTAAAATTGTGACCAGACTTACACTAGATTTTGTTTCTAGACTCACCTCTCCCCAATCCCCCACATCCCGTGGAGCAGATGCAACGTAATACGTTTTATTTCGGTCAGTTGCATCGAAGGTCCCAGAGGAAATGGAATAGCCGAAGTACGAGTTATATTCACCCCATTTTGGTGGATCCGCAGTTTCTGTTATGTATTCTTCGCTTTTGTTCAATCTACCACGGCAACGAATTATAGACCCTATACTGACCAATATTATAAAATTAAACTCTGTAGGTAATCATTCGTCTTTCTTACCCTTCCAATTGGAAACTCCTGGAGCTCCTATCATAATCTCATTGTTATCACTTGTGACATGTGCACTTATGCCTTGCTCACCCATCATGTGATGGTGTATAGCCCAGTTTTTGTGAGCTTCTATTTGGTTTTCTGCAAAAATGTTAAAATTAAAAGAAAATATTGATTGTGTTCTCATTCGTCGTACCTCGAAGTCGGAGTTGAGCAATTTTTTTGACAGTCGGACGATCAGTTAGTGTGTCTGGTGTCCAGTAGCAGATACCATGTAGGCAATAGTCGGTCGATATGTCACTGATGAGTCGTGGGGCACACACCACAAGTTTGTCTGTGTCCTTGGGTCCACCGTCCATAGAGGCACCTAACCATTGTTTATCCTTTTTTTCAGAATAATACTTGTTAGCCTTTGATACAATATTTCCATTGGGATCGAATATATATGGTGCACAATCGCCGCTGGACAAGGGACATTTGTAGATTGCACCAGTCTCGTTGATATTCCGCTGAGATTCTAGAGTTGATTGAGCACGTGGGGCACCAATGATGATGCTGAAAAGACATGTGCAATGAATTACTTATAAAGGGTGTTTTTTTTTTGGAGGTATAGAAATTTCAGTTGGCAACACCATTTTAACCGGCGGCCATTTGGTCAGCTGTCAATTGATTTATTTTTAGTTTGAATAGACTGACGCCTGAACAACGCTTCCAAATTGTGCAAATTTAAAAATCATGGTTCTGTTCGAAATACGTATCGCGCACTACGTCCATTTTCACCTTGCTCACTTTTGATTGAATGTATACATCAATAGACAAAACTGCCGTATTTGGAGTTATGATAATCCTCAAGTGTATTTTGAGACACCGTTACATCCAGAAAAACTGACTGTTTGGTGTGCTTTATGGATTGGTGGAATAATTGGTCCGTACTTCTTTAAAAACGATGCTGGCCAGAACCTTACAGTCAATGGTAACCACTATAGAGCCATGATTACTGACTTTTCCGTTCATCAATTGAACAGCCATGTACATCATGGAGCTGCGGTTTCAACAAGACGGCGCAACATGTCACTCAGCTCCTGCCACAATTGATTTATTGAAGGAAACGTTTGGTAACCGCATAGTGAGGACCCGTGAATTATCCTCCAATATCGTGCGATTTAACGCCGCTTTCTGTGGTGATATGTAAAGTCGCTAGTCTACTCCGATAAGCCCGAAACGATTGACTACTTGGAGGACAACATTCGCCGCGTTATTGCCGATAGACGACCACAAATGTTAAAACTTCAAGATTAGACTACGTCCGCCCAGCCGTGGTGGTACTATGCCGGAAATCATATTTAATTTATAATGCCAGAAGATTATCTTTCGAATAAAGTAAATTTCATGTCAATTAAGCAAAAGTGCTGCAAAAGCGATTGTGCTGGGTCATCATAATATTGCAAAACAGGAAAAGAGTACGCATGCCACTGTACATGAATTTCATTTATTTTCGAAGTGGCTGTCGGACGTTGTAACATTGTCAGTCTTGGTAAACAAATGTGTGGTGAGTGAGGAAAAAACACAAGTGTTGCCGATGTTTTTTAATAATGTTTTCATATTAGGTCATTTTTTTCTTAAATTGCCCCTGCCTCCTAAATGGGGGTGATAACCCCCCCCCCCCCCCCCCCCCCCCCCTTCGCGTAGCAAAAAATGCTTATTTTGGAAAATAGTGAAAAAGCTCTGTGTTGGTGACATCGCCCACCACAGCTGTTCCTATTCAAATTGAATACGGTTATTTTTGAATATCTGCACAACAACCAACAAAAGCGATAAACTTGATATATACAAAACTAGGTTAAGCCGACACGTTTTAAAAGAAATGTTTCATTCATTTAGCCCTGTTGGGGAGGAGTAGTGAAAATTTCGTATATAAATAAAAATCTCAACAACATCTATTAGGTTCAAAACTAGTTTTTTATCTGCCTATCACCTTTGTACCGCAATTATCTACAAAAAACCACGTTCACCTTCAAACGAACGCAGCTAAATAAAGATCGAGCTGCCTGGAGACAACAAGGGTTGTTTGAGGCCCTGCGCCGGTCCACCTCAGACTGTAGCGCCACCTTAAGTAGGGAAGTAAGGTCGTTTTGTTTACAAAAATGTTAAGGATGCGCGGTAGATGGGACACTTACAGATCATAGAAATATGCAGTATGGGTAGTGAATCCATCCTTGTTATCGAAAAGGATCCTTCTCGGATCTTACCTGGATGACTATCACCACTAACAGCTAGCAAACTAAACTACCCTCAGCTGATATTAATTTCTAAATGAGATCGCTTTCTTGACAAGCTCTCACCAATGCTTTAAACATGGCTATGACCATTATATTTTCATAAGAAATCTTAAAAATGTTCTAAAATCCGTCTGTTAAATTGCAGATTTAAAATTTCTCCGGAAATTAGTGTTGTCGACTATTTAATAAGGTAGAGGTATATCCCTGCTCAACGTCGCTTATAAAGGGTGATTTTTTAAAAGCTATAGGAAAGTTCAACACGTAAAATTCCGAAAAATGCATGAAATCTTTATTTGAATCGGTAGTACGGTCCATATAATTTAATGTTTGAAGATTATTTCGTGCAAATGTTGACCTTGACTGCGCCTCAAATGGTCCATCCGCTTAGTCCAATTTTGGCATATTCCTTCCAACATTTCGGCCGGTATCTCACGAATAAATGCTTCAATTGTGTCTTCCAATGCGTTAATTGAAGCGGGCTTATCTGTGCTTTACATGAGCTTTAACATAGCCCCACACAAAATAGTCTAAAGGCGTTAAATCGCACGATCTAAGCGGCCAATTGACCGAACGTGAAATAAAATGTTCACCGAACTCGCCCCTCAATAAGTCTATTGTTGCGCGTGCTGTGTGGCATGTGGCACCGTCTTGTTGAAACCACATGTCATGCAAGTCAAGCTCTTGCATTTTGGGCAAAAAAATAGTTGGATATCATCTCACGGTAGCGCTCACCATTCACAGTTACGTTACGATT
The DNA here is from genome assembly GCA_907269125.1 of Eristalis pertinax. NCBI lineage: Eukaryota > Metazoa > Arthropoda > Insecta > Diptera > Syrphidae > Eristalis > Eristalis pertinax. The sequence continues at coordinate 37,344,886 of OU026148.1, forward strand.
CGAATCATCTTTGAAGAAGTACGGTCCAATGCCAATGCCACCAGCCCATAAACCGCACCAAACTGTGACTTTTTCTGGATGCATTGGTAGCACTTGCAATGCTTCTGGTTGATATTCACTCCAAAATCGACAATTCTGCTTATTTACGTACCCATTGAACCAAAAATGAGCTTCGTCGCTGAACACAATTTTAATGGAAGAAGCGCGCGATGAACTTTCTTAACAGAGCACGCATTTTTATAAAAAAATTCAATAATTTGCAAGCGTTGTTCGTTTGTAAGACGATTCATGGTTAAATTATAGACCAAACTGAAGATGTTTGACAGTGAAACAAAACACGAAACGTGCGTCAGCTGTTTAAACCAGTGTTGCCAAAAAGATAATAGCTAAAAAATCACCCTTTAATATCCTGTCCTTCTAAACCCATTTTGTATCCCACTAATGGGCACGTACCAACCACTGCGGCTTCCGGCCCACCAAATCTACTATAGAAAAGTTTCAAACTGAGGCAAATATTGGAGAACTTTACCAGCGAGTTTCAAATCGATACACACCATCTATTTATCGCTTTTAAAGCCGCATACGACAGCATTCATAGCAGGGAGCTATTCAGGATCCCGGGCAAATTGATCCGGCTGTATCGCATCCGGTACAGTGCACCTCGGCTTGAGGACTTCTGAGCTGTTTGAATCCTGCACCGGATTGCGGCAAGGACATGCGCTGTCGTCTGATTTCCTCAATCTCTCGTAAAGGAGCTGCGGCGGGCAGCCGTAAACACGGAAGGCACTATCTTCTACAAGTCAGTCCAACTGTTGACATCGACACGGTCGTGCCGTAGTGGAAGATTTTCCGGCGAATGAAGAACAGACGAAACGAGCTGGTCTTAAGGTTAAGCCTTGACCGTCAGGGATGGAAGGCAGTTTTTGGTCAGGATAAGTAAGTAAGTAAGACCTCTAAAGAGAAATGTTTTTTTTAAAGATGTCTTCAAAAGATTGCGACTCCAAGTTGAAGAATATTTTGTAAAAATGAGGATATGTTCAAAGCTTGCCAATATTGAAAAATCATCGCCACTGGTTAAAAAATACCTAGATACGATACCTATAAAATGCAGCTAAGTATTTGGAATAATTTCAGCAGATAATCACTCTACATTAGTTCTAGAACTAAACGAGTCATCGGGTTTGTTCACTCTCTTATTCCTGCTGCCAAATTTCCAAATGACAGTCATCAATATCTACTGAATTATAGAGACCTCTTATTTAAAATTGATAAAAGTAAACAATCATGTAATGAAGTTCTAATCCATGATTCACATCTGAAAACAAGCAATGGTCCTGAAGGTTTTATCACTTGTTCAACTGCTAAATGAGCAAGAAATTCTGATAGAAAATTTCCCCATTTCTGTCTTATTCATCCACTGGCATGAATTTCTTGGTGTGAATCATCGAATGCGGCTGAATGACGTCCCAGTTCGGGCTGGCGCTTGATAATTTCTCTTCCATACTGGATTCCATGACTGCATGCAATCAAAAGGGTGTGCAGTGCAACAAAGGGGATGAAATAATGAGACATCTAGTGAAGTTATCATTGCAGAGAGAAGCGCGTTTTTGGATGTAGATTAGTTATTCGAATCGGGCAAATATTCGTATGCCCAGTTTAACAGTGAAGATTCAAACTTAAGTTCAGCAGAACCCGACCTTGAGTTCAAATTTTTGGTTTAATTCGCTCGGTTTCACATTGAAATCTGTACTTCATCACTTTTCATTTGCTAGTGCATTGGCTACAATTTTTAACAGCTTTCGATGGATTTCTTATGCTTTGCAGTTTTAAAAGCTTTTGGTCAGAAGTAAGAGACAAAGGAGATGTCCAACTTCGGCTAGAATAACGCTTTGTCCACGCGCACGAAAAATGAGGGAGTGTGGAAGTTCCCGGTTGGAGAAGCGCTTCAGCTATTATTACAAAAGCTCACACGTATTCACGTGACATCGTATAAATCAGTTGTCATTCTGTCAGATGAAATCAAGGGGCAATGGAGGCAGAAACTGGATATCTCCTTGCTCTCTTATTTCTCATTTTGTAGCGCATCTTTGCTGTTATCGGAAAACATATATTATGGTAAGCAACCAAGGAATGAAAAAGTTCCCGTATGGGAATACATGACATTAATTATTTTAACCCAGGATTGGAGAAAAATTATTGCAAATGTGTCGCACCGTTGCTACAATTTATTCACGAGCTTACCAAACATACGCAGACTTTGAGTTATTCATTTCACTTCGATAACCTTTTCACCAGTATTCCTGTACTTGATTACTTGAAGAAACTTGGCCACCATGGTACGCATTCCACTCAATTGCCCATTACCGAGTAATCAGATCACGAATAAATCTGAACGAGGAACAATTGAAAGTGGTGTCCTGAAGGATTATAACATTTCGATCACCAAATGGCGTGCGTGTGTGTAGCCTCAACATTTTATGGTGACGACTCACTTAGTAAGGCGGTTCAACTGAGAGGAAAGGTGGTGAGTTCAACTTGATCGACCACAGGAGTACGAAAGAATAAATGGTGGTTGTCCATTTTTACTTGGTTGGTTGATGTTTCACTGGTGAATGCATGGCTACTACAGAGAAATGCTGGTTACAACATATCCCATCTACAATTTCGGCGAAACCTGTGCAACACTGTTTCAATGCGTGTGTCCAATACACCATTTGTACTTGACCATTTGTCAAATGATACCAATAAAAGATCGTTAGGACGGAATTAACCATTATCCGTGTGATTCCACTAAGAGACGATGCCAAGGACCAAGTTGTAGCAGAAGATCAAGGGTAAAATGTGAAAAATGCGCGATGTGCTTATGCATTCATCCCTGCTTCAAAAACTTTCACGTTATTCCACCTCATTATAGGCAAACGATGAACAGGTGAAAAATTCTTTCTATTTTGGAATTAGGCGGTCAATATCAATATGTATACGAATTTTTGCATCGAAATTCCAAAAAAAATCGTTCGGCTCGAATAGGTTAATACAAGGAATGGATTCTGTTACCGAACACCGGATGTCCGAGAGAATAAAATACGAAAACTTGAAACAAAGACCGGAACAAAATGGAGCTGTGGTGCAGAACAGTAGTTTACTCTCGTTTAACTTAAACTACAAATTGCACTCCGTTCAAGGTTAAAACGATACTGTGAAACCGAATAAATCGTTTAACTTAAGTTCAAACCAAACGTTTTCACTGTGGAACCTTGCTTAGTGGTTCAAATACATAAACGGATTGTTAGGTGGGTTTAAATGACGCCACCAAGGAAAAAACTCCACTTCGAAGAAGAGTGCAGGCAGGCTCGTTGTTAAAATAAGAAGCCTTCGTAAAGACACTCCGTAAGATTAGATGCGCTTCACAACGATACAAGTCAGAATTCATAAATTATAATTCTTCACATGGTTTGCATGAGGTTTGAGTGTTTAATCGGCCCCCCAACTAAGATTACCGCAGCACTAAGGCTAGTCTCTAACGCATTGTCATCTCACACAATTGTCCAATAAATCCATCACTTCATGAGTGCTGCAGTCCAGCGACGAGATGGAATAACTACGAATCACTTCCAGAAACTCACACTTACCTCGATTCTCTCAGGACCATCGTGAATCCAAAGTAAGAGCTTTCATATTTTGGAATGAAAGTCTTTAAGTTTGGCTCGCGGAAGATTTGATTCGGCTTTGGCGAAAGATTAAATCCACTTGTCGTGCAAACCGCAATTGCCGCGATCACAAATACGACAGATACACTGTTACACTGCACCATTTTCAAAAGTTCAAATGCGGCCTTCTTCGTTCTTTTCTCGATTATGTTACGTTAACACTTAAAAATTATTTAAAAACATTTGTTGTGTTCACTTTGAAACTCTCCTGCACACTGGTCCGTCCCGACGTCGACGACAGCGTAGATTTAGAGTCATTAAGTCGGAGTTCGGTGAATAATTTCTGTTTCTATTTGTTCCAATTATAGTAAAGTCATGATTTAGTTATGCATCTTCACTCGTACACACAGTCGCTGGTTTGCTTGCAAGTTTTGAGTGAATCATAGCTGGCACGCCTTGCAATTGACTACCCGATGTGTATACATACAAGCTTAACACAATTTATTGGAGACGATAGGTTCAAGAAATTGAATTGAAAAGTACAATATGATTGAAAACAGTAACGTGTAGACATGGTTGGTATGACTAATGTAAATATAAGTTGAGTGATAACAAAGGCAATTAATTCGTGTAAGTAATAATATTGGCGGAAATTCATAGTCAGCTCATTAATAGTGCCTGAAGTCGACTTTAGTTATAAGCGGCTCTAAATCAAAAGGCCGACCTCAACATATCGTTATTCATGGACATATTTATGCCTATGCATATCTAGTATCTACTTAAAAGCGTTATTGTAAAGTGATATCGATTCGAACAAACCCAAATGTCAATTTCACAAGAAATCTATTACATTTAAGTGTTTCGTGTTTTGAATATTCAAAATTTCAAAGAAAAAAGTAATTGCAATCAGAATAATGAATTCAAAATGTGAGATGAAGGTTACAGGTGTTTTATTTAAGATTGATTGAATGAAAATGGTCGCAAAAAAGTCCGCTACAGCCGTTAAGAAAGCCGTAACGGCTACTGGAAATCACGTTACCAGCTGTCGATGCTTCAGATCTTCTTGTACAAGCTATGATTGCTCATCGACAGCAACGCCATACTCGATAATTCCTCCATATGCAGCGAAACAATTGGCGCTTTGAAATCTCCTGCCGTCGCACAGTCTGTTATTTTCCACATTTAGCGGAAATTTATCCTCGTTGCGCTTGATATAGCTAAACTATGGCTTTTCTTATTGGGTGAAGGAAAAGAAGTAATTCTATCAAGTTTTTAAAACCCATAGCCATATGTGGTCACCACCAAGGCATCCATCCTCCATAAACCTCATGGATACAAACGTCTCTAACTAAAAGACCACTGAACCGATTTTGTTCAAATCTTCACCAATGTGTTCAAAAAAAGACAGTACAAAACCACTTCTTTTACTCCAATCCATGACCTCAAACAAGTGCCAAGATATTTTGATGGATGTCTAATGATCCATCATCACATTAATCGTTTGTAAGTAAAACGTACATAAAAGATTAGCAAATTTTTATAATTGTATATTTGTTGATTTTATTTATGAATTTTACTTGAAGTTAGTCGCTCTCCATCGCCTTCATCGGAACTGCTACTCGTACTTCGGGAGCCTACATTCGTTCCTTTCAATGGGGCACTGTGCTACGACTCGAAAGATATGGATCTGATGATATTTAAAACCGGTGGGATAATACATCTCTATTCTTATTTTTTCTAGAAGATTTCTGGCTAAAATGCTCTCGGAATCGTTTGTATTCCTTATTGCTCGCTTCTTGGGCTTCCTCGGACAATTTACTATGCGGCAGTATGCAGGCTTGAATTATCTCTTTTGAGTGCATGAGTATAATGGGCAGCAGAAACTTTGAAGTAGTCAAGGACTTCGTCTACCTCCGCTCTGCAGTAAACAGGGACAATAACACCAGTATCGAGATCAAGCGCAGAAGAAATAGAGGCAATTGAGTAACAGAGCCATCTCTCGAAGCACCAAACTGACTTCATATAACACCCTGATCATCCCTATCCTCCTCTATGGCGCAGAGGCATGGACGCTTTGAAAGCGGATGAAGAAGCTTTTGGTCGTTTTGAGAAAAAAGTTCTACCTGCAATCTTTGGTCCTGTTTACGTTGATGGTGCATGGAGGAGGAGATTTAACCGCGAACTGTACGGGATGTACAGCGGCATGCACCTAGTTAAGCGTCTTCGGATCCAACGCTTAAGATGGCTAGGTCATCTAGAGCGGAATGACACCACAGCTGCAGCCCGAAGAGTTTTCGATTTCGAGCCATTGGGACAACGCAACAGAGGACGTCCTCGAACGAGATGGCTCACACAAGTGGAGAAGGATCTTAACCAAGTTGGTGCGCGCAATTGGAGGCTGCTGGCGAGAGATTGTGCTGGCTAGAGAGGCTTGTTGATTGAGGCCTAGGTCCAGCCCGGACTGCCAAACAAAGAAGAATAGTGTATGAGAAGTTCATGTATGTTTGCAGGTATGTGGTAGGTTTTTTGTGTCATTGGCAAAGCTTGTATACTTGTCTGCATCAATTTCATATTCACTCGATATTGCTTTAAGTAAAATTCGGAAATTGTAGATCAGATCAATGCTGATGCGTGTTATATCCGCGCTCATCTCAACGTTTCTAAAAAAATGTCCGCGCTGTATTACCATGGATGAATAATCATTAATTATTTGATTATTTGAGCGATCTTAACTGACAAAACAAAATGTATGGGGTGCGCAGCTAAGCGCTAAATGTCTAAACGGGTTCTGGATGATATAGTCCGGAGAAGGTTGCACCTCGAGGTGGCTACATGCTGATAAATTTTGAAATCTCTGCGCAAAGTTGCAATATTAAAAAACGAATAATTCTAAGGCCTTCAAGAAAATCGGTAATTACTACCATTTGCTGAGGTCGTACAAGGTTCAAGTTTACCAAAAAGATACTTAAAATAACAGGCAACAAATTAAAAAAAAAGAAGTATAGCGTTGCTACTTACTTCACACGAGCACGATGAATTTGAGCCACATAATGCAACTAATGTTTTATGTACATTTCTTGGTCAAAAATGTTAGCTGTTTACGATGTCGGAACGTTAATACCTCGGGTTATATCTGTCTTTTGATACCAAACTTTTGTCATTCGGACGACTTTGATTTTTGAATTAAGTTCCGCTTAATTTTTTTTCGCAAAATAACGCACTGTGCGCCCGGGAGCTACGTCTAACTCGAATTCAACTTTTGATGTTCGAAGTGAATAGTTCACTTGTTGGCGACGTAACTTCTACCACGGTCCTTGACATCAAAAATGGTCTGCAACAGAGAGCTGTTGGTTCGCCGATCTTGTTCTCAATATTTACTGCAGATCTTATATATTCCTTGCAGCACTTAATTGCGTATGCCGACGATCTAGAAGCGTACAGATCAGGTCCGAAGGTCGAAGTAATAAATAACTTGTTGCAATGTGACTTCGAACAAATTCAGCGATTTTGCGACGACTGGAAGTTGATTATCAACTTCCTGAAGTGAGAAACTATCCTTTTCGCGACCCCGCAGTACATAGCACCATGGGATACGCGCACAAACTGGCGTAAGTTCGGCATAGTTGATCCGTAGGGAAGGCCGTTAGATGTAGTAGTATCTTGGCATTTGGTTGGATCAATATCTGTATTTTGACAAACATATAGATATTGCTCTGACAAAAGCTAAGAAGGCCTTCGCTGTGGCAAGGGGGTTGTTGACAGCAGCCAACTAAAAAACCACGAACTGTAAGGGCTGTACAGCGGCATGCATATAGTTAAGTGTCTTCGGATCCAACGCTTAAGATGGCTAGGTCGTGTGAAGGGTGAAGGTAATCTGCTATATGGCCCTCATCCGGGCCTGTTATGGCCTACGGTTGTCCACTGTGGTTCAATGTGACTCCTTCCTAGATGGAAAAGATGAAGTTGTTCGAGAGACAGTGTCTTCGCACTTGTCTCCGGCTGTATCGTATACCCGAGTCTGAGTACAAGTTCTATCCTAACGAGGTCCTGTACAACGAGGCAAACTTGAACAGGATAGATAATTTTATTATTAAGCTGATCAGACTGACTGACTTCTTCCAACAGTCTGATCTCTGGGGCTTATTACGCCAATGTTATGTACCATGGGAGAGTGCGCCTCACCGGCTTTATTCCTCCTGAAGCGTTCCTCTATCTCGACACAATTGGCCTAATACAGGATCCACAAGGATGTCCTGTCATCTTCCACGTCGTACGCCGAACAGTGGACAGGTGACTCCACGAACGGGATGTCGCTCGCAGTCACGAGGATCTCCTCCGGTTCAGTAGAGCTATCTCTGCTCGAGACAGGAGAGAGTCAGCCAAAGAACGGCAATTTTACTGGTGGTTACACCAAAACCAGCCCCGCCGCCACTGGATTTTCAAAATGACGTGGTAGTTGACCATAGTGGCCAACTTACACCGATTTTAGGGTAGTGTAGGAAAAAAAAAATAAAAATAAAAAAAATAAAAAACTTTGATAAATAAAAAAAGGTGCACCGCGGCGTATACACTTTATATGTTAGGCATATACATTACATATACGCCCTGGTGCACGTGTCCGTACTGTTACGGACATAGTTAAGTTAGCTTATAAGTTTTTATATTAGCCCCACAAAAAATATTCTAAAGGCGTTAAATCGCACGATCTAGGCGGCCAATTGACCGGTCCCGAACGTGAAATAAAATGTTCACCGAACTCGCCCCTCAATAAGCCTATTGTTGCGCGTGCTGTGTGGCATGTGGCACCGTCTTGTTGAAACCACATGTCATGCAAGTCAAGTTCTTGCATTTTGGGCAAAGTTGGATATCATCTCACGGTAGCGCTCACCATTCACAGTTACGTTACGATTCGCTTCATCTTTGAAGAAGTACTGTCCAATGATGCCACCAGCCCATAAACCGCATCAAACTGTGACTTTTTCTGGATGCATTGGTAGCTGTTGCAATGCTTCTGGCTGATATTCACTCCAAAATCGAAAATTCTGCTTATTTACGTACCCATTGAGCCAAAAATGAGCTTTGTCGCTGAACACAATTTTTCGGCAAAAAAGTGGATCTTCGCCCAACTTTCCAAGAGTCCATTCATCAAAAATTTTACGTTGCGGTAGGTAGCGTTGTTTATTTGTAAGACGGTTCATGGTTAAATTATAGACCAAACTGAAGATGTTTGACAGTAAAACAAAACACGAAACGTGCGTCAGCTGTTTAAACAAGTGTTGCCAAAAAGATAATAGCTAAAAAATCACCCTTTAGTACCCGTATAGGGTCAGTAGGTTAGATGTACGAACGATTGCTAAGTTAGTTAAGCTAGTTTTAGTTATTTTTGTCTAGAATGCAAGAAAAATGAATTTTAAAATAAAACGAAAACTAATGAAAAAAAAAGAAATAGTTCACTTGTCGGTAAGGTGAACGCCTTTTTAAGAGAACATCGTAGAAAACGTTCAATTTAGAACTCCCCATACAAACTTTGACATTTCTCAAACACAGACAATTTTATGGGGAATCTGGGTGTTGTTTTATTTATTTGAAATTATTAACTTTCGTAGCAAAAAAGCAACTAATTGCCATCAGTTCGGGGAACTGACTAATTCCATGAAATTAAATTCCGATATTGCAAAAAACTATTGGAAACGATTACCACGACTTTAAGGCTTACTTAATTTAAATTTAAACATTTTGCCAGCATTAATTGCCGTTACTTATAAAAACTCAACTGTTTTGCGAATTCGAAACAGGCGTCGGTAAGGTAGTGAGTACGCCGTATTATACGATCCATATGACAACTATCAGTGAATCGAGTGAGTGAAGTGAATCTCAGATACGGCGTATTATATCATGGGGTTACTACAGTCAACGACGTCGCAATGCAGTTGTACAAAAATAATAATACAGGACACTACAGAGGCTATTTGTTTTTATTTGTTGCGCAGTTTTGTGTTTTATTTCAGCTTTAATCTAATATCTTATAATCGTTTGGTATTTTTAACTGCTTGCGCAATGTCTGCGAGTTTCTTCCCACGTCGTGTAACGTTTGCAGATCAAAATGATTGACCCTGAGTCAGTAAGACCGATCGTTGATGGCCAGATCGGATTTATTCAGTTTTCGTGGTAAGGCCTGCATCTTCGGCTGGCGCCTGCTGACCTTGGATAAGTCTGTCCATTTCCTCTTTCGTTTTTCGTCGGAAGAACCCGACCTAAATTAAATCAAACCTGGTTAGAAATAGTTTCAAAAATGAGGCCGATGACTTACTTTGTGCATGCCATAGACCATGGCGGCGAGGAGAAGAAGGCCCCCGAGTGCCGCAAGAATGTACACCCAAACAGATGTTTCGTGTAGTTGATCTTTTGATATCACATTGTATTCGATTTTTCGTTTGATTTCAACAGATTTGCTGCAAAGAATAGGTTTATTGATTTGACTGATTTCAGTATTTCTTTTTATCGTGAAACGCACCCTTCAGCGTCGCCAATCTTGACGATGTTTAGCTTTGTGATAATGGCAAAGGACGTCCATGGATCGATGAGAATATCGCTGACCTCCTTCAAGTTAACATTATACTTGAGTGTAATTACCACTGGCTTTTCGGGCACAAAGTTGTACACCCTTAGGACGGCTCGTGCGCATATCGTTGTCTCTGGGTTGTTGCAGCTGAAAACAATCGTTCTGTTGAGTGGTAGGATGCCCATTAGTTCTTCGTTCAGCTGATCGTGGTGTATTTTCTGAGCTGCTTTGATGTAGTCATGTTTAGATGTCGTTTTTTGTGCATCACGCCGACTTCTTCGTATACCCGCTGTGAGGAGGTCTTCTGTGAGAAATGCAACACTTTTTTTTTATTTTGTTTGACTTACTCTCCGTTATCGACTCAAAGTTCACTGATTGCGATTCTGATGACGTTTCGGTTGGGTTCACCAGTAGCAGGGTGTTATTCTGATACAGGTCCACCGAAAGGATCTGTTGGTCATACACTCCTTGCAGTGTGATGTTGTTGATATCGACAATTGCAGACGAATCATAAAAATTGTATGCAATAGGTATTTCAAAGGATATTTCAAGCTCTTGAACTCGACTCGGCCCGTTGCTCTTGATCTAAAAAAAACGTATTCACATGTATATTAGGTGTCCCCGAAGTGAAACTGTCTCGTGAAAAACCTGCCTCATATTTGTTTACTATCTGAGCAGTGTTAAACGTCTTTCCAAGGTTGATGTGTGGTGTGTGTGGTTGACTGGCGGGACGAAAGAGTTTGATCATTTGGGGTGGCCGAAGTTTTTCAGTCACTTACCCAATCGCTTCAATTTGCGTGAATTCCTCCAATGAAATCACATCACGAACAACGTTGTTGGCCAGATTCAGTTCTTTGCCAGTGCTGAAGACCTCGGCTGTCAGTGTCATGGTTTTTCCCTCGATGCTGCTGACGTCGTAAACTACTGTGAGGCTAGTCTTGCTGCCAGGACCCATTGGTTGCCCTCGATACAGATCGCATAATAGAACGTTATCGTGTTGCTTACAGAATGAAGGAATCTTTGCAAATGGCATTTTGTTGGACGACGCGATATTGAGCTGAGGCAGATAAGCGGTTTCCCCTGAATTAGAGATTTCGTACGTTACAGCCATTGTCCTGGTGCTGCCTAGAGTGTATGTTGGCCTAAAGTCGGAAAATAATGATAAGTATCATGCTTTCATTCATTTGGATATTTAGTTTTATAGTGTAGTTTTCTTGAAGATTCGGTAAAATTATTTAGGGTATGTCAGCGACAAAGAGGGGCTACACAAAGATCCAGAGCGTGTTCATGATTTTATGCAGCTTCTGACTCCCAAATCAGTGAAAGAACTTCAGTCATTTCTGGATGTAATACATTTTTACAGGATTTTCATGCCAATTTTAGCATCCAAGACCAGCGACTTTGAAAAATGGCAACAAGTGCGAGTGGGGTGTTGCCCAAGAGAATTGCTTCACTGAGGTAAAGAGGTTATTATCTTCGAATCAAGTGTTAGCTCACTACGATCCCAATGTGCCAGATAAGCTGATTGTTGCTTATTTTTTTTTTCACCTCAGAAGCACAATCACAATCACAAGAATTTGGTAACCTGCCAATAAAGTTTTCGGATGTGGTAGCTGAAAACAGTGTGTTAACGACAGTGGTTAGGTAGGTAGGGTGACTGCATGACTGATATGGAAGTCATGCTCACTTAGACTATCCGGTCCATTGTGCTGTCACGTTCGGCTTTGTGTCCAAAACCCATTTACCCTTTGACCTTGTAGTTCTTCCCTGTTGGGATTTTTGTATTCCTCTTGGTATTTGTTGGCCATGTGTGATTTTTTCTGACCTATTTTATAGCCATTTAGAGGCTTCAAGAAATTGTAGTATATTGAGATAATCTATTTCCAGAACTTACTTCAATCCAGAGCTGACTACTTTCAAGTCAGCAATGCAAATATCAGCCTTGCAGCCTGTGATGAATGTGATCTTCTCAACGTACGCCTTTGGTTCGGCTGGATCTACGGCCGCACATTTGTCACAAAACACTAAACAAACAAGTAAACTTAGAGGGGAAGTGTGTATTTCTTACGAATCTTACCATCTGAGTTAGGCACGGAATTGATGAGGCCATAGTGCAACTCCAGCTCGATTGGCTTGAATACGTCTGGAGTACTGAACCTCACCATTGCATCAAGGAAACGACACTGGTTCTGAGTTGTCGCTGTCGCATTGAACGCCAGTTCACCAGAATTCGTTTGCTGGAGAGTGACTCGTTTGACCTGAGGATCTAGGTTGATTTTCAAAGCCAGATCTTGATATTGCACTTTCTGGGCAGTCGTTGAAATCATGTAGCAAACCTTGACTCGAAACTTAGTCTGTTCTGGTTTGATTTCTCTGCTCAGGGAGTTGATTGTGGCGATGACCTTCACCACTGGATAGGCGCGGTATACGAATACCGCCTCAGCATTAGGTGCACCAATAGCCAGGTCGTTGAAGCCGTTGTTGTCAATGTCTGCACCTTTCGATAGACCATGCCCAAACATATGTCGACCCCAAGAGTTGACTGTCGAAACTGAGGTCAGTTTTTGACTTGACTGCTCGCGAAGTCCCTTTGAGCCGCCCAAATAAATGAACACTGCTCCGTTGTCAGCAAACGGTGCTCCTATAGCAATGTCTGGATTTGGGGAAATGAGTTATTAAGCGTTGCTTGAGAAAGGGGGTCTATTCAATTCTTACCGTTGAAACCATCATGATTGATGTCTCCCAGTTTGGTAACAGTCGATCCAAAGCGACCTTGTCCATTGATTGGGGAGACAATCTTCTTCTGCAGCTCAAAGGTCAACTAAAGATAGGGACGGGCAAGTTGTGAAAAATACTCGACCGGGTTGGTTGGTTGTGCCTACTTACTCGTCCTTTGTTGATGTAGACATAAAAGGCTCCCTGATCAAACGTTCCAGTTGAACTGTATTGAGGGGCAGTTATTATAACGTCTGACAGTCCATCGCCGTTTATGTCCTCTGCCAAGACCGCATAGCCGTAGTATTCGCCGAAGTGGTTTCCATAGAATGTGTAATATTTTTTTATGGAAATATCTCCATTGGATGTCTTCATCACGTCAAATAGGTACACCTGCCAAGTTAAAATTGTGATTCGATGTACACCACGGGTTTTTTCTCGACTCACCTCTCCCCACTCGCCCTCAATCCGTGGAGCAGATGCAACGTAATACGTTTTAGTTCGGTCAGCTGCATCGAAGGTACCAGAGGAGACGGAATAACCGAAGTACGAGGTATATTTGCCCCATTTGTGTGGATCTACAGTTTCTGTTATGTATTCGTCCTGTTTGTTCAATATGCCACGGTAACGAATTATAGACCCTATACTGACCAACATTATAAAATGAAACTCTGTACGTAATCATTTGTCTTTCTTACCCATCCATAACAAAATACCTGGTGCTCCTATCAGAATCTCATTGTTATCACTTGTGACATGAGCACTTATACCTTGCTCACCCAAAATGTGATAAAAATACTTCTTACTGCCGATCATTTTCCCTTGGTTTTCTAAAAATTGGTTTAGTATTAGTTAACATTTTTTTCACTTCACATTCAATTTACCTCTCAATCTTAGTGGAGCAATTCTTTTGACAATCGGACGAGCCGTTAACGTGTTTGGTGTCCAGTAGCAGATACCATGTAGGCAATAGTCGGTAGATATGTCACTGATGAGTCGTGGGGCACACACCACAAGTTTGTCTGTGTCCTTGGGTCCACCGTCCATCGAGGCACCTAACCATTGGTTATCCTTTTTTTCAGAATCAAACTTGTTAGCTTTTGATACAGTATTTCCATTGGGATCGAATACATATGGTGCACAATCGCCGCTGGACAAGGGACATTTGTAGATTGCACCAGTCTCGTTGATATTCCGCTGAGATTCTAGAGTCGATTGAGCACGAGGGGCGCCAATGATGATACTGAAAAGGCAAATCCAAATACTTGGCATAAATTAGTTTTATAATCATGTAGAGGCAATGGAAATTGCGATCCTTTCTAAATAAAAAAAAATGGGTCATGGCGTAGAAAGGTATTCTTATAAATTGTCTTTATTCTGTGAAATCGAAGAAATCTTGAACGCTTCACAACAATGATAAATCATTTCCACTTGTTCAAGAATTTATTGATAGGGACAGGCGGGGTTTTGCAGTTTCTTTCAGCAAACATCGACGCAGTTGCTGTGGCATTTGCGATTTGCTCGAAGGCATATTATCAACCGACTAGCTGGAGAAATACACAATTTGAAACGTGATATTCTTCAACATAGAATTGGGAAGAAGGAAGACAGAAGTGGTGCACGAAAGTTACTCATCTAAACACACCTCCCACCAAGTACTTAAAACCAAAACTTGCTTACTAACAAGAGGAGCGTTTAAATGAATATTTGTATAAGATTCAGTAAAATCCACCATTGTCTGACTTTAACTCAAGTATGACAGCTTGTTTACCAAAACACATAATTCTTAAGGAAACGTTTAAGGAAACCTGAAAATCTGACAGTCGCCCGACATTATGGGAATGCCTAGAGAAGCTTAAAGAATTGAGTAGGAAAAACAGAGTAAGACTCTGCTGGATACCTGGCCACACGGGGATAGAAGGCAGGGAAATGGCCGGCTTGGAATGTCCTCAGAGAAGAATTCAGGGAACTAGAAAGAAGGAACTGTACAGAAACTGTAACAAATCTCATAGCATAAAGCATGCTGAAAGGCGTTTGAGGCATGTATCAAAATGAGCAAGAACAAACTTCGTATCTTCACACGCTTCCTAACTGGACAATGCAGATTCAGGGGCGAAGGAAACTCGGGGTATCAAAAGAAGGTCTCTGCAGATTCTGTGGAGAATCTAATGAAATTCCAGAACATGTTCTGGAGGCACTGTGTGAGGTACTAGGTACTAGCCCACAAAAGACAAAGATATCTGGGCAAGCACCTACTAGCAGTGGAAGAAAAAGTCACTAATTCACAGATTCCTACAGGAAACTGGCTTAGGGAGAATTCTCGAGATTAAATCTCTTCTACCTTTGCGCAACAGGAGTCCATATCTAACCCTCTTCACAACTCTAAACAGAAATGTATGAGAGGGAAAGTCGTAAGAGAGCAAAAGTATCAAAAGGGTGACCATAGATGTATAGGTCGCGGTGAAGTATACCTTAGTAGTTATAGTAGTGAAGATCTAACCAGTGCGGTTCACAAATTAAAATAAAACTAACTAATAATCGGCTTCCAGGCGATCGCCTGGCTGTGATCCGTATCCAAGGCAGATTCTACAACATCAGCCTTATATGTGCACACGCCCCTACCGATGAGGATGAAGACTCCGTCAAAGAGGACTATTACGACCTCTTGGACGGTGCCTACGGAGCCTATCTGGAGTACGATGTCAAAATTGTGCTAGGAGACTTCAATGCCAAAATCGGTAAGGAAAGCATCTTTGGCGGAGTGATCGGAAAGCACAGCCTCCACGACACGACAACAGATAACGGCTTCCGACTCACTGACTTTGCGACAGGACGTAGTATGGTCATAAGTAGCACAAGATTCCCTCGCAAAAGAATCCACACAGCAACCTGGCGATTTCCGGACGGTCGAACCGCCAACCAAATTGACCGTGTGCTCATTGACGCAAGACATGTGTCAAATATTCTGGATTTGCGAACATTCAGAGGGGCAAACGTCGACTCTGACCTTTTCCTCGTGGCAGGACGATTCAAAAGCTGACTGTCCTATGTCAGAAAGCTGCACCAGCCAAGAAAGAGGAGTTTTGACATTGGACGCCTGAGCACAACGGAGATTGCCAGAGCCTACGAAGAGCAATTAAGCGAGAGACTCTCCGGTATGCCTACGTCGGACACCAACGCCAATGAGATGTGGTTGCATTACCGCTCCGCCATCCGAGAAGTAGCGGAAACAACCTTAGGCTACCTACCAACCCCGATAAGAAAGGAGTACCGGGCTAGAAGACGGGAGGAGAAGAAGCTTCTACGCCTGAAGAAAAGGTCTCTCGCAACCTCCCAGCTCAAAGACATCGAAGAGTGCAGGGATAGACAAAAAATACGGTCTTTTATAAAAAAGCCAACAGCCTTCAGGCTTTAGGAAAGGCACCCAGGCCTGTAGAATTTGGGAAGACGAAAGCATGCCCGACGACTGGAATATCAGCTCCATATGCCCCATCCACAAAAATCAAGGATTTCTGAGCCATTTAAAACTTGCACTGGATTTCGGCAAGGAGATGCGCTGTCGTGTGATTTCTTCAATCTGGTACTGGAGAAGATAGTGCGGAGGGCAGCTGTAAACACGGAAGGCACTATCTTCTACAAGTCGGTCCAACTTTTGGGGTACGCAGATGACATCGAAATCGTCGCGCGTTCTCAACGTGCCGTAGTGGAGGCTTTTACGGCGATTGAAGAACAGGCGAAATGAACTGGTGTCAAGGTCAATGAGGACAAAGGGAAATGTATGCTATCGACCAAAAAAACGTTCCGTCACACACCACCTTGGACAAAATTTCACGATCGACAGTTACAATTTCGAGGTAATAAAGGAGTTTGTCTACCTCGAGGCAAACGTGAACTCCACAAACGTGAACTCCACAAACGACATCGCAGTGGAGGTCTGTTGTAGAATCGCCCTTGGCAACCGGTGCTACTTCGGTTTGGCAAAACAACTGGGCTCAAAACTCCTGACTCGAAGGACCAAAATCATGCTCTACAAAACTCTAATTTTGCCGGTCTTGCTCTATGGAACCGAAAGCTGGACGCAAAGCAAAACTGCAGAGCTGATTCTTGGTACCTTCGAAAGAAAAGTTCTACATCGGATATATGGTCCCGCCTGCGAGGAAGACGAATGGAGGAGAAGACATAACCGCGAACTCTACGAGCTGTACCAGGATGTGGATATAGTCCGGAAAGCAAAAATCCGTCGACTGCACTGGCTCGGCCACATCGAGCGCATGGACAACAATGCTCCAGCAAAGAGGGTCTTTGAATCCGAGCCTACTGGTCCGAGAAGGAGAGGAAGACCGAATCTCCGGTATAAAGACCAAGTAATCGCGGATGCAAGACAGCTTGGTCTGGATGACTGGAAGCAGCGTGCCCAGGACCGTCAACGACGGAAGGCAGTAATTGCTCAGGCTCGGACCCTCCATGGGTCGCCGGCCTGATAAGTAAGTAAGTAAGTTGTTGAGTGCGATCGTGCGATCTTGTGGAAGCGGGATCCTTCACTCGATTGTACTCCAGAGTGGGATTGGATGGATCTCTGCTACCAAATTTTTAATTCGTCGGCTGTCGGGGGTGTACCGCTTGCCTGACACTTAACTCCTCGTTGCATGTGAATGGAGAGGGGATAGGGGTGCGTATTCCACCCTATTCTGTACGGGTGAGTTGGATGGTGCCTTTAAACCACATTTTTGATTCGTCAGCTAGTTGATACAATATCTCGTACATGGAGATGTGCGATTTCTTGCTCCGTGTCAACTCACTGTCAGCATTCGCGTCGATATGCATTTACACAATATTGGTTAACGAACAACACTATATATGTATGTATACCTGCTCAAGTGTTTTTTATTTCCTTATAATTCGCAGATGATGACGACGCTACTATCTCGCGACCAGAGTAACATACAAAAAGAAAAGAGAACTAAAACAAATCAGTATAAGGAAATGAAAAAGCAGTTGCCATTAAAAAAAAACAGTTGTCCCTATTTTTCGTTCTTTCTTACAAATGTTTCATATTCAAAGAATTGTCTATGGCTTAGGTATACTAACTTTTATTTTCAAACTTTAGCATCAAGTCGTCACGGGTTGCTCTAATCCGCCCCCAAAAATATTTATTTTCTAAATTTCTGAGGTCAAATGGAAAATAAGAGGGTATGAACATCTAAATTCGAAAAAAAGAATATCGATCTCTACTGAGGGTGTTCATTGTTCAATAAATACTTCTTATTTGGCTATGAATCCATGTGAACAGTATCTGGGGTACAATGTACTTACTAAGTGCGTTACTTTGTTATTAGTGTCAATATGTTTATTTTTTTTTAGTTTAAACTGCCTCGACTTCTCCTACAATAGCTATAAAAGGCTATAAAGTAATTGGAATAATTATAGCAGATAATCACCCTTTGTGGTGACCCGTGGCATTGTGGGTATGTGCGTCGACTCTGACGCTCTTGGACCTACCTGTCTAAGTTCGATTCCTGGTACGACAAGAAATACTTTTCACGGCCCACCTCTTTCGAGTCACTGACAATGCTCAAAGAGTATAACTGTCTAGAAAAAGCTTCTCAAACTTGGCCGTTCGGAGTCGGCATAAAACTGTAGGTCCCTTCCACTCGTGATAGAACAGCACGCACAACACGAGTGGTTGCTGAGAAGCTAGGCCCTGGCCCTCTACGGGCTGTAGCGCCACCCATGTTATATTATTATATTATAGTCACTCCAGATTAGTTCTAGACCTGGAAGAGCCATCAGGTTTGTTCACACTCTTATTCCTCTTACAATATAAATTTACAAAACACAGTCTTCTGCTGCTATAAAAGTATAGAGACGTCTTATGTAAAATTAATAAAAGTAATTGTGCCTTGAAGTTCTTATCACCGATTCACATCATCTGAGAACAAGTAATGGCCTGAAAGTTTTATCGCTTGCTCAACTGCTTAATGACCATGACATTCTTATCGCTAGCCCACCGCTATTCCATAATTTTCCCATTCCTGTCTTATTCATCCACCGACATTCATTTCTTGGTTTGAATCATCGAATGACGTCCCAGTTGGGGTTTGGGCGGGAGCATAACTTCTTTCGCGCTTACGATCCCAGCAAAAGTTTAACTACAAATGCACACACATTATCGCAATCAAGAGAGCATAGTGCAACACAACAAATCTCTAGGTTAAAATACATACATATGTATGTACATAAACCTGCGTCTTATAAGTCCTTCAGCCCACACCTTCGAAGGAACCAACATCGATTCGGCTCTGTTGAAAAGCTCTGTGCATGGATGTCTGGAAAACAACAGTGTCACGGTATGCAGTCAGAAAGGTACAATCGCCACACACCGCTAGGAATTTTATGAATAGACTCTCTAAGAAATTCTCAGTAGTTGATCGGAGATGATTGTAAACGTTGTCAATCAATGAAACTGCTATTGATGTGCCAAGAAAAAAATCCTAGTTCGACGAAGAGTGCAGACAGGCTCATTGTTAAAATTAGAAGCCAATGTAAGGCCCGTAAAGACTCTCCACTAGATGAGATTGGATTATTCATATAGTTTGCAATATGCTGGCAGGGATTGTCCATTTCCCAACGCTGCGTTGGTGCCTCCACTACGTGCTGGTTACGATATATGCTTTGAAGGATGAGTATCTCACTATCATCAGTTTTTTTTTTCCTTCGCTCCCAATGAATGTGTCAAATTAACACAGGGAAATGTCAAAGGCACTAATATGTTTCAGAATGTTGAAACCGTTTTGGTGAGAGATTACTTCGCTTACGTGAGATTGCGTTGCTCTCGCCGCTCTCATATTTCTCTTAAAAGTCAAAATGTCCCACGACGCAGAGAATGGCATGGAACCATTTTATTGTGTAGTTAGAAAAATGAGGCGACGCACCAACAAGGAATTGTGAAATGGACATAAAAGGTTTCTCCCAACTAAGATTACCGCAGCACAACAGCACTCATAAAGCTTTTCCAATAAATCCATCACTTCATCATGCTGCTGTCCAGCGACGAGGTGGAATAACTACGAATCACTTCCAGAAACCCACACTTACCTCGATTCTCTCAGGACCATCGAAAATCCAAAGTAAGAGCTTTCATATTTTGGAATGAAAGTCTTTAAGTTCGGCTCGCGGAAGATTTGATTCGGCTTTGGCGAAAGATTAAATCCATTTGTCGTGCAAACCGCAATTGCCACGATCACAAATACGACAGATATACCGTTACACTGCACCATTTTCAAAAGTCCAAATTCGTTACGTTAACACTTAAAAATAAAATAATAAGAAACCCGTTCCAAATTACGCGGAGTGCCTTGATGGCACATATGTTCACTTTGAAACACTCCTGCACACTAGTCCGTCATCTCGCAGTCGACCGGAACCAAAATTCCGACTGATTAAGTCGGAGTTCGGTGAATAATTACTGTTGCTATTTCTTCTCATTGTAGGGAAGTCATGATTTAGTTTTGGACCTACACTTGGCAAACAATCTCGGGTTTGATTACAGGTTATGAATGAATCATAGTTGACACGCCTTGAAACCGACTACCAGATGTATGGATATACCAGCACAACACACTTTTTGGAGACCTAAGATAAGTACAAGGAATTGAATGAAATACGTGAAAAAGTACAATATGCGTGAAAACAGTAGTTCATGTAACGCGTAAAATCTATATATAACGATCAGTTCATCGATTTCCTCTTCAGACGCTATTGCGCAGGTATTTTGACAGATGCTAAGTATTGTCGCTTGATCTTCGACCCCTCTTAAGGCATCTTCTTTGGTTCGTCTTAGAAGACTTATCGCTTTGGGTGTGTTGTAATCAGAAATGGACTTCTACCTCTCTTGCCTCTAAAAAAATGTTTGTATTTTTTAAGTTTTCACCACCACGGGAGACGAGAATATAGGCGAATTGTTTCGAACAGCTGATAGCCTTCTCCCACATGCTGCCGAGGTTATATTATAGATCGCGACGTACTCGTGCAGTAGTTACAGAGCACTAAGCATTGACTCGATTCAATTTTTTTGCAGAGCGATACCTGCGATGATGAATAACAATCAAAGCAGATCTGAGAAAGCATATGGCGTCTAAGCAAATTGTTTCTATTTCGTGGTTTTCTAATATAATGCTTTGAATGTGTTGCTAATTCGAATGACAAAAATAGTGGATTTTAGATTTAAGTCAATCTTTCTCAAATACACCGGAAAGCACTCTTCAGTTCATTCTTGTTTTATCATAAGCTATTAATCTGTTAAGTATGGCCCGTGGCGTTGTGGGTATGTGCGTCGACTCCTACGCTCTTGGACCAATCTGTCTAGGTTCGATTCCTGGTACGACAAAAAATACTTTTCCCCCCACCTCTTTCGAGTCTGAAAATGCTCAAAGAGTATAACTGTCTAGAAAAAGCTTCTCAAACTTGGTCGTTCGGAGTCGGCATAAAAAAACTGTAGGTCCCTTCTACTCGTGATAGAACAATAGCACGCACAACACGAGTGGTTGCTGAGAAGCTAGGCCCTGGCCTTCTATGGGCTGTAGCGCCACCCATATTATATTATTATTATTATTAATCTGTTAACCCATCACGAAAGAAACTATGCGGAAGTTTACGCCTTTTTGTTTAGTAATTTATATTTTTGTGGGTGCAAGTCTTGCAATAAAAAATGTCGACCTCTTGCATGGATTCAAAGTGAGGGATCACAGAAAGTAATTGCCGTTTTGTACGTCATAATCCAAATGTTCCGCGACAATGCATTTTCCCAATTTTAAGTAACAGGCGGTTTGGTTTTATTTCGTCTGGATCGAGCTTTACCACTGTGTACTAAAAGAAGCTAATTCTGTTAAAATAACGAAAGGAAGAAAAAAACTCCGAAGAAAAGAAAAAGCTGGTCCATCTAAAAATACGAGCTTAGGTTGCCCTGAATCCTGATGTTATTTATTTTACGGAAAGAACTACAGTCGACACTCGATAATTCGAACTTATTGTTATCCCTTGTAAAAAAAAACCTTGAAAAATCGAATAAAACCTATGTGGTATGCTAGTTAATTCGAAGTGATTGCTTCGGGCTGCGAACAAACACGCTGTAATTCGGAAATCAACAGTCAGTCACTCAGTTTCCTTTCAGTAATTCGAATTTGTTTGTCGTTATTGCTCTCTGCTCATTGTCCAGCTGCATACATGGTTCCAATGCTTTGATCCTGTTAGATTGTTACCTGTGCTACGTGAACAACTTAAGTAAACAAATGTTCGCTCCCTTGGCGATGCGAAGGGCCGTTTATATTTCTGCAATAAACAGCCGAAATTATGTATTTTGTAATAAAGTGTGGCAAATATTTCTCCTTCGCTCCATCTAGACAAGTTTTCGTTAATTGGAATTTTTTGTAAGGTGCCTCAAGTTTCGACTTATCGAGAGTCGACTGTATGTACAATGAGAGTAAAAAATGTGTATGGAGCTAATACTTTTTTATTTCAGAAGTTCAATAACGCTATGTAGCAAGTAACAAGTATCATAGAGAAAAAAATGGAATTAAATAATTATTCACGCTTGAAGATCTGAAAAATGCAGTCAATCAATTAGTATGCACTATACACTACAAAAAAACACTTGTTGGCTTACTTAGGCATAAAAAGCTGAGCGTAAATACTTCGTCAGACCTCCGCAAGCTTTGAAGCGTGCAGTCAATTTAGGAACCGAAGTAACAAGGTTTTTTGTAGCTTAACAACTGTAGCTAACGACCTTTTTTTAGATGTTATGGCCCGTTTCCTAGTATTTTCGTCCAAAACTTCCCACAGATGTTTAATGGGATTAAGGTCTGCAGATTGTGGAGGAGAGTTAAGCTGTTTGGGGACATGGTAAAGCAGCAACCTTTGCTGTATGCTTTGGGTCATTGTCTTTTTGGAAGATCCAAGGCGACGTGAGGCCCAATTTTTGCTCACTAGGGAGTAGATTGTCCTTTAATATGCCCTGTTGATTCAATAAAAACAATGTTTAACGTTCCCGCAGCCGACATGCAACCCTAAACCATCACTGAACCTCCATCATGTTTTGCGGTCGAAGTGAGGTTTTGGGGCAGAAGCTCACTATTTAATGTTCTCCAGTCACTTCATATAACATTATCACGAAACGTATATACATATATATGTGCGTGTATATAAAGGGTGGTCGAATAATAACGGACGATGATAATTGTAAATAAAACAAAAAGTTTTTAGAGAATTATCTTAATATTTTGTATTATAATAGAAGGATCTATGACAATTATGCGTGAAACAAAATATCGGCGAAATGCTCGTCACGGCTTTGGTGGCATACCTCTATCCGATAATCCATATTTGAGCCATTTTGGTCCATTTTGAGGTTCAATGAAGTTAAAGGGCCGAATGATCTCATCCATTAGCTCTTGAATTGTTCTTGGCTTATTCACATACACTCTTTCTTGTAAATATCACCAAAAGAAAGAGGTCCAACGGTGTCAAATCACATTATCGTGGCGGCCAATTATCATCACCACGACGTGAGATATCGAGGCCATTAAATTTCTCGTCCAAAGAGGCATTGTTTCGTTGGCTGTGTGGCGAGTGGCACCATCCTGTTGGAAGCACACATCGTCCAGGTCCATATTCTCAATATCTGATCACAAGAAGTCCGTTATCATCTCGCGATAGCGAGCACCAGTCACGGTGTTGTGTTGGCCTTCTTCTGCCACACTATGGGCGAGTATACACAGGTGTTTTCACATTTCCTAGAGACCCGTTTTGCTGAAAATTGCTGACAATTCTACCGATTTGGTCGACCAAAATTTGCTGACCAAAAAAATCCCGAAGTGCTCGAAATGCATTTTGATTTGAACGCCCATTTTTGTAAAAGGATTCAACAATCTTAACGCGCTGCTCAATTGTGTACCTCTCCATGGTTGAACACTGAAACAATGAAATGTCAAATTAAGTTGGGCTAAAAATAAAGTTGGGCTAAAAAATTTGACGTTAAGGTGTGACCCACAATTAACATCGTGCATTATGGTTGGACCACTCTTTATGTACTATATGTACAGTCTAATCGTAACAATTGCCACTCGTGATAGAACAATAGCACGCACAATACGAGTGGTTGCTGAAAAACTAGGCCCTGGCCCTCTACGGGCTGTAGCGCCACCCATATTATATTATTATAATCGTAACAATTGTTTTGATGATTGGTGTAAATTATTTCTCAATCTTCTCTGAGCTTTTCGGTTTTGTTTCGCATTCTTATATAGATACACGTTGCATTTCCTGTTTCGGATGGACTGCTGCTACAGCATCATTCGATATTTTCGACCATCAGCACTGAATAGTTGAAGTAAACATTTTTGTTTCAATGTGACAGTGTGTCAAAGTTGAATAATAATAATTGGGTACTTTTCATTTACAAAACAATTTTATTATCAAATTCTTACGAGTACTAAAAAAGCATACGAATTGCGATTAGGCAAAGTTCAAGTTGACTGAACTAGCAATCATTCCTCTCTATCCCTGACACTCAAAAACTAGTTTTCGTTTTTTTTTTTTGTTAACAAATATTAAATACTAATGCAGTCATTTCGAAAGAAATTTGTCTATCACTCTAAGCATGTATCTCATTTCTTTCTTCTCGAAAATATCCCGACGTATTTCACCCACAGTCAAAGGCGAAGTACGTTACATGGCAGCTTTCTCTTACAAACTACAGCTTTAATCTAATATCTTATAAACATTTGGTATTTTTTTTAAGTGATTTGCGCAATGTCCCCGTGTCTTTTCGCACGCCGCGTTTCGTTCGCGTTCAAAATGTTCTCTGCTACACAACGTGGAAATACAAATAACTCTACGTTAACTAATGCTAGTGCTGGTTTTTCACTGATTGACCTTGGATCAGTCAGATTGATCGCAGGTGGTTAGATCGGATTTATTCGGTTGTGTCGGTAAGGCGCGTATCTTCGGCTGGCTGCTGCTGACCTTGGATAAGTCTGTCCATTTCCTCTTTCGTTTTTCGTCGGAAGAAACCGGCCTAAAGGAAATCAAACCTGGTTAGAAATTGTTTCAAAAATGAGGCCGATGACTTACTTTGTGCATGCCATAGACCATGGCGGCAAGGAGAAGAAGGCCTCCTAGTGCTGCAAGAATGTACACCCAGATAGGTGTTCCGTGTAGTTGATGTTTTGATATCACATTGTATTCGATTTTTCGTTTGACTTCGACAGATTTGCTGCAAAGAATAGATTCATTGATTTCACTGATTTCAGTATATTTTTCTTATCGTGAAACGTACCCTTCAGCGTCGCCAATCTTGACGATGTTCAGCTTTGTGATGATGACGAAGAACTCCCATGGATCGATGAGAATATCGTTGACCTCCTTCAAGTTAACATTATACTTGAGTGTAATTACCACTGGCTTTTCGGGCACAAAGTTGTACACCCTTAGGACGGCTCGTGCGCATATCGTTGTCTCTGGGTTGTTGCAGCTGAAGACAATTGTTCTGTTTATGGGTAGGATGCCCATTAGTTCTTCGCTCAGCAGTTCATGGGTTCTTTTCTGCGTTTCTTTGATGTACTCATGTTTGGATGTCACTTTTTCTACATCACGCCGACTTCTTCGTATACCCGCGGTGAGAAGGTCTTCTGCGAGAATTGAAACAAAAAAGGGAACATTTTAGTAAGAAGAAGAACATCAAGGATTAAACGTTTTCTGTTTTCTATTTTGTCTGACTTACTGTCTGTTATCGAATCAATTTTCACTGATTTCGACTCTTCATACACGAAATGGTTTCCATACTGAACGACAATGTTCTTCGTTGATGACGTTGATATTTCGGTTGGGTTCACCAGTAGCAGGGTGTTATTCTGATACAGGTCCACCGGAAGGATCTGTTGGTCGTACACTCCTTGCAGTGTGATGTTGTTGATATCGACAATTGCAGACGAATCATAAAAATTGTATGCAATAGGTATTTCAAAGGATATTTCAAGCTCTTGAACTCGACTCGGCCCGTTGCTCTTGATCTAAAAAAAACGTAATCACATGTATATTAGGTGTCCCCGAAGTGAAACTGTCTCGTGAAAACCTACCTCATACTTGTTTACTATCTGAGCAGTGTTAAACGTCTTTTCAAGGTTGATGTGTGGTGTGTGTGGTTGACTGGCGGGAGGAAAGGGTTTGAACATTTGAGGTAGCCGAAGTTTTTCAGTCACTTACCCAATCGCTTCAATTTGCGTGAATTCCTCCAATGATATCACATCACGAACAACGTTGTTGGCCAGATTCAATTCTTTGCCAGTGCTGAAGACCTCGGCTGTCAGTGTCATGGTTTTTCCCTCGATGCTGCTGACGTCGTAAACTACTGTAAGGCTAGTCTTGCTGCCAAGACCCATTGGTTGCGCTTGATACAGATCGCACAGTAGGACGTAATCGTGTCGGTTACACGATGAGGGAATCTTTGCAAATGACATTTTGTTGGATGACGTGATGTTGATCTGAGGCAGATAGGCGGTTTCTCCTGAATTGGAGATTTCGTAAGTTACAGCTATTGTTCTGCTGCTGCCTAGGATGTATGTTGGCCTAAAGTCGGAAAATACACATAAGTTTCATGCTTTGAACTGAACTCTATTTCCAAAACTTACTTCAGTCCAGAGCTGACCACCTTTAAGTCAGCAATGCAAATATCAGTCTTGCAGCCAGTGCTGAATGTGATCTTCTCAACGTACGCCTTTGGTTCGGCTGGATCTACGGCCGCACATTTGTCACAAAACACTAAACAAACAAGTAAAGTTAGAGGGGACGTGTGTATTTGTTACGAATCTTACCATCTGAGTTGGGCACGGAATTGATGAGGGCATAGTGCAACTCCAGCTCGATTGGCTTGAATACGTCTGGAGTACTGAACCTCACCATTGCATCCAGGAGACGACACTGATTCTGAGTTGTCGCTGTCGCATTGAACGCCAGTTCACCAGAATTCGTTTGCTGGAGAGTGACTCGCTTGACCTGAGGATCTAGGTTGATTTTCAAAGCCAGATCTTGATATTGCACTTTCTGGGCAGTCGTTGAAATCATGTAGCAAACCTTGACTTGAAACTTAGTCTGTTCTGGTTTGATTTCTCTGCTCAGGGAGTTGATTGTGGCGATGACCTTCACCACTGGATAGGCGCGGTATACGAATACCGCCTCAGCATTAGGTGCACCAATAGCCAGGTCGTTGAAGCCGTTGTTGTCAATGTCTGCACCTTTCGATAGACCATGCCCAAACATATGTCGACCCCAGGCGTTGACTGTCGAAACTGAGGTCAGTTTTTGACTTGACTGCTCGCGAAGTCCCTTTGAGCCGCCCAAATAAATGAACACTGCTCCGTTGTCAGCAAACGGTGCTCCTATAGCAATGTCTGGATTTGGGGAAATGAGTTATTAAGCGTTGCTTGAGAAAGGAGGTCTATTCAATTCTTACCGTTGAAACCGTCATGATTGATGTCTCCCAGTTTGGTAACAGTCGATCCAAAGCGACCTCGTCCACTGATTGGAGAGACAATCTTCTTCTGCAGCTCAAAAGCAAACTAAAGAGAGGGACGGGCAAGTTGTGAAATATACTCGACCGGGTTGGTTTGTTGCGCAAACTTACCCGTCCTTTGTTAATGTAGACATAAAAGGCACCCTGATCAACCGTTCCAGTTGAACTGTATTGAGGGGCAGTGACTATAACGTCGGACAGTCCATCGCCGTTTATGTCCTCAGCCAAGACCGCATAGCCGTAGTATTCGCCGAAGTGGTTTCCATGGAATGTATACAATTTTTTGATGGTAATATCCCCAAATTGTGTCTTCACCATGTCAAATAGGTACACCTGCCAAGTTAAAATTGTGATTAGATTTCCACGATGTTTCACATTTCGACTTACCTCTCCGGATTGCTCATTAGCCTGCGGAGCAGATGCAACGTAATAAGTCTTATTTGGATCAGCTGCATCGAAGATACCAGATGAAACCGAATACCCGAAGTACGAGTCACCTGTTTGGCCCCACATTTGTGGATTGGGAGTATCTGTTACGTAGGAGACTGGACTTTGTCGTACAACACGTCTTCCATCTAGATCCCGTCGACTAAGTACTGCATCACCTTCAGTCGACTTAAGTCGGTGCCGAATTATAGACCCTATAATGAGCATCATTAGCAAATGGAATTCCTCACGTGCTCATGTGGCTTTCTTACCCATCCATGTGTGAATACCCGGGGCGCCGATTAGAATCTCTTTGTTGTCACTTGTGACATGCGCACTTATGCCTTGCTCACCGTACATGTGATAAAAATACTTCCTACCATTCACTTCTTTCACTTGGTTTTCTAAAAAATTGGTCCAGTATTAGTTAAAAACGAACAAAATCGATCCAATTCCCATTCGGTTTACCTTGCAGTCGGAGTGGAGCAATTTTTTTGACAGTCGGACGATCGGTTAGTGTGTCTGGTGTCCAATAACATACACCATTTATGAGATAGTCGCTGGATATGTCACCTATAAGTCGCGGGGCGCAGACCACTAGTTTGTCTGTGTCCTTGGGTCCACCATCCATCGAAGCACCCAACCATTGTTTATCCTTTTTCTCAGAATCATACGTGTACTCGTTAGGCTCAGGCTTGATATTGCCATTGTAATCGAATATGTATGGTACACAGTTCCCGCTAGACAGGTTACATTTGTAGATTGCACCCGTCTCGTTAATATTCCGCTGAGATTCTAGAGTGGACTGAGCACGTGGGGCACCAATGATTATGCTGAAAAGACAATTGCAAGCATATACTTAAATTAGTCTTGTGTTTATGTAGAGAATCAAAAAAAAATCGTTTAAGAATTAGTCCTAGTCGTACAATTGGTTATGGTTATGAAAAAGCAGCCACTGTTGGTAAGACTACTGCCAGACATGCAAGCAAATTGTTTGGAATTTCTCTAGAGACTGGATTGAACGACAATGGCGTTAGCACTTTTTGTAAACAAATTACAGTCGTCTATTCCTCACATAAGTGCAAGGTACTTCAGACAAATCCATCATTCGAAGGGACATTCATTCGGCGTTCCGTGTCTTGCCGCTTTCCACAGCAAATGTGTCTCGTCGTTATAAATATTCGTTTATGTCTAGCCATTGCATTCGCCGGGGGGGGAGAGTACAAACGACAAGCAATCACAGTCCGATTGGGGTGGTTTCCTGTTTCGTACCAACGCGACGGGGTAAAGACAAATTTGGTGACTCAATCGATATGTTTTTTGTCTTGGAAAAGGTGGCATATGACATATGGTTGCTTGAGGTTACCTTGGTGTTATGCACTGTAACCCGAGTCAACAATGACACGGAAATAATCAAGTGGCTGGCATTGATGCAAGATGTCATTCGATATCCAGTTTATGAGAGACTCTCAAGACGAATGAATTGCAAGTAATTGATTGGTTTATTTGGTGATAAATGTTTGGTTTTTGAAAAGGTCCTCTATGGGTATGTTATGATCAGGTATGAGTCAGTCTTGTTAGACTGTTCTACAGACGAATGCAGCTGAAATAAACCATTCTTGCAGCTCAAATTTTTGAAGCAATATAACCTTAAATGTGTTCTACGGCTAGTGAAGACATCACAGTGTCTCTATGCAAACTAAACGAATAACCACGCAATACACATTGAGCCTCCAAAGCTAGACGATAACCAGAAGAGCAGAGCTAATTCTTGATGCCTTAAATGGACAAGAAGACACAGCCGCAAATTCCTATGAGATGTATAGTGATGTCGATGTAGGCTGGAAGTTAAAAGTCCCCCGATTATGCGATTTTGGCAACATCGAGCGCATGAACACCAAAGTTCTAGTTAAGATGGTGTTTGAATCCGAGCCTCGCGAGTTCCAAAGAGACCAAATGATCCCGGACGCAAGACAACTTTGGCGTTAACGATTTGCATCAGTGGGTCCGATGTAACGGTCAAGTATGGATCCCGAATCTATCCTTCATTACATTTAGCCGATTTTAACAACTAACTACTAGCGGGCTTATGGAAACTTAAGCGTATGCCAGAACCAAACGAAAGGCAACCAGAAGCATCTTCAGATACTCCATAACTACTTGTGGGACCATGAAAAATTACAAATTAAGTACGTATAAAGTGATTTATCTCGCTCCCACTTAAATCAGTAAAACTTAACGAAACTTGACGAAACGTTTATTATGGTGGCAATGTATTATTTTTGCGTATTGGCTCGATTGTTCATGTTTTTCTATGCAAGGCTCCCTTTGCTCCCACTTATATAAGCAAAAGTGCATGAAACTTAACGAATCATTTATCATGGTCAGAATGTATCATTTCTGTGTATCCGCTAGATTGTTCAAGTTGACTCAAGTCTCACTTAAGAGTGGCCGTTCTGTCTCTCTGTTCTACGGTCGAATATATTTTTCCAGAAAAAGTCTGGAGCCCAACAATAAATTGATGCGACAAAGTTGTCTGAAATGATTGAAGATATACTCGTAAAAAAAACATCACTATGCTCCATAACATTTGTAACTTCAGCGTCAATCGATCATTGCCCATTTTATGTCAAACAGCACACAGTTCTGTTAATGATCGTCTACCTTTTGGGCGTGTTTCGTTTTCCTATCTCAACGATCAAGTTTTAATTGATTAGAACGCTTTATCAGTAAACACATTGTGTACCTTGAAATTTTCGAAATTAACCCATTCAGTCAAGGGAGTGCGAAAAGAATTTAAACTATGACCAAGTGTGAACGATTTGCCGAAACCGCGGAATGAGTTTTTCTTTTCCGATGAATTAAACTCACCCGGAAGTGAATAGTTTCCGGTTCTGAGGATGCATTCATTTCCTCGGCCATTCTCACTTGTTTTTCGAGAAATTCAATCTTATCAATTCATATCGCAACGTTAACCGTCAAAGCTAACGAAGCATAAGTATTTCAACTCAACGAGGTGTGACACTTCTGATATGTACACATGTACATGTGTACGTATATCGCTGTCTATTTGCAAGAATGACTAATAAATTGATAACGCCCATGTTGGGGAACTGATCTCATCGACGCTTTTCAGAAATATAAATGAAAATTCTTACCTAGACTCTCTCAAACAGAGGCTAAATCCAAAGTAGGACGATTCCAGTTTCGCCATTGCTGTAGTTAATTTTGGATCCTTTATGATGATATTTGCCTTCGGCGATAGATTGTATCCTTTAACGGTATCTGATAGATAACCGGCGGTCAAGAGTGTCACAAAAGTGACAAAATGGTGGTACCACAACATGGTCCCTTAATTCCGATTCCGGCCCTCAATAGAAGCAATACTTTTGTGAACGTCTCACCTGTCTGCGAACGAATATCTAACTAAACTGGGTGCGAAGCAAAGTTACAGAGTTCCCAAGCAGTTCTCTGTTTAACAAAAGAGAACCGGGGACGCTATCTAGTCTTGATGGCAGAGAAAAAAAAAGAAACAAAAAGCTTCTCAGAATTTCTGATATTGGGGGAAACTCAATTCCACATCGTTCCGTGGGCACTGAGCACCGTGATTGTGATTCATACATAACTCTCTTAGTAGCAAAACGTGTCGGGGGGCTTTGCTTTTCCAAAACACTTCGCACTATTCGTGTGGCGGTTTGAAAACCAGAAAATTAATCACTTTGACATGGCAGATAGGTGTTTCAGTTTTGGTTTTGCGGCGGCTATTGTGCCATGAATATTAATTGAAAATTGAATAAGAAAAAGGAAGATCATTTGTTTCGGTTTTCCAATGCTGCTTGGTCGCATAATGATTGTGAACAAGTTCATCTGATACTGAATGTTATTCAGTGGTTGTGTGTGATCGCTTTAAGCAAACTGGTTGGAATTGGTATTCAAAGCAAATTGGAAAATTCTTGATTTTTACTTTGTAAATAAACAGCATTAGTCATCGCTGAGATGACAAATATTTTGTTCGATTTCAATTTTATTTGTATTCGATGCGATCGTGACTGTCTGAAGTTAATTTTATGAGAGATCAATGTTTGCTTTAAGCGGTACTTGACATTTAAATGTTCTGGCAAATAGCTTTTGGTTTCGGTGAGTGGCAGTTGGTTTGTGCATGTGGTGGTCGAAGACCTTGAATTGATCGAAGGGAGTATGACTGGCATGGCTCGTTGGGGCTAATGCTGTGCACGCGATCATTCCAATATGTCTGTGGTCCAGCTTGGTAGAGAGGCGTTTGAGTGGTGTTGTGGCCAGAGTTTGAATGATCAAATATCTGTTGGCAGACAGCAATCCTTCAGAACAAATCCACCGTGTATTCTTTGCAAGCAAAAATATTAAGTAAGGCAACGTTGACTGGTGTTGAGAATGTTACTAAGGCCGCTTCTTCTTGACTTTTTACTCGCGATTCTTACAAAATCCTTTGTGTAATCGCTTTTGTCCCACTTCCCTTGGTTATAACATTGACAAATCGGCGACGAATTTAGCATGTGTAAAAGCAGCCTAAGAAGCATTGACGCAATCATTGGCAAATCAAATGAAACATACTAAATCAGCACACCTTTCGATTGTTGAAATGCTGCACATCGCTGCCACAAGCTTCACATGATGAAGGCAATTTTCTTAGCCATGCCATTTGTTCAGATATCAACGCATCAACATGAACCGCTAAGTTCCACAAGGAAAACAGATTAATTAATCTTATTAAATTATGAGCACTCGTTGCTTCGGGAGATAACTTTGCTTGTTCGTCAGCCTCTGAAAATCGACATCTTTACAAAACGGGCAAAAAGATCGCCCTGAGTGCTTTTATCTCGCAAAGATAAACTACTCTTCTGTGAGAACGTGAATCATTCAAAGCTTGTAAATGTGATCACAGGTAAAAAGGACAGCAATTTAAGATTGTGGATAGTCAAGGTCTACGTTGGTTAAGAGAAACCATGCACTGGGAGCGTTAACATTCTGTAGCTGGTGTGTCACAGGCACACATAGAGATTATGATCAGTGAGTGATGTAATGCGTCGTTTTAAAGGGTCGTAAGAGCTTACTATGGGGTGTCTCAAAACTGACGCGGGAATACCGTCGTAAATGCGTCTAATCTGACGTCAGTAGCGGTAGGTTTGGGAGTTTTAATGGTGCCTAGAAGGAATGGTATTTGTGCATTTTTTAAAGATTGGTTGAAGTACATATTTGTACTTAAAACTCATAAAAGCTTGTTGTGAGGTCGAATTGAATGTCAAACTGCTCATTGACAGTTTAAATCTAAATGTTTACTGACCTAATTGCAATGACGTAGTCCGACGGGTGTGGCTTATATTAATTGCAAGGAATGAACGGAATAATTCACATATTGTCGAACGCATACATTTCTACTGAAGCACCTGACATTGTGAAGCGTATGTACTTAGATCTCCGATTGGAGTTGGGATAAATTATAGGTATCTTAATTCGAGAAAGAGCTACAATACCTAACGTCGGGAGAAGTTTGCTTAAAATATTTATGTGATGCTTAATGCTCATACATGTTTTATTAAGGGTATTTGACTTGACTGTAGTTGACAGCGTGACAGTATGAGTTGATATGTTGCTAGGATATGTTGCCTTTTTTCTGTAACACAGACTGTAAATTATTCGAAATTCACTTCTACCATGGTTCTGCTCGATGAATTCCAAGTCTCTTCATTCGAGGGTTTGTGTCACAACGACTGAATGCCCAACTTAGTTAAACTTAGACCTAAACCAGAAATAAATGAGTACTTTTGAACACCCACCCGAACAATAGTACATGTTCGTGGACAAATTCACGAATCTGCCACAAAATGCATGTATCTGACGCCATTTTAACCACAAAATTCAGGAACCGGTAGCCATATTGCGGTGAATTGACGAGTGTTGTAAAAGGTGTGTGAAATGCAAGGGAATTCCACTATTCTAACATTTTTCTCCGTTGTGGCCGAAATTGAATATATATTTACTCATTTATCTCTGACCTAAGCTTAACGAAAAGCCAGAGTCAGAAGCAGCGTCAAATCTCAAAGAGTCCAACCATGCTCCTGGGAACTTAAGCGAAATTCAGCTGTCATTTGCGTTTTCTGTCAAACAAAATAGAAGTACGGATGTACATCAACCGTCATTTACGTAGGTCAAGATCGCTATAAGTAAGCAAATGTTAACGAAGATGAACGAAAGTAAGCAATGTTGATATTACGATCACAATGTATCATTCGCTGGATTGTTTAAGTTGAATTAAATATCGTTGCAGTTTCTTTAATCAGGTGGCGACATTTCACACTGATGGACCATGTGTTTTGCTCTCCCAAAGTCTAGGCAGACGCTGCACAGTTGCAATATTGATGACATCAGTCGCGAAAGTTGAACGTGGCTGATTAAGCGTCTGTGACTGACATGTTTCTGAGGAAGCCACTGAACTGATAAATCATTTTAAGCGAGCGCCAAGTGGTTATCTGCTTCGCATGACGTTTTTTTTTTGTTCGTATGACACAACAGCATGACAGATATATTCGAATGCAAAATGCTTAAAAGCCAATCATTTCTGAAAAGTTGTGTTGACACACGTGATGAGTGACGAGTGCGAATTTCGTCAATATGCAGATTGTTTATAAACTCAGCTTCATCATAATTCCAAGCATGAATTTGTTTATTTATGGAAGCTGTCAGTCCAATCGGTGATTCCTTGTAAGTGCTTTTAAGCGCTTTTTCCCGGTAAAACGATCACACTCGAGTTTTGTCTTTGAGAGACATATACAATCCATCCTTAAATTGAGAGCGTTTGCACTGAAGCACAAGCAAAAAGTAATAAATTATTCATTTTTTTTTTGTTGTTCCATAACTCAATTGACGTCTTGATTTGATATTCGATGTCTCACAGATTGAGGTCATAATAAAATTCAATTGGCAAAGCGGCCAGTGGTGTGTGGGGTGGGTATGGTGCCTCACAAGTACCTTCGTTAAGACTTATGCTCATGTTCGGTCTCGCTTAAGAGCCGCCAATCGGCATTTATCTATCTCCACGCATAACTCAATTTTGCAAAACACAGAAAAAAAAGAACCACAAATTCAAATTTGATTCAATGTCATAGGAATAGGGAAAATAAAAGAGATGAGAGGAAATAATGCCAATTGAAGAATTTGTTCGCCAATGACATCATGTCGTCTGGTGAATGCCTTCAGAAGCGGGCTACCATCCAATCCCCTAGGAATCTGTACGCATCAACTCAATTAAAATTGTTTAATTAAGCCTGTGGTTCACGCAGCTTTTTTTTTTTTTTGGTCAGCTAATGGCAGTGACATTTGTCCGACACTGACTTGACACTTGCGCCACGGAAATGACTGTGATATCACAAAGAATATTCAAGAAATTACGAGGCAAATGACCGGAAATCATTTCAAAGAGCTAGTTACATGCACGTGAAGTGTATCAGCATTTGATGTTGATGTTGTCCACTTTTTTGCTGTCAACAGTGCAACAGCGTCGCTCTCGATGATTCAGGGGAGCACAGCGGCGACAGATTAGTGAGTGACTCAGCATCATCCTTCGTGAGATTATGAATCAATATCGGTTGACTGATTGCGTTGTCTGCCATTGAACTGTCGTGCAGACCAACTAACTCCCAGTAAGGACACTTCCTTCATTTTGACACCAATCGGCCGGTCATTACGAGCATTTAATTGACATTTGACTATTGTCTTCGGCCTGTCGTGACATTCATTCGTAATGAGGCGATTAAATGAATTATGCCAAGCATGTAGCGTTGCCGATTGAGTGTGTTTAATGTGAACTGTATTACAATGGGAATTTCAATTTGAAATTAATGACTGCAGTAATAATATCACTGGGGCACAATCGGACAGGTAAGTTTGAATGGGTTTACTGCCTGAAGGTTGGGTAATGTGTAATGTGTATAGCATGTATTTATGAGTCAGCTGAGGGGACGTAGGAAGAAATATTTGTTTTAAGACCTGCCCACTCAGACTGTGGGGAGGCAATAGAGTACTTTGGCTTTGGCGCACCTCATAATTTATGTCCGATGTGGAAGTGGTAAGATTGATGATACAATTTGAAATTATGTGAATTTCATGTTAAAATACTGTCCCTTAAGTGGCGTGGAGAATGTCAGTTTTTATGGAGATGATGACACGTCCCCTTTTTTATCGCAGTCAATTTGTACAATTTATTAAAGAGATGATGAAATGTAAGTGGAGCCATTATTAAGATGCTAAATTTGACTTTATAATTGTGTCGTTCAAAAATGTTTAAGTCTAAGTGGCATGCTTCTGTGTCCATTTAAGTATATCGCATCAGCATTATCAAGTGCGGTTAGGTTCGCCAGAAAAAAATAGTGAAGTTTGTGTATTGTTGAAAAAATCTGCGCGGCTGGCTTAGAAAGTGGGCGATGACTCTTGTAACGTGGCCTTAAAGAACGACTAAATTCGAAGATCACTGCAGGATGGAGTTTCATCCAATAAGAGATGCCATGCACAATCATTTTTAAATATGCGTTCCAAAGTCCAATTTCTAAGGCTACGTCGTTAGAGTGACTGGCTCATCTTCCGTGACCCATCTCTGAGGTTAGTAATGGCATACATTATCTGGCAAATGTCCGATTTCGCTCTGCCAAATAATAGTCATTCATTTTACACCACGTTTTCGCGGTTTTTTTGCGGATGTACTCGCGATTAACTGTTCTGATGTTTTCTTTTAACGGATGGAGTGGTTTGCGGCATAGATTTTTATCTACGAGCGTACATGCATAGTTCCCAAGGAAAAAGTTTGGTGGTGTTTAATGGCACGATCACGGAGTCTCAATGTTCCGTGTTCTGGCATTCGAATAGCCATTGTTTCACCAGCTGGCATGTGGCATGTGGCGTCGCATTTTTGAAATAAACGTACTATTTGTTTGTCAACGTCGTTTGGTGGTGCAGATTCATTCACTGAAGCAATCACATCCGCGTCGTTTTCGCGAGAATATGGCTCAATGATACCGTGCCAACGTCGATTATACATCGTCGATTATACATACGTTTTGATTTTTCTAGCATGTTTACTTGTGTACTCAGAGGAGACTCTCCTCACAGATACTCCCCAGGTGTTGTACGTTTTCCTCAGTATATGCTAAGTAAATGCTGTTATCGAGAAAGGACGCACAACATCGACGACTCGACCAGACCATCACCGTAGGCAGGCTAAACTTCGAGGTAGTTAAAGACTTCGTCTACCTCGGCTACCAAGTAAGCAGTACGAACAACATCAGTAGACATAAGTACCGAGATTAAGCGCAGAATACCTCTTGCCAATCGCTGTTTCTTTGGGCTCAAGAGGCAATTGAGTAGAACCAAGTAAACATTACTTAAGGACTGGACAATATCAAGAGGGGATGAAGAAGTACTTGGTCTTTTCGAGAGAAAAGTTCTGCGCTCCATCTTTGGTCCTGTTTGCGTTGATGGTTTTGCAAAAGAAGATTAAACCATGAACTGTACGAGTTATACAGCGACATGAGCCTTGCCAGGCGTCTACGGATACAACACCTAAGATGGACAGGCCATGTAGAGCGCATGGACAACACTGCTCCAACTCGAAGAGTGTTCGACTCCGAACAAGTGGCACAACGCAATAGAGGACGCCCAACTTGGTGCGCCAAATTGGAGTCAGCTAGTTAAAGATCGTGCCAGCTGACTGAGGCTCAGGTCCACCCGGGACTGTAGCGCCATTAGAAGAAGAAGTCCAGAAACTTTAGCCAGTGTGCAGAGTAAATTCTCGATGGATGGGCTCATATCCTTTCTTGATTTCCCCATTTCATTCTCAGCTAGAGCGATGGTATTATCTAATGATTTTGCTGGACAAACACGAAATGCAGTCTTCACACCATCCCTCTATTTGAATTTATTAAAATAAATCCGCTATTGCTATACGCGAAGGAGCAATAAAGTTGGGTTATGTACGAGTGGCTGACGACAAAGAGCAGTCACACTTAGCCCAGCATAGGCCCGTTGTGCTATTACGCAAATTATGTAACTCTAAACAGTTCGTGTTACTGATAAAGCGATAAAGATGGGTAGTACTAATTAGCTGGGATGCTCCTGTAGCGTCTCCACTCCCCCGTGAGCCGAGTGGAGACGCTACAGGAGCATAGGAAATGTGTGAAGATTTCCTCCTCCTCTCTCAGAAAATGCACTTAAGATCAGCTGTTATTTTTTTCTGGTTAAGGTAGGTAGGGGTGACTAGCATGTTCACTTGAGAAACAGTGCTTCACTTAGACCTTTAAGACCCTTTGTGCTGTTACCTTACGGCTTTCAGCCCTCACTTTTCGTTTAACTTCTTATAGCTTCATTTTTTGGGGAATATTCTTGTCTTCAGTGGACTGTTATGGCTGTCATGTAACCAGTTGGTTGTTTTGAGCTACTTGCGCTCTTTTAATATTCAAGGTTGTCGAAGGAATAACGACAGAATGGCGAGGCAGGTCACAAAGTAGTGTAGTACAGTTTCCTGTTCCTCCTCATCCATTCTAGCTTTATTTCGGTTAAATTTTAACACATAAAAGCATAAATTTAAGCCATTATTTAATTTGTTCTGTTGGAGAGAACGGAACAGATTTCTTCAGATGGCGCAAGATCTGGAGAGTACGGTGAGTACTGCATAACAGCCCAGCCAAATGAATTTAGCCTTTGTTTTGTCCCTACAGCTTGCAGACCATTATGCGATCGATAATGTTTCTTTCACTGAGTTCGTGAGTTCACCAAACATCCACCTTTTCGACATTCCAAGCCTTTTCAGTCGCTGCGACCCACCACTGGACGATGTTAAACCACTGAGCGATCTTCTGTGTCATCAAATGCCTGTCAACGCTAACTGCAGCCAAGATTTGATCATTGCCTCTGATCTGAGGACCTCCAGAGCGAACAGCAGCAGCAACGTCTGTATTTCCTTCCTACTTCTTTCAAGAAAATACCTGCAGAACTTATTGAACGATGCAATAAATGCGAACTGCAGGAAACATGAGAGCGGTATTTTCACCGATCCTGCAGTTGATCGATATGAAAGTTCTTACTTGTCAAAAGTCTTCGCAGTGTCCGTTGAATTTTGAGAGATTAACACTGTTCCGATATTTAAAATGAAACCACATGTTGGATGGCTCAGTACAAAGTCCAGCAAGTCCCAGCTCGATTCGTAGAGAGCGATCACAATCGATCGTATCTTCAATCGGATAAAATCACAATCACAATTCACAGACACATGCACATGTCTTCATAAGCAAACACCTCTGGTATTTTTGCTTGGCAAACATCTTACTGTTTCCTTTGGCAATTCAAAGCGGCTTTTGCACAAACGACACCTTTGTGCGAAAATCAGGACTTTGTAACCGCGGAAAAAGTGAAAAACAAGAAATGTTGACACATTTTAATCTCTCTCCACACCCAGCGCTTATCAGTTGCTGTTTACTTCGACTAAATAAAGCTTTCGCCAACATTTGAGATACACGCAAATTCATTCCATTTCAAGTTCGTACCAGCACGTGCCAAATGCGGTCACTCAAGTGAAATTCCAGGCTTCATTCCGCGCACAAAACCACGACTACACGTTGCTGGGCTTGATAACAAAGTTTCGAAAGAAAAAAAAAATATAATTTTGCCTGGATAAACACTTCCCTGTCAACGACCGTTCATTGAACTCTTATAAAGTCACGCAAAATGAAACGAAATACAAAGCCAAGGATCAGCAATCATCGCAACGGGTTACGGCGAATTTTTAAACCTTAAGAAGTGCGCCAAAAAGGATTCGAAAAGGCAGTCGGAACAAAACAACACAAAAAGAGGGACATAAACAAAAAATCTCAAAGTGTTATGGTCAGTGATCCCCCATGAAACAGGTAGTCTGTCGTACACAACGCGATACACTCGGATAAGTGTTAGACGTCAAACGCCAACTTTTGGCAATAAATTCTTTCGGAACAATGACACCGGTTGACCCGGAACGAAAAGGAATCTTATAGACAGCCATTCGTTCGCCTGTCTTGTTTGTTTTCGGTTCTATGAATATTTCATGTATCATAACTTTCACTTGAACGTGATTAGAGGCAGGGTGGCAGAGTCTGCTGAAAGAGTAGGGAATCACTTGCTCGATGAGTCACCGATCGACTTTGTTGAACAGCTTCCGGTGGGAATTTCGTGAGACGACTGTCGATTGGTCAAACCGTTTTTAGAATTCGCAGAATTTTCTCATTTTTTGGCAGAAAGCAGATTTGGTCGGAATTGTTATCAAGCATTCCGCTTTTGACGATTTCACTGAGAAGACATTTCACCGAGTGTTGCGCTCACACAGGAGTGAGCAACGCACTAAAAATAGATTGCCACTATAAAAGGAATTGAACGACATGAGATCTGCAAGTCGATCTCTCAAGTGGATGGAGTTCGTTAGCATCATTGGATGGTGGACAGAATACAGTGTCATCTGTGATGTGATTACTTGTTGGATCGGGGAACCGATGCAGGTTCGTTTTTCTGTTCGTTCAGTTGAATATAAAGACAAAGGATTCTGCGTTTGAGGTGGATCTCAAAATGAAGCAGATTGGAGATGGATGATGAGAACTCACGATTATTTCAACCATATTGGCATATGTCACTGGTACAGATTCGGAGACGTGAAATGCGACAGAATCCAGTTCCTTTTAGAGCTTCAGATTCTTCTTCTGAAGTCTCAGTGAAATTGTGATGCAAGGCGCCATGGATACTGCTGTACTTTGTTGTCCGTGAGGACTCACGTCTTTTCAGAAAAGGAGGGAGGAAACAAAGAGAATGAAGCCAAACACGATATATGTCATCGCATGTGCAACAAAGGAAAGGAAGGAATAAAAGGGTGAACAGCGATAGCTTTTTGAATTCTTATATTTATTGCCGGAATAACGCCGCATGACATGGACGGAGTCATCAACAATTTGACCGGCTGATGGAAGCACTGCCGGCGAAGTCAATTGAATGATGTGCTATTCAATACATAATGCCTTGAGTTTAGCTTCAAGATAAGTCCAGAATCAATTGTATATCTTCCGCCGTTGTTTTTTCATTTAAATTTATTTTCCTATCGTTTTTATACGGTCTAATTTGATGAGAGGTGTTCCAGGTTTATGGATGTGTTTATGATGAAGCGATGTTGGAATTGTTTTCTTAAGTTCTTCATAAACTACCTACTAGTCCCATGCACGGCCTCCAATCTGTGTAATTGTCTCCAACATCTTCTCCCAGTGGCGACCATCTTCTACTGACTGTCTCCCTGGACAG
This sequence comes from Eristalis pertinax, assembly GCA_907269125.1. NCBI lineage: Eukaryota > Metazoa > Arthropoda > Insecta > Diptera > Syrphidae > Eristalis > Eristalis pertinax. The sequence goes on from OU026148.1 coordinate 37,386,134, forward strand.
GCAATACAAATCAAAAGCTGATAGGTCTAGAAGCCTGCCATTATGAACAGGAGTTCCGCTTCACACTCGTAGCAGCTTTCACAATAATTTTGAATGACTCGCGGTGGTTGTTTTCTATTTTAGACCTTTCCACAGTCAACACATTGCTGCTGCTTGAAAGATCACAGAAACCGGCTGCATCTAGTTAATTTAAAATCATGTGTGCTGGTTCTTAATTGAAGGCCGTAGTTGTCTGCATAAATCAAGTGTGTATCACAGCGCTGTCAGTGGCTGTCACTCAATTTGATGTCTGTACGTCATTTAACCTCGCATAACCTTTCAATGATCACCAATACCTTAGATGATGTTCTAAATTCTATTTGCATGGCAAAATGTAGTCGACAGTGTTTCGCACGTGTTGATCAGATAGACAGAAGCCTATCCAGTATTCATCATCATCATCAACAGATTTGCTAGCTGTCATGTTAAAGTTTACCCCATCGGGAGTGTTGACAACGATCTTGTTACGGATATCCATCGGAGATTAACGTGATAGATAGCAACTCCCTTAATGGATTAGTCTATTCTACGTGAACACAGAATCTAATGCTGTTGCCACTCGTTCTTCATGATAAACCTTGCAGATAAGTACATAAGTGCAGAAAACCAGCTGAATCATGGATATTTTAAGAAAATCCCATGGATGAAATTTATTAAATTCATACGTAGTTTCCCAAACAAAGGCATTTTGTCTGGCCGATAGAGCGAGAGAGAAAAAACGAAATAAACACCAAACGAAGCATAATTGTTCTTTCAGCCAAAAAAAAAACCTAATTGAATTCCATAAAGTAAAAAAACACGAAAAAGAAAGAAATAAGAAACACATCAGCAGTATTTGTCACTTGACAAGGTTCTATCCAACGTCCAAGGCCGCATTAATTAGCATTCAATCTCGCATTAAATTGTTCTCCGCGCTGCCCATAGGAATTTATTTTATTCACAAGCTCCTACCTAGCGCCACAAATAAAGTGCAAAAATAATAAATAGCTCCGCGGATATGGAGGATATAAGTACCAGAAACATTTGACAGTGCACGACGCAAAATGCAGTTCCTCCTGGCGAATATAAATAAAACTCACGTGCTCACATCGAACGTGTCGTTTGCATAATTAATCGATTTCTACCAACTGGGACTGCCCTAGCACAAGGCAACCCAGCTACAGTGTCACATCTGTCGCCTTAACGCCTGATCACCAGCCAGGTATTACAGGGGGAACAAAAAAATGCCAATCGCAACTTTGTATTGCTAAATCCGGATGACTAACCGTGTAAATGTATTCGTTTTCGTTTAGTCTTCAGACTGCCCATTAGTCACCACGTCCCGTGGTCCAGCGATGCGGCGACACCGCTATGAATCACTACCATTTCCCCACATTCACTTACCTCGATTCTCTCAGGATCATCGTAAATCCAAAGTAGGAGCTTTCATATTTTGGCATGAAAGTCCTTAAATTCGGGTCCTGGAAGACAACATTTGGCTGCGGCGAAAAGTTAAATCCATTTGATGTGCAAACCACAATGGTCAGGATGACAAGCACCACAGATACACCGTTAAATTCTACCATTTTCACAAATCCAATAGTAAGCACCAGTAAGTTTATTTTTTTATTTTTCTCTCAAAACTCGTTACGAAATTGAATCACTAACCACAGGTACCGGGATTTCTTTTGTTTCTTCACTGCAAAGCGGGATAAGAGAGCAGAATTTCCTTTTTCTCACTTTCTCTCTCCAACCACTTTATCACTTAAGATTAAATTAATAACAATAAATAAATAGGAAACGAAAACAAAAAAAAAAACGAATTCAAAAAACAAAAACGTTCGCGACCCGCACGCACATTGCCCTTAGTACACACACGACAGTCGATGATGTGTTCACGTTGAAACTCTCCCGCAGACTGGTCGTATCTTACGGACGCAAGTGCTAGCCGACTCTGAATCTACTCGCACAGCCAGCGACACGCAAATGAGGGACAGAGAACGGTAACAATGGCAGCAATGTAAAGTTTGTAGCTTCGACTCGACAGAGACAGGCACAGCACAGCGACAGCAAACAGTGACGGCGACGTCGACGACAACGACGAGTTCGAGTGATTAAGTCGGAATTCGGTGAAATAAATTCGATTTACTAGTAACGTTATGGTTTTGTCATGCACCGGCCGCCCCCTCACTTCGCGGGGCCAAGCGACTGCTGGTTTTTAAAGCAAGTTTTGAATGAATCATCGCTGAGACGCCTTACAATCGAGCATCAGATGTATCTTCGGGCGGACAGCCGATGGCACAACACAACTTTTGCGATGAGTAGCTACACGGAATGAAATTTCAAATTGCTGCCGAAGGTGGCTTGCTTATGGGAATCGAATTGCTTTCTAAATTCTTTAATGTGCGTACGTCCGGTAGCATTAAGTTTGAGAGTCAAACTAATCGGAAGCCATGTGAATATTGCTTTGTTGAGTGTACTATGTAGTCGATAACTTTAGCAGGGGTTAAGTATTTTGAATCTTTGAAGCACTCGCTCTTAGCTGACGAGATGTATTTCTGACGAAATCTTAACTCAGGCATGGTCAGCCATGGCGGGTAGATCTGGAGGAGAAGATTCAATCATTAACTGTGCAACGATATGACGTTAGTCAGACGCCTAAAAATTGAGCGTGTAAGGTGCCAACTAGCTTTGGCACGAATAATCTTCGAGTCCGAGCCCGGAAGACACCACAATAGCGCCTGTGGTTAAGATAGCGCACACGATTAAAGAACGGCATCAAAAACTTGTTGGAGGCAAGTAGCCAGGAGTGAGGCTCATGTCCACCCCGGACTGCAGCAGCACAGAAAGAAGAAGATAACGAATGGGAAGAACTGGGCTTAGGTAGCTTTAGTAATAGAATGACGAACTGTGAAGAGACGATGAGTATGTTTTAGAAGTAGGCAAATGTCTTGGATAGCACTCGATGAGCAATAGATATAAGGTATCTAGGTGTTGGAAGAGGATTCGAGTCAAGGACTAAATATTTCATGTGACTTTTCTCCTAACAGAAGTATTTACAAGACTTTCACTCGACGAATGGTAGTTGTAACGCCTTGAGAATATGTCAAGGAGTTGATTTTTGGATTTGGAGAAGCATGGATGGGCTGAGTTACATAAGCTCTGTCGTTGAACATGCAGTCATAATCAGTGATTGGTGAGTAAGAGGGCCTAGTGTATTCCAAAAGAGGAACTAATGTATTCCCTTGTAATACAGGATTTTTTTCCGTTCTCGAAAAAGGCGAAATACTTCGGTATTAAACTGTAAGCTCAACACAGAAGAACGATTAAGGAAGGCCTTTACGGCCTTATACATAAGCAAGGCTTTTTATAGCTAAGACTCAATGTCGGTACCTACCTCAATAAATTAAGAAAGGTACAGAGACAAGGCTGAACTGATTTGTTCAGGTGTATACCCTCCGAGAAAACGCCGCTTCCTACTGCATCATCCGTCTTGGATCCAACTGTGTAAAAGTGAATGGTTTTACCAAAGGGAATAGTGCCGCCATACGACAGGTCTCTGTCCGGAATCAGAGGTTCGAAGCTGTTTTCTGGGAAGTGTCGTGGTGAGGGGTAGTCTAAGTGAATTGCAGTAAGATTTTGTTCGTGTAGAATTTTGGCATGTCCAAAGGTGAGGTCGTACTATTGAGACCATGGCTTAGTTCGTCAGCGCAGTACTGCAACTTCAAGCGTTCTTAATTGCAAATATTTGGCAAAGGTGCACTGCATCCCGTTATAAAACGTCATATGAAAGCAGCGGCTGTGCAAACAAAAGCAACCAAAAAATCATTGCATAGCATCACAAAGACAGTGACTCTTACGCTATGCGCATTTGATTTTGACGTTTACAAACTCAGCCCATGGCATGGTTGCTGTTTGCTTAGGAAAGATATCAATACGGTAATGTTCAGGAGTTTCCAGTGCATCGGCGGGAGTAGTTCTAAGTGCTCCACTGATGCAAATACAGGCTTGTCTCTGTACCTTCCTTAATTTGTTGAGGTGGGTACCGTAAAAGACGATGGATCTTGACAGATGTGAAGAGCCACTGTGTCATGTAAGGTTGGAGACCCCAGTTGTGACCAATGACTTTCTTGCATAAGGCCGTGATGGCACTCCTTGCTCTTTCTTCTGCAGTCAGCTTCCAGTTCCAGTCTGCTGTTTAAAATAAGGCCAAGATATACGAGAACGAAATGAGGGTGATCTGTAATGGGAATCTTATATTTACTAGTGAAAAGACGATTTCTGTCTTTAAGCGTTAGCAGCCAATCCATTATGAGTCGTCCAGTTGTTAAGTAGATTGAGACTGTGTTGCATTAGATCTCTCAAGACTTGGGATATTTTCCTGAGAAGGATATTTTCGTTTTAGTTTTAGTTTCGCAACCCGCCTTCATCAGTAGGAGCACCAGTTTAATCACTGCCAGATTCCAGAGAAGAGGGGAAAGTACTGCTCATTGAGGTGTACCTCTTCTGGCTGAAGAGGTAGCATTAATTACTCTACTCGTGAGTAGTTGGTCTATTATTGCTACCAGTCCCGGTTTTACTCCTGTACAATTGTGTTCGGGTAGATGTTGTTAAAAACCCATACGATGGTATATTCTTTGAAGCTTAGTGATTTCTTAGTGATAGTGGAGGTTCGTTTCCACGGACGACCCGACATTGTACGCGTGATGAGACAGTGAGAGTCTAGTGGGATCTACAGCGCATCTTAAGTGTAAGTCGTTGAGTCTTTCTAGAGTTTTTTAATAGAAAGGATGATAGGCTTTTACTCGCCTTGGGTATAAATATCACCTTGACTTGTTTCCATCTGGTGGGGATATGACACAGAGAGAGGCATCCTTTGAAGACGGCTTCCGACCAAGGGATGAATGCCTTGAGCCTTAAGAACCTCAACAATACCCTAAACATACCCTAAACAATAATAATACTGTCCCTTTAGCTACGACAGGAAATGCTATGGCGACTGCCAACGTTTCCCACCTGGCCTACAGTCGGCCCATCTCCGGTGAAGATGGAAACCTCCCTTCAAACGTGTCCTTCTCTCGTTCTGTTTAGACGGTTTTACGTATCAGCGGAACAGACGTCTGTGTCACAATTTTGTTTGTCAAAAATTGATTGGTGGAACATAAACGCACAGAGTTTCTGTTGAGTTTATGCAACTCGCTGTACCGTGTGTAGGCTCGTCCTTAGATCCCGACACGACGGCCAGTGATCATAATTCACTGCACCAGCTGTCTCACATCTAGAAATCCGAAAATTTCTAAAAATGTTAGTGAATACCCTCTTTTAACCCCTCCAAGGGGGTTGCCCATCCCGCTGTTTCATCCAAACCCGATAGGGTAACGCTGACTAAATAGTTACTGAAGTTGATTGATAACGTTAGTATTTCGCTATACTTCCTTTCTTCCAGTAAAATATATTTGCAGTCGCAATTGCAAATCTCCGGGCACCTAGTTATGCCTTGTTTCTGATTTTGCTTGCTTAAATGCTGTTTAAATAGAATCAGAAGCTGCTGCCGACTGACGACTGTTGTTTTCTGCTGAAACTTTATTAATAGTTCACAGTCTGACACAAATATGATGTAAGCCCAGTGAACTTATTTTATGTATTTGCTGTTGAGATCACATTGCTCAATGAGAACGTGCTTATTAACGTTTTTACGGTGCACGACATACATACGTAGGCCTAGACACATATTTCCACGCACATTGCTCTGTCTGCCTGATAGCCAGCAACATGAGATCGTGCTGAGATATTGTTCACAAAACTTAGGCAGCGTTGTCTGCGTCGAGGTGTGAGAAGTTGTAAAGAGAGATTCTCAAATGTAGTTGCAAGGAAAGTAAGCTATTGCAAGCACCAGTTATAGAATGCTAACATCGCGTACCACCAAGTAAAGGCCTTGGCGGATCACTGCCTAGTTGCTACAGTAGCTTAGGTTAGGCGTGTGGGCTGCCAGCGGAATCGCCAGTACACTTAGACCATGTTGGTAAACTGTGATACCCATAGTCAGACTACTACCACTCATTGACGAGTCAAGTGATAGTGCTGTTAATTTGATTTGAAACCGGGATAAAAGCGTATTAACTTTTCTTTCACTGGGATTCGAAACGGGGACCCCTATAACCAGGGGCAGGTACTCAACCAATGGCGCCATTCAGCTGTTTAGTTGCTACAATGGGCACATTTAATGTTAATAATCCCAAAAACTTTTCCCGAGCCAATCGGCCATTTTGTCTTGGCTGAAGAACAGTGTGATATTAAAGACAGTCATTCGTTCTAATAGCGACGCAGCGTTTAAGTCTCTGCATATCTCTGAGTCACATTTCAACTTTAAGACTTTCCTGAACTGTATCTCTATCCAAAAGAAGTTTTTTTTAGCATACAACTCATGTAGGTGTCGTTGCATATTCCAGAAAAATGCGAAGCTGACGATATCGCTAAAAATGGCACGAGTTCAGTGCTCTTTCCATCTGCCGCCTATGCAGCTACTGCAACACATCTGCTGAAGCTTGAAACGATTCCACACACCAATCGTAGATGTCTAAGAAAGAATTATGGCCTACTCTCAATTTGAGACGATCAAACAGAGCTTGATCTGAATGAGCAGCCTAATACTCAGGACTCTTGTCAGGGTCATCATTGGATAGTGTGCCATTGCGTCAGCGACGTCTGAGTATACAGAGAAGAGGAAGAGGAGGAAATCATAGCGCACCCTCTCTGCAATTGCAGGTCCACCACCTGGAGAAGGACTCACCTAGAAATAAGCAGTGTTAGTGTCAGCCATCTTCAACGTCTTGTCAAAAGCCAAGTTAGTGCAAAACTAGTGATGTGCCAAACCGACGGTTTCTTAAACCGAGTCAACCCGAGCTGGAATTGAAGAAAACCGAATTGCGACTCGAATCGTTTACCTCGGTTTGAAACTATATTCCAATGAACCCGGGGTAATCCGAAAACGTTTTGTAAGGTTTGTCGATTTTTTCTCGGACAATAGAGTACTACCTCAGACTCCCTATAGGTCGGAACATGTTGAAACATTGTACATGGTACATAGCATGTGCATATGTGGAGTTTATAATAATATATAATTTGGGCGGCGCAACAGCCAGTAGAGGGCCAGGGCCTAGCTTCTCAGCAACCACTCTGCTACAGTTTTATGCCGACTCTGAACGGCCAAGTGTGAGAAGCTTTTTCTAGACAGTTTTACTCTCATTGTCAGTGACTAGAAGAGAGAGAGAGATTCAAACCAAGACGCCGAGGTTCAAGTGGGTAGGAGTCGACGCACATACTCACAACAACACGGCCGCCACTTGTGGAATTTAGTAAGGCTAAAACTGCAATTTCAAACGAGCCAAAGAAACTCTGGAACTTGCTAAAGCTGACTTAAGAGTGTTATGTGGAGCACTAACAGGACACGGACCATGTACTAACCACATTTATAAAATGGGACAGAAGTCTGTAGGCACTGTGGCTAGACGAAATAAACTGCACATACTAATCGCATGTCCACGACTTTTCCGAGAAAGATTCAAAATGATAAACAGAACATCTACAATAGAGAACGAGAACTTCTCCGAAATCCCATCTAGAAGAGTTGTCAAATTTTTGAAGGCAGCACTTAAATCGTAGACTAAAAGTAGAGTGTACAATAGATCTTTATGGTCGGGGTACTTGTGTCTTGCTATGACACACCCCAAGTTCATCAATTCAATTCAAAAATATACAACTGTGTGGAGAGCAATATGCGTTGATGAAAATTCGTGGTGGCGTGAATTAGTTACAACCTGTTTAAGCACACATTAACGAAGATCTTGCGGATCTTGCGAATTGTAGGTACGTACACTAGAGTCACGTTAGGAGCTTAAGGCTTGTCGGATTAAAGGGACTACCGGTTAAGACAAGGGCGGGACTACCGCGGGTCCACTGTATGAGAAGAGCAAATAGACCACCACGACCGTCTCATGATAAACAGAATACCGAACACCAACTGGGTAGAGAACCGGGCAGCACCACTCGGATTGAACAAAAACATTGTTCACGTGTTTGTGCAATATGATCACTTTGTCTTAATCAACCAAAACCGAATTCTGCGTTCGTTTTAGTGCTTCACCTGTTCTTTTTAGTTTCGGCAACTCGGTTTGATATAAATTTAACTCGGTTCAACTCGGTTTGACCCGGTTTATCAACTCGAGTTGACCCATCACTAGTCTACACAGACCTAAAGGTGACTGCTTGTTTAAACATAACTTAAGGAGCGTATGCAGAAAGCATTCGTGCCGGCTCAAATCCCATGCGTCGTTTATATCAGTCGCAAAAGAAAACTCTGATAGACTACAATCACTGAGACGTTGCCAAATGGACTAGCTTAAGCCAATAACCGAGATTTGCGCCTTTGCGAATGCTTTTTACGTGAACTGGGCGGGTGCCCAAAAATTGTTCAGACTGATGGGTGATTGGAAGTGTGATCTCAAGTCGCCTTCCTGATTCTCGTCTCCGTTACGTCTTGTAGCGGAAATAATGACAATGAGAGAATACACTGTCATAGCTCAAGCAAATGGAACTGGAACTTTCTGCTCAAAGACCGCTCTAAGCTCAGGACTGTCTTTCAACGATCTGCCCCTGAACTTCTACCTGATATAATTGCGAAAGTGGGATTCCAGGAAAGTGCAAAGCAGCCGAAATTGTAGTCGTCTTGCATGTTAACAGATCTACATTCCGATGCACAAAAGATGAATAAGATGGGGTCGCCAATCACTTACTTACTTACTTACTTTTCAGGCCGGCGACTCATGGAAGGTCTGAGCCCGAGCAATTGCTGCCTTCCATCGTTGACGGTCCTGGGCACGCTGCTTTCAACTGTCTTGCATCCGCGATTACTTAGTCTTTATACCGGAGATTTGGTCTTCGTCCCCTTCTCGAACCAGGAGGCTCGAATTCGAAGATCGAAGATGTTGGCCATGCGTTCGATATGGTCGAGCCAGTGCAGTCGACGGATTTTTGCCTTCCTGACAACATTCACATCCTGGTACAGATCGTAGAGTTCGCGGTTATGTGGAGCCATATTTCTTTGAGCACCATAAGTTGATGATTACCAGCTTTAGTCTGAATTGGATGATATAGACGCCAATGACATGTGGTTTTACGTCCACGATGAATTTGTCTATATACCGGAGGTCTTCCTCTCCCTCTTGCAGTTTTGCTGATCGCCCAGCTTTCGGCTCAATAGAGCATGACTGGCAAAATAAGAGTTTTGTGGAGCATGATTTTGGTCCTTCGAGTTGGGAGTCTTGAGCTCAGTTGTTTCGACAAACCGAAGTAGCACCGGTTGCCAAGGGCGATTCTACGACGGTTCTCCACTGTGATGTCATTTGTGGAGTTCACATTTGCCTCGAGGTAGATAAACTCCTTTCAATACCTCGAAATTGTAGCTGTCGATCGTGAAGTTTTGTCCAAGGTGGTGTGCGATGGAACGCAACGTTTTTTGCTCGACTGCATTTATTTCGTATTGTCCTCATTGAACTTGAGACCAGTTCGTTTCGCATGTTCTTCAATCGCCGTAAACGTCTCCACTACGGCACTTTGGGATCGCGCGACCATGTCGATGTCATCTGCGTACCCCAACAGTTGGACTGACTTGTAGAAGATGCCCTCCGCACTATCTTCTCCAGTAACAGATTGGATCTCTTGAATTGCCTCTCCTTGCAGGTTGCATAAGGCTAGGAAATCCTTGAGCCGAACTGCACGGTGCATAGCGTATGTGTTAGCGTGGTGCGACACAACCGGATGAGTTTTTCCCGGGATCCCGAACTCGGCCATCGCATCGAACAGCTCCTTGCGATGTATGCTGTCGCATGCGGCTATAAGATCGATGAAAAGGCGGTGCGTCGTCTCTGGCCTTCTCTAGGATTTGCCTTAGTTTGAAGAATTGGTCTATATTCGATTATAGGATTGTAGGTAATCACTGGAGAAACAAAAACTGACACACTAAAATTACACCAGTCCTGTCTTCTTAAACGAATCATTAGATCTTAAGCGTTCTTCTGACCGTTATGAATATAACAAGTGCAGTGAAATGGGGCGGGTTACTGGTTGCTGGATCATTGGCAGACTTGAAACTGTGCTCCGCCAGAAACTTCTGCCCTAGATCCATGGTGGTGACCACGAACCTTACGAGCTGTATAAATGGCACGGAAGGTAAGGCGAAAGTAGGATGAATAGTAGTGACTTTGCCACAGCCAAGCATGGCCAGTATGTCTTTGGAACAGTCTTTGGAACAGCAGGCATCTGGTTCGGCAAGGAGGCAAGGAAGATACAAATTCCAGTTCAGAGATCAAATAATCACGGACATCAGAGTGGTTTGTCCCCGGGAAAAAAATGGCAAGAGAAGAAGCCAAGACTCGCGTGCTGTCGGGGCTTGGACCCTTTCGTGTAAGAGTACATTCAGCAGTTCAGCACACCTATTACTTGCCGACCGGACTAGCTATTTCCAGGCGGTTGCATCGCCTCTCTGCAATAATTTAGAATATAAAGTCCGATGCAAATGTAAGACCTTCTAGTAATTTGCGAATGAAAACACGTGCTGAAGAATTTGGACAAATGAAACGAACAACTTTTTGTGTAAACACAAAAAAACCCGAACAAACGTTGTCCAACCACTTTTCGTAAATGAATGCAATGAGCGAAATACTTTCTTTAGATTGACAAAACTTTTTTTCTCAGTGTACTCCACACAACACGCTTCAAGGGTATCTTGAACAGAGGTCTTGGAAAACAGGGAAGTCTTCGTTGTTGCATTGCATTCCAAAGTGATGATTGTGAAGCTCCGAACAAAGACATTGCGTTCAGGTATGAAAGTATTGCATTGCGAGTGACCGGTCGCATGCAATACCAGAAGTCATTCTCCTCCACCTCCACCTCTCACTCTTCCGGCATTTAATGATGAAGCACTGCAATCGAAACATATGCCCCGCCATCAGCCAACGTAGCTAATGCAATACAATATCCGTCGCTCATGATAACTCCATAGAATCTAAGCGGGCGCAATTACTGCTCCGCTGATAAGGGTCACTCAGCAAACTCAGTGCGGTTGGGGGTGCCCCCGCTAATGTCTGTCTTTCCAGCCCATTGTTGGTGGATGTGTTTATTGGTCTGGCGGCAGAACAAGCGCTGATAGCAGGTCGTGCCCTCGAGCACTTGAACTTTTCTTTTGGAAATGAGACATCTATCGATTCTCTGGTTGGACTGCATTCGAGGGGGAAATGCGTTGTGCCACCACTACTATCGCCACCGTCGTCGTCAACAGAGGAAATTAGTGGTTTGCCTTGCTCAGTGCAGCACGCACATAAGTGGATGATTTCTGTCAATTAGGAGTAGGGAATAGAACCAATTTGTGGGCGCAACTGGCTGGCCGACGACAGTTCTGTGTGAGCACGCTGGGGGCTGCTTTCAATAAATGCCGAGCTCGCTAATCGGTTGCTCTTGCGTCGAGACGCGCAGCGCCGCGCCGTTGTGCGACGAGGTAGAAGGGGTTTTTCCTTTGTTGCGGCATGAGAATTAAATTGAAATACTTTTGCGATAAAATCCGCGATACGGAATCAGGGGAATGCTGTTCGTGTTCGCCTCAGTCACCTTAATTGGGTTTTTTTTTGTTTTGATTCCGATGAGATAGGAATATTCAAATCTATACATACCCGAGTGAGAATATGAAAGTGGCCTGCCTCAAGCTTATCAGTATCGGTTACTGTATAAATAACAGTTTCACGGTATTTATATTCGCCATGAAGTGAATTGATACATCAATCGGCAATCGGGACTTTGTGCTTCGGAATTGAAAGCCATTATCGCCCGAAGGCGATAGCGGTGTCATCCGTGATGGCTTGTCCCAGCGTAAGAAGGCAAATCTTATTCATTTAATTACGTATGCAGCACAATACTTCGGAGTTAATCCATGGCTCAATCAATTAGCCAAGAAGCACGTTCTTCTGTCAGCCTATTCTAGTGCTTGGCGCGCTCTTCTCGCTGACACTATTTTGAATTCGACTTTACACTTCCGCTGTTCATTGACTTTGACCGATGGATCCGTAGTTTTTTATTGTTTAATGTGTTCCTTGATTCAGATTCACCTTCCGAGTGATAACAGATGGCTTTTGTCGATATTGGCATTTTGTTTCCGTGGCGGTGAAATCTAAGAGGATCTCTGGCCATAGTCCGCCCGGTTTCTTTTGAGATGTCTGCAGTATTGCACACAATGTTGGGTTAGGTCCTTCTTTAGCTCAATCGTGGACGTCCACTCTCTCTCTACACTCTTCCTCCCTTAACCACCTCAAAGTTGGATCTGTAGACACTGTTTGTGTCTTTCGTAGTGAGACACCTTACGCTATTAGACATCTACGATCAAATTCAGCAACCGTTTCAAGCTTCTGTAGATGTCCTATCATATGTCCACCTGAAAGAAGCACCAAACTAGAGCTATTTCTAGGGAATTCGCATTTTTCTGGAATGTCACAGTCACAGTGCAGTACGCTGCCATCTCATTAAGATATAAGCGACAGTTCAGGGAAGTCTTCTAGTTAAATGTGACTGTACCCAGAGACGTAGTCGCCATCACACGTCGATATCACATTATTTCGGCAAAACAAAGTTTCCTTAATCGCTATAGTTTCTGCCTGAAAGACGCTACAATCGTTTGGTAATGGAAATGATAATTTAGATCCTTAGAGTATACGCCCATACCCGTGTACATGCGTACATCTTCGATTTATCTATGAAAAATCACTGAGGATCATTCACCGTCTGGTGGTCAGATTTCGAGGGGATGCTGAGAGAAGTTCTTTTCGAAGAGGTGTCAGGAGATCGGATCTGAATCTGTCAAGGATGCTAGAGTATACAGAACGGAGTTCTTTCCAAATATTTCGCGATTTAACGCTCCGTTGATACATACGCTGGCGATCCGTGGCATCCGATTGAGTGGTTTGCAGGTTTGCAGTTGATGTCCTTATCAAGAGCAGACAATGTCGCATGGGTCTGACTATTGATACGAATAGCTAATCGATCATGCGGTTGGTGTCTCCATTTGTACCCTATTGCCTTCTTGCAGAAATACAAAGCCGTCAACACTATTCTGAGACGTTCTTGGATGATGTTGATGATGTTTCCAGCTTCATTTTCAGTGTCAATGATTAGACCCAAGAATTTAGCGCTGTTTTTCATTCCGTTTTAGCACAGTTCTGAATATCGACAGGAATCTTGTATTTCTTAGATCTAATTCAGAGAGGGGATATGTACTTCCTAGAGGCCACAATCAACCGCATTGGCAATCATCTTGTACCCAGTCTGTTCCAGGGCAGAGCACATAGTTATCCATCTCTCTAGTATAGGTGTACCTCAGACCAGCAATGGTAAGTACAACTGGTAGTAGCAGAAGGGGAAAACTTCCTGTACACTGACGGCTCAAAATCGAGTGCGGGTACAGGAGCAGGGGTCTTCTGTGACCGCTTCGAAAAATCCCTGGCGCTAAGGGATGTCTGCAGCGTTTTCCATGCGGAAGTGGCTGCAATACATGAAGCACGCAAGTGGATCTCCAGTTTTTCCAACAGCCAAGCGGCATTGGACATTTTGACATCGAAACTGGATAGATTATGGAGAGAAAGCTTGGCGAACACAGTTACCCTATGCAGGGTACCAGGCCATACTGGCATCCAAGGAAACGAGAAAGCGGACAGTCTAGCAAAGGATGGATCTGAACTTGGAGAATCTTCAGCAATCCTTTATGCATTCACGCCGCTTATCTCCTTAAAGAAATAACTGGGACGTCTCCCGCCCTGGACAGAGCTAGGACCCGATGGCTTGATCTGGAAGTTGGAGCAACAGCAAGGGCCCTGTGGTCAACGCTGAGTAAAAAGAGATCAAGATGACTGATCAGCTTTAGTCGCAAGGAAGTGCACATGCCTGTAGGAGTCCTTACCGGGTATTAGGCTATAGGCACGAATGCAATGCGATTGAACATACCGCAGAACGACTTTTGCAGTAGCTGTAGAGATGAAGAAGAAATAGACTATATCCCACATCTACTCTGCGAAATCCCAGCCCTAAAGAAATGAGGGAGTTCCTGGGATTGTTCTTCTTCGTAGAGCTGGAGGACTCGAGCGGTGTAGAACTGAAACCTCCTAAGATACAGGAACGAATCGGCATGGTTTGAGAAGTAAAAGAAAGTCTTCTGGTAGATAATCATCTCCTTTTGAGGGCACAATGGACGCAGCATGTTGGTCTCCGTCTCAGTAAGCCACGCCGCAGGGTCGTAAGAGCACCCATATACCTACCTACCTACCTACCATACGTGTACCTCCATTAACCAATCTGCAGATTCTGGCATCACCGAGCCTAGGGCTCACTGCCCTGTTGTTGAGTAACTGTTCACGTGCCTGCTGAGGTTATTGCCCCAACAAGTCCACAAGGCAGTAAGAGTAAATTCGTTATGCTCGAGGGATTTTTCTATTGTGCCAACCAACGAGTACCCTTGGTTTTACTTTCGAGCATTATATCGGAGGCAGGTTAGGTTAGGTTAGACTGGCTGATTTCTGATTGATAGCAGTCACACTTAGGCCAGAGTAGGCCCGTTGTGTGACCACTTTACCACGCAAACCAGTTACCGCTTTTGATAATGCAATGTAGATGGCTCAACTAATGCTACCTAGTTCCGTCAGGTTGTTGAAATAGTAGGCATCTAGGTGACGTTTTCTACAGGAGGAGAGAGCACTGCAGTTGCATAGAAGATGTGCAATAAATTCCTCCTCTTCTTCGTGACTGCAGCTTGTGCAGAAATCGTTAAAGGCAGGCCTAATCTGAAGGTCTGCTATGACGCAGATAATGGTTTTAAGATTCTGTTAACTCATTCTGATCAGACTACGTGAGCGTTTTCGATCGGCAATAAGCTTGCAGTAGCTGCGGGCATGTATGGTAGGTCTGCATCCGGAAAGAGTACGGAGCTAATACCCTTTCTGGTGAGTTCGTCCGTTTTACAATTCTTTGGAATGTCACAGTTGCCCGGCACCCACATAAGTTGGATTCTAAAATAATTGGCCATCTCCTTGATAGATACGAGGGACGTTCAATATATTCTCGGTATTGGGGTGAAGCTGTGGTTGTATATATAAGTTTATCAAGTAATACTATTATTTTAGTGCATTCATGTAAAATTTCATATAAATGTCATTATTAATTCGCGTTTTATGCACTAAAATAACGGTATTACTTGATTTTAAACATACGATGTATATATATATATATATATTTTATATATATCGTACAACCACAGCTTCACCCCTATACCGAGAATATATTGAACGCCCCTCGTAGGTGGCAATTCAGGGTTCGTTTTTGAGTTGAAAGTGGTTGCGGTCAGAAACAGGACAGATGATGATATCTGTGCTTGTCATTACATTGTCAGGACAAAGCTTCCTTTATAACTGTATTTACTGCTTGAAAACGCTACAAGTAGTCAGAATATAGTTGAATATTAAGTGCCTTAGAATAGACACACGGGCCCTCGCCTTCGCCTATCTTCTATCCATCTGCGAAAATTCGCAGAGAACCATCCAGACGGACTATAGTATCCATCATCTCGGCCTTCATCACCAAACCTCAATTTGTTATACTGTTGCTATGATTACTTGTTACAGGCTAGGGTTTTGCAAACTGAATTGGTAAACCGATTGCTTTGTTGACGTCACAATGAACCCGTGAGTGGTATACGTAGGTCCCAGTGGTTACCCTCAGCACCAAAATATAATTGACTTTAGTAAATTTAACTTACAGGTGTTAGAACAGAACGAAAGGGAGCCAGACGTATCGTCAGATTTCAAAGTGCACATAATTGCTTCTGTGAGTAAAATTCCATCACCAAAACTGCATGATTTCGCTCCCACTTAAGAATGCAAAAATTAACGAAACTTAACGAAATTGGGAAAATCGATTATTTGGTCACAGTGTATCATTTCTGTGTGTTCGCTCTATGTTCATTACCCCTGCACATTCACTTACCAACCTACAGTGTACAATCTTAAAAAAGGGTAAGCTTCGAGTGTCGTTTCCCTGTTTAGAGTTACTGCCAGTGCAGCAGTACTCTCTATAGAAAATAGTGGTGCAATGCTGAGGAATGGGACAAGTAGCGATATGACGCAAGTTTGTCAGGGTACCGTTTGGTATCTGATGGCTCCTCCCCTGCAACTTGCCTTGTTAAAGTTGAAGATAGCATATAAAAACTGACTCAGTTGCACTTTGTTTACGCAAAACTAGTTTCTCATAGCCATCTGACGACATTTAGCAAATCTTCAGACCTACATTTTTTATCGACCTCGAATTGCATTCAGTGACTCACTACAAGTGGCGTTGCAAAACAAAGGCGGGGTTTTGCTCTCAAACATGGCGTGCGCATAGGTACCGGCGCATGTAATCACACTGCCGGCCGGGCAAATCACGTACTTGTGGCTTGTAGATAGTCTGACAAATCGTGGCTGCTTGTAAAATTAGCCGATGATGCAATTTACGGCTGCGGTTCTTCTTGTCCAAACCCCCAGTGATTTCCACATTCAGTTCGATAACGAAAAACATTCTGGGAGCATCGAGTAGAGGTTTCTTCTCTCCATGTTCCCGAAGCAGCCCCATGTTTACTCACACTTATCTCCTCCTGTTGTTGCCTCTGCTATCACTTCCGACGTAACAACTGTTGTTTTCTAATTGTTCCACACTTCGATAACGCCAGCAGCGTTTGTACTGCGTTCCCACTATCTACTGTGGAAAGCCTGTATCCACTCCATTAAATGTATACGAGTATGTAATCAAAAATAAAAAACTGGTCCTATCTCAAAGTTCAGAAGACACTCGGCCACCAAGACGAACGCTTGCAGCGTTTACACAACGCAACGTCTCCCGAGTGGCTTGGCCCCAATCCTACACATGAATGTGGGACAGCATTCAATGGATTTCCCTTGACAAGCAAAAACGCTTGCAAACGTCACACCCATTGTGAACGCAAAGCCTTGACGAGACCCGAGCTTTGCCTAGCCTACGCGAAACCGAAAACCAGTTTGCAGCTGAATCATCGCGCATAAAAGTAAAAGTGAGCGTAAAGCTGGAAGGAAATTTCTCTTTTGTTTATTCATTATTCTGCTATGCTTCGGTTTTTGTTTCATTGTATTTTTTTATTTTCATTTTAACACCCAAGCCGATTCTTATCGTTGAAGTGTAAAAACAAACGTCAGCAGCAGCCGCAGGTGTCTTTCCGGGGCCGCCAAATTTGGAAGCAAACCCCAAATCGCCCATGCGCTTCACGTACCACTAATCGGATATTATTCAATTTAATTGAGCCATAAATGTAATAAGCGAATCCGGGGGGACTACAGCGAATGATCAATGGGATCAAATGGGAGCGCATTCGGTGGCAGTGGCAGTGGCACTCAATTATTAATAATGGTCGTGCAGCAAAGCGTTAAATGTTCAACGCTGAACGAGCTCTGGACGCCCGGTTGGGCAAAGAAATATCGATACGAGAATGTGTAGCGAGTGGCGCGGTCGGTGACAGCAGTTGTGAGATAGGTCAGTATCAGCTACGGCTACTTCCTCGTGCAATGCGACGCCACTGTTCAGCAAGATTGAGTGTGGCGACTGGCCATGCAGTCAGCTTGTACATGTGCACCAAGGTCAATGCTTTGTTCATGCGATGTGCTTGTTGGTTTATTTTTATCGGGCCCTCTTTAGTGTTCTTGTTTTTTTTTTGTTTTTTTGGATGCATTGTAGCTTGTCATTGAATAGTTGGGGTGAGTACAGTTTCGGTGGGGCATCAAATTTTGATAGGTACTTACTCGGAGTGTCTAGCGCGATTATTTCATGTATTTTCCGAAGTTGAAGATTTCGTTCACAGCGTCGGAGGGAGTTCATTGAAAATGACTCACGTGAGTGTTTGCTATCGACTGCAGCGACTAACACGCATGAGCTGCAAAGAACGTCTTTTATTTGATGACGAATGGTGAGACTTGGCGAACAATGGTTGACGGTGCTTTTTCAACAAAACTCTAAGTGATTACAGTTGATGATGAAATCTTGCGTGGTTTACAAGACATTGTCGAGAAATATCTAGAACTTAAAGAGAGTTCAAGATAAACTCATTTATCATTTATGCATTCAAAGACGGAAGATTCATGTGTTAGGAGAAGAGCTACGAATGGAAATAGTCGAGTTGACGATGACATTGGGGAAGATTGAGCTACGAGCTGGACGAGCCACAAAGACGCATCAGTCTGGTCTTCGGACACAGTCCTTTAAGTAGCTAGACCATGCCCTTCTCAAGGAGGACACGAGTCGACCTTGGACCATTAATAATCAGCAATACCACACTAAAATATTGCAGCGAGGTCAAATAAAGGGTGTTTTTTCAGAGGTATAAAACTTTAAGTTGGCAACACTATTTTAACTGGCGGCCATTTTGTCAGCTGTCAAGTGATTTATTTTTAGTTTGGTTTGGCATTTGTTGGTTAACATAGCATAGTTGGCATAGCAAGGCGTAGTTTCTGTGAATGGGGCCAACACAATATTGCCGTTGATCCCGATTTTCATAAGCGAATTTTGTTTATCGTTGAAGCTCACGTTTGATTGAATGCATACGTTAATAAACAAAACTGACGTATTTGGAGTGATGATAATCATCAAGTGTATGTTGAGACACCGTTACATCCAGAAAAACTGACTGTTTGGTGTGCTTTATGTGTTGGTGGAATAATTGGTCCGTACTTCTTTAAAAACGATGATGGCCAGAACGTTACAGTCAATGGTAACCGCTATAGAACCATGATTACTGACTTTTTCGTTCATCAATTGAACAACCATAATGTGCAGGAGCTGTGGTTTCAACAAGACGGCGCAACATGTCACACAGCTCGTGGCACAATTGATTTATTGAAGGAAACGTTTAGTAACCGCATAGTTTCACGCTACGGACCCGTGCATTGGCCTCCAAGATCGTGCGAATTATGGATATGTGAAGTCGCTAGTCTACGCCGATAAGCCCGAAACGACTGACCACTTGGAGCACAACATTCGCCGCGTTGTTGCCGATATACGACCATAAATGTTGAAGCCTCCAGATTAGACTACGTCCGAGCCAGCCGTGGCGGTCATATGCCAGAAATCAGATTTAAATTATAATGCCAGAAGATTATCTTTCGAATAAAGTGAATTTCATGTTCTTTGTTTTATTCCATTTCAAAGTTCTATACCTTTAAAAAAACACACTTTATCTTGCAGTAATCCTGAGCGAGCTTCCATAGCACTGTGGGCCAGTAGACGTCTATACGGCAGGACTTAAGGTCTCTCTCCCAAAATTATTAATTGGTTGTCTACACAATGATGGCGAGACCCATTATCACATATGCGGCCACTTCAACTAACGATGGCAAATAAGTTGGAGAAACTACAACGTATTGCTTGTCTTGGAGTAACAGGTGCCCTACATACCTGCCCAACGACAGCTCTGGAAGCTATATTCGGTCTAGCTCCCTTACCAATCCTCATTAGAAAGATAGCTACTAGATATGCCATCAAACTGCAGCTTGAGTATAATTATAACTTAACAGTTCACCTCGTCATACTCAACTCGATCCCCAATAGAGGCATGTTTTGTATAATGACGGATATTATGGTCAGGCAACACTGTTTCGAGGGGCTTTTCGAAGTTGAAATATTGGACCGCGCAAGCCGGTCTAATGGTGTACCAGCACAAGATCCTAGAAGTCTGGTATGGTACACAGACGGATCATAGATGAAATCTGGAGTGGGACCATGAGTCTTTGGTCCGAGCACAAGGATTTCCGTCCCAATGGGGTCGAATCCTACAGTGTTCCAAACTGAAATCCGCAAACCTCCACAAAAGGCATTAGGGCACTAATATTTTAATATTTTCAGACACTCAAGCACTAAAGGCACTCTCGTCTAACTTTTTGGACTCAAAGCAGTCAAATGTTGCTCAATCCCTTGACAGACACAACAAAGTGAAGCGTGGCTAGGTTCCTGAAGCGTGTCTAGGTCCTGGACACCTCGCGTTGGCTGGCTCGGAATCTGCATTCATCTGTCCTGTACCGTACTGTAATGTCAATTGGACAGCAGCCACAACTCTGATGCATGGGTTGTACAAGAGGAAAAAATAGACGTACTTAAAAACCTGGGCAAAATTAGAAGAGTCCGAGTCTTACAAGAAGGCAAGGCACAGACCATAAACTCGGTCGTACCTGCAGCTTATCCTCAACAACATTGTAGTGCAAAGTAAGAGACAGCTGGCTTGGGATCGCTCTTAATGCAGGCGTTGATACCCAATTCCATCCCGAATGTAGCTGGTGATCCAAGAAGAAGTTGAAGAAAATCCTCCTGACCGTCCCAGAATCTAAAAACATCATTTGATTAATTTGCTGTTGGAATATTGATGAAACTATAGCCACATTAGTGTGGTGGCCGTGGTGTTGTATGTAGCATTTACATTGCCACATTAATGAGGGCAAAGACCCGACAGAGTGTGCTGCTTGCTGCTTTCTATTTGACATGCTGCCCATGTCAGTAATTCAAATCACCTTAACAAGAATTTAATTGTTTTTCGCCTTGCACCTACGCATGGTCATTATTATGTAAATGGTCCGGATACATGTGTAATCCCTTATAAATCGATTTAAAGTCGAATTTTTGACATACCACGGGTGTCTTCATAATGGTGGCACCCCAGAGGCTAGATACCAAGTTCCATTCTTAAAAAAGTGAACTTCAAAGGCACTTCCATTCATTTGCGCGTCATTTCTGTCACGGAGTGTGTATGAGTGCCTTGACAAAGAAAAACGGAATCATGCCATATCCCAGATTCAAAACCGCAACAACGATTGTCACAATGCAAAGGAATTCTAAGCATTTCCGTAATCACGATGGTTCCCCCCATCGTTGAAGTGTTATATAAATAAAATTCACTTAAATCTGCGTCTGTTTTAAGTTTTGTCAAAGCTATGATTCAGACTACCCACCAAAAGTCATTTGATACTTGACGTGGTGAACTTTAAATTACAGAACACACATAAATTGGAAAATCCACTTTGTTCGGGTTCCATGAGAGCTGTTACTAGTTGTAGATGTCCTGGGTTGTACTTGGAAGTGATAATGAATCCAATATAGGCGATGAGGGACAAGACGTCCACCTCCCATCTCCTATCGACATCCACACTCGCGATCTCAGTGAAGTTACGGCGGTAATCGTTAAACGAAAGTCAAACAAGGCTGCTGCTGCCGATGGACTGCTTCGTCGGATGAAAGTATGACCGACGGATGGCATCTCAGCATCCCTTGCCCGATCCTAAGGAAAGGAGCCCTTCTAAACTGTGCCAATTACAGAGGTTTAAGTCTCCTGAACGGCAGATCATGGAAAAGACCCAGGAGTTTCAATTCGATATCCACCATCTATTTATCGACTGTAAGGCCGCGTACGACTGTATTTATAGAGACGCAAGACCCGTCCGTCTTTGCAGAATGACGACGGAGACTGACCGTTGCTCCGTCAAGGTCGGTAAAGATTTCACCGAAACCTTTGATGTCGAACAATTTAGACAAGGCGACGCATGTGGTTTTATCAACATCGCAAATCAATCTGCGCAAATGCTCGCATATGTGGTGACATTGACATCATCGAGAACATGTTTGTGAGAATCGAGAAGGAAGCAGCTAAGATATATTTTGCGGTCAATGAAGGACAAAGTAGATGGTGTCTACGAATATGGTACACTACACAACGACGTCTTGTACAAAACGTACTATAGACAGATATAGCTTCGAAGTATTGAAAAACTTTGTCTGTCTAGGATCCAACGCAAGCAATGACATGACCGCGGAGACAAAACGAAGGATCACCCTTGACAATCGCTGTGTTTTTGGGCTTTGAAGGCAATTGAGGAATAAAGCCATCTCGCGAGCAACCAAGCTATCCCTATAGTCCCAGTCCCGTTGTACGGCGCAGAACTATGGACACTAACCAAAACGGGTGAGGAGACTCTTGGTCGCTTCGAAAGGAAAGTGAACTTCGTATTATGATGTTGGTTGAGGCCCAGGTCAACCCAGAAGAAGAAAAGATAACAGGTTCCAACAAGAGCGTTCAGTGAAACGAAAAAGTGCAGAAAAAGACTTGAAATTGCGATGCGCGAAGTTCTAGCAAACTCTACAACTTTGTAGGAGTGAAAATCAACGGAGGAGATAAAGGACATTTGACTGAGAAGCATATCCCTTTTATTGTGGAAACAGCTTCGTCTGGACATCAGTTTACCATCAGATGAGCGCAATTAATTATAGACTATCTAAAACTGTGGTAGATCCTTGTCAGCATAGTCAACATAGTCCACTTTATTGCTAATTTTAACACCGTGTCCGGTAAAGCGCAGAGAGGCATGCGCTTTAGAACTGTTTTTGTTTGGATTTTTTCGCAAACTTGTCGGAACTGCCACATCCGTAATTATGGACGGGCGGACTGCGGAATGATTTCAACAAGGCGACTCGTGGCTAACGCAGGAAATATAATCCCTTGCTGTTCGGCTGATAGTGGATAGGATGGTTAACCAGGTGGACGAGGGCTCAACTTATACTGCAGCACACTTGCGAATTGTGTGGTGACGGGTAAGAGTGTGGGATGATTTTATACGCATTTAAGCGTTCAAAGATTCAACAGATGAATTGCCTGGAAATAAAGCGATCGAAAGCTACGTGGCTTCTTCCTAAACGTCAGACCAACTATTATCTGCGTTATTTGTGTTCATAAATCAAATCGAACTGAAACAGGCTGACCGTCAGGTACTTTGGTCGTTAAGCGTCTAAAATCGGCAGTTAATAGGTAGGCGTCGGGTACATTTTGAGGAAGAAAGAGGAGGTTGTCAAAACAACTGACCTCAAAACTCCTGAGCAGGACCACAATCAGTTCTAGAAAACCCTTATTTTGCCAATCCTTCTATATGGAGCTGAAAGGTGGATGATAAGCAAAACATCTGCAAAGCTGCTTGTTGGTGCCTTCGAATATCTTATTACGTCCTGTAGCGCCACCCATATTGTTCTACAATCCACGAACGCTGTAACAAATGATTGCACATAATTTGGTCACCCAGTGTTTAAAAGCTTTTCCCCATATACATACCATATTCAAAAGGTTGTGACATCCGAAAAAGAGATTTTATATCGTAGTTACGATATTAAAATACACTGGTGCGTGTATTAGCTAAATAATACTTTTTCGTGGCGAATTGAATTTTTCATTCGCCTCAGAATGATGAACTTTATTTATTTTTAGGAATAAAAGCATTGTTTCTTCATTTCTTGAAATAGTTGTGGGAAGTGCGGATGGAAGTGAAAACGGAAATGGGCAGGCAGTTACATAGGTTTAGTGACTGTTGAACGCTCTTAGAGCAAGAACTGTCTATTGTGCAGCCTGTATAAGAATCAATTGGAACTTTTTACGAAGAGGAGTGGACATTTTTCGGTTACGTACTCCGTTGAGGTTACAGAAATTGCTTCAGGAGTAACTACGAAACGAAGCGCTACACGTGCCATCGCGATGCCACGTATCTGAGTGATACGAGAGCAGGACAAGGATAGGAGAATGTTCTCATCCCAATGACTCCAGAAGTAGTAAACAAATCACTAACCTTTTGGGATCTTATTGAGAAGCAATGTCCTGTGTTGACATCTGTTATCTCTTGTGGATGAGTACATTATTCACTATTTTGTTGTGGTGGCTCATGTGGGACTTCACACAGTGACGCATTCTATCACCTCGTCTAGAAATAAATGACGTTTGGTACATATGTAAATAAATTGGCTGAAATCAATCAAGTCGGGTTCACATTTTGTGATCAAAGCAAAACCCTTTCAAGCCTCTTTCAGCGCCGAAGAAAAAAGTTGATAAACCAATCCTTTTGCAAATGTCCTCTCTCACTCTGGAGGACACTTAAAAGATTCAAAGACCCGCCTCATAATTTGCACATAAAAATCAATTAGTTTTATTACAAGCGGCCTTTACCGGTATCGATCTGTGTTAACTATATATTAAATGCTCCACGCTGCGGACATGCCATAAAAATCGAATTAACTAATAAAAGTATTTATTGCTCAGCCTGCGAATGGATTGAAATAAAAGATAGGCTTTGCGAATTTAATTCACAAGGATTCGCTTTTGTCGCGAAAACGATTTTTATGAGTTCTAACTGCCAACTATCAATTAAATGGTTATGGTCTTCATCTCTACTGTTGGATGATAGCGCGACCTTTTTTTACAGCGACAAAAAAACGTTTACTAGACGGTTTCTCTCTAGTCAATGATAATGTTAAGTTAAGTTAAGTTAGGGTAGGTGAAGCAGTATGCAATTTGGTAGTCTCCAAAAGAAAAGGATCACCAACGCCATGGACGTGAACCGTTCTTAATTGCTTACGAGAGTACACTTCCGTTTAAACTTCAGTTCTGCGCAATTTGGTTTCCTAGCTTTTCTTTCAAGCTTTTTTATATTATTCTCTCTGACATCTCATGTTCGGCAATGAGATCCATTCCTTGCATTGAAAAAATGCCATTGGTGTCCATGCGCTCGATGTGACCGATTGTAGTCGACGGCAAAAGGATTTTTTCCTTCCGGACTACATTCACTTCTTGGCGCTGCCTCTACAGTTCCCGGTTATGTCTTCTCATCCATTTACCTTCTTCGCAGACAGGGCCAAATTTTAATCCGACGTAGACATTTTTTTTCTCTCGAAGGCATTAAGAATCAACTTTGCCGTCCTACTTATCGTCTATCTTTCGGTTCCATGCAGCAGGACAGAATAAGTGTGGTGTGTGATTTTGGTCTACCGAGTCAGACAAATCAAAGTAGCAACGGTTGCCAACGGCGAAACTGTGTCGGATCTCCACTAGGATGCTCTTTGTAAACTTTGTCACAGTGGCCCTATTAGAGCTACATACGACTTCTATAGACCGTTGGTGGTGTTAGCTTACGTCCATTAATTGATTCACTGACGTTGGAATGAACCTCCCGACATCGAAATTTTAGTAAGGGAATTTTATTAAGGGAATTTTAAGCTGATCTTCCAACTCCCACAGCGTCCCTGCTAGACCTACATATGACTTCTGTACACCGTTGGTGATGTTAGGTTACGTCTATTAATCGTTTCTTGTTCACGCCGTTCAAGACCCTCTGAATTTAAAAGAAAACAAACAAAGTCTGCTGAATCTAGTGTCAATCCGCCAGCCATCGTTGTCTTCTGTTTAATCTTCGCTTCGGATTTGACGTGAGTCTTAAATTTCTCCGCAGAAACCAATCAACGTCTCGACCTATTCGAAGTAACTATTGTACTTGCATTTCCTTAGATCTTTCACAATCGTTTAAATCTTTTAATAACCCAGACATCCTTTACAGGATTAATCATATTCACAGACAGTACATTTGCCCCAGGCCAGGCGACTGTTTTGCATTTAAAACCATTTAACAGCCTCGTCGCTTATACCCGATACGTCATCTAAGGGTGCCTTCACTCCGCCATTCAGCGCGCTCGTGAAAGGGCGTGTATTAATTCTGAATCAACAAAGGGATTAACGTGTAATTCGATCGGGTATCAAATAAAACAGATGACCAAACAAATCCAATGACTAGCGACATCAAAGGGGACTTCCAACTCAAGCGCAAACGGGGCAATGAAACGCTGAAAGCCCATAAAGAAACAATAACCCAGCCAAGCTAAACCACGACGAAGACGACAGCGATGACGACGAAGCCGACTGCAAAAACGTGAACGATGACAACCGACTGGCCACGCGAATGCCAACGCCAACCTTGTGGCGGCATCCCTCAATAGAAGCTCGACCAGCTCGTCCCTCCTCACGATTCAACTCAATTACACTGTAACCTATCTCTGTGTACCCTGCACTGCATGCGTCCGTGTGTATGCACGAGTTCGTCTTCCTTCCCGTGTCAACTTATCTAATGACACTTTCCCGTCTGTTGACATCGTAATTCAAAACCTGACGGCAAGGAACGAGGAAAGCAAAAGGAAGAATATATATATTCTAAATCCCCGCATAGGCTGAACGCCAAAAGGTCGCTCAGACATGCTAAGGATCAATTGGATTTGTGGGAATCAATTTGTATAGGGTTATTACTCTCCGTCGTCAACGGTTGATAATTCCTGCTTCCGGACCTACCTCTACCTTGGTCTGTTTGCGCTTTGTTCACACTGCGTGCGAGGGGGGGAGTCCGCTCACACAAAAGGACACCGCCTCGTGTGGACTGGACTGGGGTGGGTGGTGGACCTTCTGCTTGAATGTTCGAATGATTGGATTTCCTTCTAATCAAGGCTTATACGCTATCGCATCTAATTTGCATATTTTCTATGGAATTACTGTCAGCCTGGTAAAGATATTGTCCTTTTCCCGATGGCATTGGGTAAATAATAATACACCAAACAAAAACTGCGTCGCACGACAAATCCTGCCGAGGTGTTCCATCTCTGTGGTCGTGCTTAGGCACGTGTCACAGCACCAGTAAGTAATCGCTTGCAGAAGCTGTAGAGACGGCGAAGACATAGAATCTCTGTCCAACATGGTCTCTGCGAATGAAAGAAGGCAGTTCCTGGGAAAAAAGCACTTCTTTGCAGGGCTGGAGGACTGAGAAATCTCTTTTCTCACGGTAGTAAAACGGGTCCTATTAGGGGCACGCGAGGCCGTAAGGTACCCATATAACTACCCTGATTGTCAGTGCTATCTAAGAAGTAGCATTTGTCGCGGAATAGATAGAAAGCCCTGTCAGCCTTGTCAGCCTTTTTTCTGTCGGTGTACTGAAACGGCTTAATCTTACATTTTTCCAAAGTATTGGAGTGATCAGATACTAGCAGTCTGACTGGCATCACTCACGAAATCCGACGGTACCTACACTGAGTCAAAAACTGAGACTCAGCCTCATGCTTGAGACTTATTTTCCTGGATACCAGGTCATAACCGGCTCACAACTAGCTCCCATCCTAGGAAATGGAGATGATCAGATATATATCACACGCCGAGGTATGTGTCATCACTCGTGGTAACAGACGAGGCTATTAAATACGCAGTGGCGTCCTTTGCTGGTTTCAAGTCGATGGCATATATCCAGCTTTGCTGCAAAAGGGCATTGACCCTTTACTACCGGTTCTGAAAAGAATATTCACTGTCAGCCTATATCCCGATTCCTGTCGCACAGTTAGGGTAGCCTTCATACCAAAAATCAGTAAGGGGGACAACTCAATCGCCAAAAGCTTCAGACCGATCAGTTTAACCTCCTTCCTGCTGAAAAGCATGGAAAGGCTGGTTCAGCTACATGTGAGCAAAACTGCTTTCCAAGTCCAACCTGTCTCAGATGCAACATGCTTATCAGCCCGAAAAATCTTGCGAGACTGCACTTTGAAATCCAGTTGGCAGAATTGAATGTGTATTCGAGAAGAAAGAATACGCGCTGGGCGTCTTCATCGATATAGAGAGTGCTTTTGACAATGCGACTTTTGATAGCATGTGTACCTCGGCCAGAGGTCACGGTGTAGTGTTGTGCATCAAAGCAATGCTAACGAATAGAACTATAATTGTCGATTGAAAATTCTCGGGAGCACAACCGGAGGTGGCATCACTCTCTAGGTTGTAGGCAAACCAAGCTCAGCTCTCAAACGTCTGTAAAAAATCCGCGGCTATCCCTGTCACCTCTTAACAGAAAATACTGCAGAGGACTTAACGGGGTATTAATGGGCCAGTACACATAAATATGCTTGGCCTAAGCGATGAAACCCTCTGCGACGCCTGTGGAGAAGACGATGACACTGGAGACCACTTCCTCTACCACTGTCCCGCCTTTGCTCGGATCAGGTGGCACTTATTTGGTGCTGATGAAGTGAGAGCGGATGATGTAGGCCCATCATCGCAGAAGTGCCTGCTGGTGATAAGATTTCATTAAGTGTAGGTTGCTGCCTCGTAGTACAGTAGACCAGTTTTGGAGTCTGAGTGCACCAGTCATCGCTCTGTCGTCTGTCGGGAGGCAATCATACATCTAAGCCGTGCATTCTTGAACTCTCTCTGCGACCTAGGGCAAAATTTACCACATTGCACCACTTCATGGCAAGCTCCAGCTTGTTCCGCATCAGCGCATTAATTCTAGAATTATTCAGCATGGCAGTACAAGGGGTGACACCAGGTCAATCTACCTACCTACCTCGTCAGACATGCCAATGACTGGAACGACGGCAAAATACAAATTACTTCACACCAAAACAAGAGAGTCCAGAGTCCACAACAAGCCTACCAAATATTTGCAGAGACGAAATGTCAAGAGCGACCACAATTGTAATGCAACACAATACAGCCTCCTTTGCCTTGATCCCGTCTGGTTCACCGGGCACCATCTTTCAATGAGCTCAATCCCGTTTCTAGTAAAAGATCGATGAACTAGGTGACCAGAGTGGGAAGTTGGAAAGCGACCACAAACCTGCGAAAAAGGCAACCCATTCGCCCACCCAGAGGAAGGAAGTTCAACATCATCGAAGGCTTCAAATCGAATGATGATGTGGAGATCCCTAACAGGGCACTGACCATAGCAGATCCGTAGCCTTGAGTGGGGCGGTGAATAATCCGATGGTGGAGGAAGTTATTTTGGCGATTGAATCGCTAAAAATTGGCAAGTCCGCCGGGGTGGAGAAATCCGGCTAGAAAAGGGGGAAGTTTTACTGCTCTCCCATGTCATTAAGGTGGCCTGGGAACGCGGTGATACATCTGGCGACCGGCAAACTGGGGTGATTGTCTTTTCTTCTTTTCAAAAATGGGGACAACAGAGATTGCTCCAATTATCCGGGCATATCTCTTTTAAGTCTCCCCGGGAAAGTATACGCTAAAGTGTTGGAAGCGCGTTCTAGAGCTATGGTCAAGTCTAGGATGGGCAGAAGTACAACCGACCAGCTTTTCACTCTAAGAATGGTACTCGAGAGGGCTTGAGAGTGTGACAAATAAACTACAACTGTTGTGTAGATTTGGAAAAGCCTTACGACCGAGTAACCCGAGGCAAACTCTGGAGTGTACTGATGGAATATGAGATTGAGGGTCCTCTATGGCGTTGTCTATGGTTGTCCTTCATTTCTTGCGCAGCACAATCTTGTGCGGATGCAGGCCCAAATCCAACAAGGTTTAACTCTCTGGCGATGTGATGATACTATGGCTATGTTTCCTATGAGTGCAAGTTGTCCACGGTGTAACGAATTACCTGCACACTGAAGTCAGAATGACTAACCTTTCGCGGCGTAACTTTAAGGGCCGATGTTGAATGTGAACCACACCTAAACGTCAAGCTTTTTTCTGCATTTCATTTGACATTTCTCAATTTCAGACTAACTCAATTCGAACCATGGAAAGATACACGATCGAGCAACGCGTCAAAGTTATTCAGGCTTATTATGAAAATGGGCGTTCAAATCAAAATGCATGTCGTGCACTTCGTTTTTTCTTTTTTCGGTCAATTTAATCGTCCAAATGGGCGTACAATCGGAAAAATCGTGCAAAAATTTGAGCAAACCGGGTCTGTAGGAGATGTGAAAACACCAGTGCATGCTCGCACAGATCGTACAGCAGAAAATATTGCTGCTGTTCGCGATAGTGTGGCTGAAGAGACGTCCACCTCAACTCGTCGTCATGCCCAACAATAGCACCTCTCACGCTCGTCGTTGATGAACATTATGCATAAAGACTTGCATTTGCACGCTTACAAGGTGCAATTGACTCAAGAGCAAAAGCCTCTTGACCATTTCAAGCGTCGTCAATGGTCAGAATGGTGGAAAGAAATGGCAACAGTGGATGATCAATTTTCGAAGAAAATCATCTTCAGTGATGAGGCACATTTTCACCTCAGTGGATTCGTCAATAAGCAGAATTGCCCCATTTGGGCGAATGATAATCAAAGAGTGATTGTCGAAAAACCAATGCACCCACAAAGAGTGACTGTTTGGTGCGGTTTATGGGCTATCATCGGGCCGTATTTTTTCCAAAATGAGGCCGGTCAGGCAGTTACTGTGAATGGTGTTCGCTACCGTGAAATGATAACGAACTTTTTATGGCCCGAATTGGAAGATATGAATGTGGACGATATGTGGTTTCAACAGGACGGTGCCACTTGCCACACAGCTAACGAAACAATGTCTCTTTTGCGCGACAAATTCAATGTCTCACGTGGTGGCGATGTCAATTGGACGCCAAGATCATGTGATTTGACACCGTTGGATTTTTTTCTTTTACGTTATTTGAAAGAAAAGGTGTACAACGATAAGCCAGCAACAATTCAAGAGCTAAAGGATGCGATAATTCGGCACATTAACAGCATAGAACCTCAATTATGCTTCAGCGTCATCGAAAATTTGGACCATCGGTTGGAGGTGTGCCGCCGAGGTCGCGGCGGCCATTTGGCTGATATTTTGTTCCATACATAATTGAACCAAACCAATATTATCATAATAAAAAGAAATGACAGTAATTTCCTAATTAGTTTGTGTTTTATTCAAAATCAACATCGGCCCATAAAATGTAACCACCCTTTACATTTTCTCACGTTCGGCAAGGCGTGAAGTGATGCGTGATGAAATGGAAAAACTGTCATTGCTGTCTGGTTAAATTTTTTTTTAGATTAGATTAGATTTTATTATTCGATTGACTATAGTCTAATACAAGTAGTAGTTATTCACTCTCCATGTAGGATAATATAAATTTCAAAAGCTCCCTGTTTGGATATTTTGTCTGTATTTTAGTGCTATTTTGCAGTATTTGAACAGCTTCTTGTTCCGTTGAATAGTTCTTTCCAAAAATGGATCTACTAGTTTCCCTAAGGATTAGACACTCTCTCTTCCAAATTACACATGCTGCGAAGTATAGGGAGATCTTCTGTATGCGGTACTAAATTCAGTTTTAGAAGTTTCCCCCTTAAACATTACAGAAATGTCCTAGATGCTATAAGTATCTTTAAAGTAATTTCGACTCCCCAGGTTGTGGTTGTATGTAATGCGATATAGTGATCCCGCCACTTCTTATTTAAACTTTATTCTTGCCTTCTCGTCGTCCCGCTTTATTGATTGGTATAGTGAGTTACCCCAATTACAAACCATCTGTGTTCAGTACTTCACCACATTCACTAACTCTTCGAACCATGCAGTCTTATTGCGAACGGTTTGTAGCGCCACTGTCTTTGGGAGTCTTTTGTCTGCCAAGTTCATTGCTCGGAGTATGTAATTAGCTTGCATCCTTAGTGTTTTTATACATTGTGGGGATATGCCTGTTTCAACCATGAGCATTTAGTTCGGGGTCTTCTAAGTCTTATACCCCCAAATCGGTGCTGCGTATAGCAATGGTGGCTTGGGTACAGCTTCGTATAGTTTAAACTTACTGCTATGCTGAATATTTGGATTGTTGAAGCATTTCTTCCAGGCTACATTGATGGCAGTTTTAGATTTTGTAAGTTTGTCGTTCAGATGCCTTCTAATATTTAAATTGCTTGTTAGCAAGATTCCTAGATACTTAAATTCTAGGTTTATTTTTACCTTTTTTGCAAATCATTGTTTTTAATCATTCTCTAGATTAACGATCAAACTCCATAGATTGCAGTACACGTTTAGTCGATTAATTATCAACTGCAAGGACTCCGGTACGATGTCGTCTGCAAACATGAGAACTTTAATGAGCACACCTGCAAACTCTACACCCCCAGGAAGAAAAGCCTTAATATCCTCTATAAAAAGGGCAAATAAGGTTGGGCTTAGTGGGCATCCCTTCCTTACTCCTGATTCCGTTTGAAACCCATCAGATAACTCCTCTCCGTTCCAAATCGCAGCCCTGGTATCTTCGTACAGGTTTTGGTGAACCCTTCCGAATTTAGATGGCATTCCAATTTCAAACAATTTACGGAATGTGGCGTTTCGGTTCACAGAATCGAAGGCTGCTTTGAAATCAACAAAGAATGCGTAGAGTTTTCTATATTGCGTTACGTATGTACCTGCTATACTACTTAGTACAAAATTGTGGTCCCCATTGCTGTCTGGTTACCCTTACAAACCTTAACTGCAATACTGGGTCCAATCGCATTGCATGAAGCACATTAGCGACACGAAACGTTTCTAGTTCCACTGACTCGCTGCATCTTCCGAAGACTCCTTGACGTGCTCTTCAATTTACTGCTTACCGTAGGATACACACGTGTGCAGTAAATTCCAGGAAAACAAATCACTCACTAGGATCCAATTGTCCCATTGTTGGCTTATATTTAGCTCCTACAAGCTCTTGTGTATCGTTATCTGCTTCCCCGCCATTCGCCTGATGTCTTCATCTCATTTAGAGGGTGCCAAGTAGCACAACTTACGAAGCGTCTTGCTGTTAAAATTGTTCCCTTTGAAAGGAAGGAATGCTGCTAATCACACCTTGGCCCAGCTAACACCCCTGAATTCTCCGTTTTAAAGTAGACGTTCAATTTCAATTTAAAATTCACCACAATGAACTTACATTTAAAACGAAACAAAGCTGCCGACTAATTGACATGAAACTGGAGCATTTTGCATACAGACACCCTAATTAAGGTGAAAGTTAGACGAGCTGCACACCGCCTTAACCACGTTGTAGCACCGTTTGCATGGTGACACAACACACGCAAGGGATACGGTTACCTACATATCTAGATTAATTACTACTCACCGACTAATAACCGCATTCACTCAACTATGCTCGAACGAAACAAGTACCTGTACTTAGCCAGACATCCATGTAATTACCTAGGAAATGCATACCCGCTGGCTAGCCCAGTATCGGTTTCAATTTCCTCCTAACCCCAATTATTCATGTGGTTCCCATGCAGTGTCACGACACAGCACCCGCGACCGTACACCCCACACGCCATGCAGCGCCGACGACGACCGACGAGCTGTCGCTTGCATTTCTATTTTCAAATTCAAAATTCATTCGAAACGTGATTTCATGAATGCACCATCCCCAGCCCGCCTACACGCCCACAACCGCCACCCTCAGCTCACGTACGATATTCATCATTCGGAATCGGAAGCGGGATAATTAAATTCATTCTAATTTCCGGCGCATTATTGGAAAATTTCCCATGCAGTCGGTGGAAATTTCCTTTTGGCATAAATTCGTGTTAAATTGGCCATCACCGCAACTCGGTTCAGCATGATTCGTGCATGACTCAAAGGAGGCAACAATTTTTGGACTCCACTCCGCAGTGGATGTGGTCGACGGAAAGGGGAGGACACGCTGTTGAAATGTTTAACCCAGTTACAGCATGGCATTGGGGAGGAACTGATGCTGCACACAAGCACTCATATGCTGACCGTCAACATCAGCCACCACCGACCGCGACGCTCTCGTCGTAGATGGAAAGCAAACGATTCAGTGCCACAGCCAGATTCAGTACGCGTACAGGTCTCTGTGCTGCCGTCTAAATCCATGCCCCACTGATGTTGTGCGGCTGTCGGCAATCATTGAAATCCATTCCCGGATCAGTAATTAGCGGACGTGAAGTGCCTCGTGCGCTGAGCCTGATTCGATTTTAATCAAAACTGTAATAATCCGTTTCCAGGGCAATTACATCTCCGGCCGGTGTGGCTGTGATTGCACCCGTAAATGGCTGTCTGGCAGACAGTCTGGCGTTGTCTCCGTGCCACGGCTAAGTGGCTTTGATTGATGGAAATTTGATGCTATGACATCGGCTTGGACCTGGTCCGACGGTTGATTAGCATGCTCCGATGTCTTACAATTCAACGTGCAATAGAAAGTTTAACCAAGTGAAATCATCGCTGGCTTTAACTCAGTTTCAGTGCACATTTTGTTGGGAATTTGTTGTTACCCATCGGATTTCAATTAGCTTGTTTGTTGCGTTATTGAGAGTTCTCTAGGAGAAGCATGTTTGAGGAACACAGTCTTATTGCATCGTGTCACCACATTTGAAGGCACAGTAACCGACTTATGAGAAATAGGTCTGCTCTTGCGATTGTCTCTGTTACGTGCTTGTTCCCGATTCAATGGATAAAACCTCTTAAAGAAGGATTTACTGTCTAGTAGCAATGCGAGGCAATACCCAACTCGTTTAGGAAGTCTAAGTCACTGGCTATTATTTGATCTTAGGCAAACTAACATCTCTTAAAGTTGTACAACGTCATTAGACCGGCCAACATAACTTTGAAACATGTCCAAAGCCATTAGGTCTATCATAAAGCTGAATCTTAGGAAATGGGATAAGGGTAATTTGGAAAGGAAACAAAATGGGGTCACAATAAAGTTAGCAAACCGTTTGCAATTTGACAGTACCCATTTGGAGCGAACAAAATCCACTAGTGTTCGACTAGGTAGCAGGAAGATTGACTGTTTGGTGCCCTTCGTGGCATTATTTCTTTTGAAATACGGAAGCAGACACCGTTAACAGCAACCAATGACGTTATCCAGCATTTCCTCTGGGAGGTATAGTCAGTGCACAGTATGATCGACGAGTGTTATCCCGATGTACAAGAACGAGGACCTCCTTAAAGGTCAAATCGTTGTTTGACAGGCGTTGGTATGCGTTTTATGGAGCTTCCAGAATGCTTTGTCAAGAGGCATTCTCAAATTTCCGTATCGAAATAGAACGTTCGCGTTTGAAAGCAATTACTATAAATAAATTTACTACAAAATTAATTACTTAGACAAATAGTAGCCTAGTCTCCTAAACATCGCTTATGAGATCTTCTCTGCTGCTTTGTGTAAAAAAAACCTAATAGGTCCTTATCAGTGCGGTTTCATGCCGGGGAAGTCCACGATCGACCAATTCTTCACATTACGTGCGTAGAGACTAGATTAGAACAACGCCATGTCCAGTTTCAACATAACTGTCAAACTCGTCAGTTTGTGCAGGATGATGATGGAGAATCCTCGCTGCTCCATCAAGGTCGGTAACGAACTCACCGAGACCTTGTAAACAAAAGGTTTTAGACAAGGCGACACGCTGTAATTTGACTTTTTCAACATCATACTTGAGAAGATCGTGCGAAACTCACAGGTCGACACTAGAGGCACGATCTGCCAAAAGTCCGTTCAACTGTTAGCTTTTTCTCTGATAACGTTGACTTGATATGGCGAGTATAGCGAGCCGACAATGAAGCGTTTGCTGGTATTGAAACGGAGGCGCCGAAAATGGGTTTATCAGTGAACGAGGACAAAACGAAATATATGCAGTCATCGAGAAAGGACGCACAACATCGACACGGCTAGAACATCACTGTAGACAGCGTTAACTTCGACGTACCGTCTATCTTGGCTCCCAAGTGAAAAGTACGAAGAACATCAATACCGAGATTAAACGCAGAATAACTCTTGCCAATCGCTGATTCTTTGGGCTCATGAGGCAATTGAGTAGTAGAGTCCTCTCTCGAAGGACCAAGCTAACATTATAAAGGTCGATTTTTTAAAAGCTATAGGAAAGTTTTTCAAAAAAAAAACACATAAAATTCAGAAAAAATGCATAAAATCTTTATTTGAATCGATAGTACGGTCCATATAATTTAATGTTTGAAGATTATTTCAAGCAAATGTTGATCTTGACTGCGCCTCAAATGGTCCATCCGCTTAGTCCAATTTTGGCATACTCTTTCCAACATTTCGGCCGGTATCTCACGAATAAATGCTTCAATGTTGTCTTCCAATACCAATTGAAGCGGGCTTGTCTGTATAGACATGAGCTTTAACATAGCCCCACAAAAAATAGTCTAAAGGCGTTAAATCGCACGATCTAGGCGGCCAATTGACCGGTTTCGAACGTGAAATAAAATGTTCACCGAACTCGCCCCTCAATAAGTCCATTGTTGCGCGTGCTGTGTGGCATGTGGCACCGTCTTGTTGAAACCACATGTCATGGAAGTCAAGCTCTTGCATTTTGGGCAAAAAAAACTTGGATAAGATCTCACTGTAGCGCTCACCATTCACAGTTACGTTACTATTCGCATCATCTTTGAAGAAGTACGGTCCAATGATGCCACCAGCCCATAAACCGCACCAAACTGTGACTTTTCTGGATGCATTGGTAGCTCTTGCAATGCTTCTGGCTGATATTCACTCCAAAATCGACAATTCTGCTTATTTACGTACCCATTGAGCCAAAAATGAGCTTCGTCGCTAATAAAGTCAATAATTTGCAAGCGTTGTTCGTTTGTAAGACGATTCATGGTTAACAAAACACGAAACGTGCGTCAGCTGTTTAAACCAGTGTTTCCAAAAAGATAATAGCTAAAAAATCACCCTTTATAAGACCCTAATCATCCCTGTCCTGCTCCATGGCTGTCCTGGTTGCGGTCATGGTTTTTGGAGAAGTAGATTCAACCACGAACTGTGCTGGCTGTATAGCGACATCAGGCTAGTCAGGCGTCGAACGTCGGGCGCCACCGCTCTATTGAGACTATTCCAAGGTTCAATATCTGAACGCTCTATTGTGTCACATGACGGTAGTCAAGGATTTCATTTCATTGGCTCTGCTATGAACAGAACTATCAATGGCATTACTAAGAGCAAATGTTGTTTTCTTGAATAGTATGGTCCTCTCTCGAATAATCACGTTGACTTTGTACATGATCTTGATTATCCCAACATTACTCTACAGCTCAGGGGGACGAAGAATTTTGAATACGGATGACCTCAACCATGACGGTGGTTCTCAACTGGAAACAGGTACTTAAAAAACAGCATGCCCTAGGAGTGGAATCTCAGCTGGCAATGCTTGGTTTGGTTGACGTTGCGCATACCAAGGTTGCAGTACCAAGTTGTTTGGACGTCCTGCCACCACACTGCTACACCCTTAATGTGGATGTCTTGTATTACGTGATCTGGACCGGGTAGGTTTTGAGGAATCTAGACATTGAGAAGCTTTCTCTAGATTTACTCCATCTACCCACAACGCCACGACGCACGAGCAAAGCTTAATATTTTCTGAAAGCTTATACCGTTACCAAACATTTCTGTAAATTTTATTAACAACTGTTGACAACTGTGGAAATAAAACCATAAAAACAAATGCCATTAGGCTTAACACACAGAATACGGAATCTAATAACCCAAGCAATAAACAAAATGGATCCCGGGAGTGCAAATGGTATGGGGAACACTTCCTTATTGAATGTGCGGGTTGATTGCATGAGCCTCAATCAAGCATACATATTTCTATGTCAATTAAATATTCAATGATTAATGATCAGAATTTTATAAGTAGAAAAGAAGATGGCGTTGGCTGCTCATTAATTTGGATGAATCAGCTGGACGAGCGCGACTGCACAAATTGCATCATCATTCGTATTGTCATGTCCTTTCGGTTTGTCTGTCCCCGTGGGGTTTAATCTTGACGAATCATTAAGAATGCCGACAGACGGGAAAATTGTGTTACCATTCTGGTACGGAGGCGACAAAGGGATAAGACGTGAAATAGAGGCCCTATACCTGAATAGATTTTCCATCTACAGACCCGCCAGTCTTACCCCAATACTGTTTACAGGAGGCTGTGTCACGAGAACTAGTTTGGTTTGATGTCCGAGAATGAGTGAAACCTCGTGCTGCCATGCATACGTGAATGGTTTTGCCATCTTTTAGATCTCCGATCGCAATGTTGCCAGTGCAAAATGTTGCAGCATCATAACTCTTGGGTCTAGACACACAAGCCACACAAAAACACTTGCAGCTTGGGGGAGCGGATTAATGACGACGTTAAGTCTGCTTATGCACTTATGCACCCCGAACAATGTCTCACTCAGTGGAATTAATAAATAATTTTGTGCAATATATCATCCGGGCTATACCGAGAGTGTCTCTGAGTCTGGAAGGCACGCGGTAGTGACTCTGTAAACGTTAATCGATCGTCGAGCTTATTATAAATTCCGCGACCAGCCTGCTCTCTGCGCACACATACCCGCTCATGTAAGGCAGACATCTTCTGTTTATGAGTGCTCATAAATCATGTCGCTGCAGTCTGCAACAACGACTACAACCGCAACTGAAGCCTTGCAATGTCAGCTGGAGCTACTCGTCGTGTCTCTAGCCGGGGTGTTGCTCGAAACTAGCTCTGAGCGTGTACGCGCGCTCTTTAAGATGTGGAACCGCTGCTAATTGTTATTAATTTGTGCGCTTTGACCATTCGAATTAATTTGTTGACTCGCACGGTGTGCAGACAAATTCACAGACACAGGCGTGCACGCCTCACGGATACGGTCCGGTCCCGGTCAGGTTGAGTTCGCGCGGCATGCCTGAGAGCACTGTATGAACCAGCCATCAGCGGGATTGTGTGAACCAATTAATTAGAGTTATCGCAACCTCGGAGGCAATCAATCACAATCACTTAGCCGAATGGATGCGATGATAAACTGATCGAATGGTCGAAGTGATTTGCATATTGATGATGCGGATTACGTGTGGGAGATGTGTCGGACTGGGGGAACGTTGTGTGCCGGAACCCGTTCCCCGTGGTGCACACCTAAAGCGGTTTTTGGGTTAGAGTGTGAGATTCGCAAAATCGGGTGGGATTTGAGGGGACGGAATTGAAAGATCTGCGATCAGGCGACCTGATTGTCACGTCACGATACCGAGTGGTTTGTCTGTGGGGTGGAGCGTATTAATAGACTTGCTTGTGAATGGCTTCAAACTGGTTTGGAGTTCATTCAAAATGTGTGCATTTTGTATTGCCGAAAGGAAATGCTGGCATTCGCTAGTTAAGGGCTTACCTTGTGGGGGTGACCGGGGAGGAGACGGATATGAAGAAAGGAATGAAAACTGTGTCGAAAAATACAATTTAAGGATATTCTAGTGGGCAGCTTCATTTATTTCAACACGCATGCAAAGGGCACCAGCAGGCAGTAGAATCAGCGGCAGATGAGCAGTATCTTTAGAGGAACAAAAGCGCTCAAAGCCTCAGCGAGGTTAACGAAACTGGATGCATATCGCATACCGACCCAAAAGATTACAGAAGGGTTTTTTCGGGTCTTGCGTGAGTTTAAATTCTTCACAACCAACTTCCTTGGAACGTCTGTTGATGACGCAAAACGGAACACGGACTGAGGTGTCTTAACATGCCAGCAGCCTTCGAAAAACTCACTGAGTTCCCGGACATCACGGAGACCAGCAGACATCACCTCAATCCAGGAAAGCCAAAAACTTGTGACAGTTGTTCGAGGAAACCCTTGGCAAAAGTCTTAAGCATTGATTGCAAACGCGAACAATTCGAATCAAGGGCTATTTCAGCCACAACAGCCTGATCTGTACACACTCCCATGAAAAGGACTTCTGTGATCTCCTATATCAATGCCCAGTTTTGACGCCAAGATCGTATTTCGAGATTGCTACTTTAATGGTTCACATCATTCTCAGGGTCATCGGGAAACAGTGGCTGCACGAGATCACATTTGATAACCGATAAAGGGTGTGGGAGCGGTTCGCAGACCTCAACATCCATAAAGGGTGTCCCGGTGGTCACCTGATCAAGGACATGGACTTTAAATTGTCCACGCATCTGTCGGTGTAGAATAGCACTGCGATAATAACTGTCTTGTGTAAAGGCAATTTGATCATTTAAGAGAGAGGACCCTGTTATTCGATTGCCTCATAAGCCCGAGGCAGTGGTTGGCAAAAGTTTTCCTTGACCTCGGCGTAGCTTCTACAATAACAAAGCGTTGTAAATACGTATGTCTAGTCTTCTCGAGCTGTCCAGCTCCATTTTCAATTTAATGCTCACGAATCTATTGCTGACAGAAGACGTTTCCACTTGGTGTACAAACATTTTTACAATTTATTTGAAAAAGAAAACAGACTCATTACAATAGACGTTCACTTTCGTGTTCTAGGGACTAAACGGATTCGTCTATTTTTGTATAGGTCCCGATAAACAACACAAGCATTTCTGCACCCATGGGGTCGAGTATCCTCAAGGCTATTAAAGGTAAATATTTTCAGACAGTCAGGCAGCACTTTCAGGCATTACTGTCTATCCAAACAATTGTTGCCTTCAGGGCATAGTTTGTAAAGGGTGGTTAAATTTTAAGGGCCGATGTTGAATGTGAACCACACCTAAACGTCAAGCTTTTTTCTGCATTTCATTTGACATTTCTCAATTTCAGACTAACTCAATTTGAACCATGGAAAGATACACAATCGAGCAACGCGTCAAAGTTATTCAGGCTTATTATGAAAATGGGCGTTCAAATCAAAATGCATGGCGTGCACTTCATGACTTTTTCGGTCAATTTAATCGTCCAAATGGGCGTACAATCGGAAAAATCGTGCAAAAATTTGAGCAAACCGGGTCTGTAGGAGATGTGAAAACACCAGTGCATGCTCGTACAGCTCGTACTGCAGAAAATATTGCTGCTGTTCGCGATAGTGTGTCTGAAGAGCCGTCCACCTCAACTCGTCGTCGTGCCCAACAATTGCACCTCTCACGCTCGTCGTTGATGAACATTATGCATAAAGACTTGCATTTACACGCTTACAAGGTGCAATTGACTCAAGAACTAAAGCCTCTTGATCATTTCAAGCGTCGTCAATGGTCAGAATGGTGGCAAAAAATGGCAACAGAGGATGATAAATTTTCGAAGAAAATCATCTTAAGTGATGAGGCACATTTTCACCTCAGTGGATTCGTCAATAAGCGGAATTGCCGCATTCGGACCGTATTTTTTTCCAAAAAGAGGCCGGCCAGGCAGTTACTGTGAATGGAACTTTTATGGCCCGAATTGGCGGATATGAATGTGGACGATATGTGGTTTCAACAGGACGGTGCCACTTGCCACACAGCTAACGAAACAATGGCTCTTTTGCGCGACAAATTCAATGGCCGTGTTATCTCACGTGGTGGCGATGTCAATTGGCCGCCAAGATCATGTGATTTGACACCGTTGGGTTTTTGTCTTTTGGGTTATTTGAAAGAAAAGGTGTACGTCGATAAGCCAGCAACAATTCAAGAGCTAAAGGATGAGATAATTCGGCACATTAACGGCATAGAACCTCAATTATGCTTCAGCGTCATCGAAAATTTGGACCATCGGATGGAGGTGTGCGGCCGAGGTCGCGGCGGCCATTTGGCCGATATTTTGTTCCATACATAATTGAACCATACCAATATTATCATAATAAAAATAAATGACAATAATATTCCTAAATAATTTGTGCTTTATTCAAAATCAACATCGGCCCTTAAAATTTAGCCACCCTTTACAAGAGGAAAAATAGGTAGGAAGGTAGGTATGTGATATGGTGTCCGTCGAACTTAGGCCATTACTTACTTAGACAAACATTGTGCCCTTGTTCGGGATGAATCATAGGAGATTATTCAGTTGAACACCGGTTATGTAGAATTGCCCTTCCTTTTTTTGCTAGGGCTGGACAGTCGCTGAGCAGATGTGGGATATATTTCTTTCTCATCTCTGCAGCTTCTGCAAAAGTCATTACGCGGTAAGTTCAGACGCATAGCATATGAACCTATGGCACAGTTCCCGGTAAGGACTCCTATTAGCATGCGTACATCCTTGCGATTGAAACCGTTTAGTGTTGTTGATCACCGCTCAGCTTCAGCCATACAGCCCTCGCCGTTGCTCAGGCTTAAAGTAAGTTCAAGTATGTTATTGTTGTCCCATTGAAGTAGGTGGATAAGTTTAAGTACCTCGGGGCTTTTTCACGAGTGATGGGATGAGCAATGCTGAGCTCTCCTGTAGGAGTGGAGTGTAGGAGTGGCTCAATTTTGAAACTGCTTTTAACATCACTAATTAGGAAGGTCGAACTTGGTGGCATAGCCAAGTTAGCGGTGTTCAATGCAGTTTTTATTTCAACTCTCACCTGTGGTCGTAGAATTTGGGTAATGACCGAAAGAACAAGATCGAGATTTCTACGAAACACGGTAGTGAGCGAGGAACTCAACGTTAAGCTGCTACTTCTTCGAACGGGAAGGGCTATGCTTTGGTGGTTTGGTTACTAGGCCCCAATGCCCCCATCATCACGAATCCCCAAACTTGCCTTGAATGCGATTCCACTAGGTAAGTGACCGTCAGGATGAGGAGGTTGGACCAAGTCCAAAAACTAGCCTGGTTTCGCTTGGGCAATGACTCCTGATGAGTCGTTAAAGTCGATGGCGGATGATCGACTGACCTGGTGATCTGTCGTACGTGCTTTGCCTTTGCGACCCCTTCCGAGGATAAAGGCATTCCCATATGTTAACCTACTTGTTTCGTGGAATCTTGACATTCTTGTTCAATAGCGGACGAGATTAATATAATTCAGAGACGGAAGCCTTCAAGACCAACATTAGTGACATAGTCACAATCTGCACGAGATGTCCCTGGTATTACTGCATTTGGCGAATCCAGCGGGTGCAATGTTGTACAAGTGTCAACGTAACTTTCTTCACGATTTTTGTTCCATTTGACTCTTCGGCCTGTTGTTTGCAATATTTACATCAGATAAGTAGTATAGGTCCCACCCCACATTTAATAGCGTATGCCGACAACTTGATAATCAATATTCTGTGAGAGCATGAGAGACGGACACTCATCCAACAGACAGAAGTTCAGCACCTTTTTTTGCGAGACATTTTGCCTCTTCGTTACCATTGAGGCCTTCATGGTGTCATCTCTTTGCATAGAAATCGAGGTCTTTTACTGAAGCCTGACACTCCGATCAGATATATATATACAGGAACCAGTGGTGCGTCTATGTGGGCTGACAGCCATTGAGGTGCAGTGATGGTCAAAGATTCTGAGAAAAAGCCTGCTCTCCCACCAGACATTTCCGAAGTTCCAACAGATTACATTAAGTATTGTCCATTGGGAGAGACCACTGCATCGTCGGCAGTGAACCAAGAATGTAACTGAGCCTGTACGACTAGAAGATCAGCGGTCGTCGTAACCAGCCTCCTGACTCCATTTAAATAACTGAAAATCTTCAGAATTGCTTCCAACATTCCCTGCATGAAGCCTGATCTCTAGAGCTCCCATTGCATCTTGTAAGCCTAGAACCTTAACCTCAGCAAAGACCGACCTCTATAGCTTCAATTATCTCTCATAAGTCAGACATTAAGTCTCACAACCAGACATTACACACAAGTTGCAGCTAACGATGTCAAGCGCAGCATAAACGTGCCTCGTAATGAATTTAGAAAGTCCATCTCAAGCATTGCCCCGCGAATGGAAATAAAGCAGACTTAAGTCACTGATTAGGGTAATCTTAGGCTAGGCGTGTAAGCAGACTCCAAGGCTAGGCCAACGTTCCCCTGACACATCAAATCACAAGTCTTACCACGGCTTACATGCTTACATGCAAACAAGGTGGAAATCTCCTCCCCCCTCTCTTACCCAGCTGGACGAGGTGAGAGACTATTCAAATCCAATTACCCGGCGAGCGGCATACATCAAGCCAGAGGGCTTACGAAGTTGATTAATGCTTTGCGAGGCTAAGTTCCGCGGCGTCTAAGCCGCAGATTAGCCCGTTTAAACCGAATCTCGGTGACTGTCAAGGAGGTGTCGCTAATTGGACACATGAACCCGAAATCAGGGTGAGATGCGCCTTGCAATGGCGTCGCTGGGTAGAGGGGCATCGTCAACGCGCAATCAAACGCACACGCACACGCACACGTCTAGCTGACTGAGAAGCCGTATTTCCTTGAAACACGCACACATTCATCGATAGGAATTCCATCGAGCACCGGCCGCACAGATGCTTCCCTGTTGTGGCAGCGCACTTAGCCATTGTGTCTGCCATTGCACCGCCATCGACTAACATGTGAGTTGTCGCCCGTCCTCCACATGGCCGGCGACGACATGGTTCTTCTGTCCCCCTGACGACTGTTGCCACATGCACGGCATGAGGTGCACTAAGCATAAGTAGATTAGTTGTGTCGCGGAGATGGTGGTGCTGGAGTTGAGATCAAAGGTGCACCACTGCACTGAGGAACCAGTAGAGCGCGCGCAGCCGACCACGATGACGACGATGACGATGAGGACTGACATATGGCTTGTGTCGGAAGAATTCTCATTAAAAGTGAATTTAATACACCTCGGCTGGACGGCGCGACGGCCTGCCGGACCACGAGGGGGGTTCCCATTGAGGTTCTGAGTTTGCCGCTATGTGCTGCGCCGGCCGCCGGATGACATCATTCAATGGCCAGCAGCAGGGTATGAACCTCTGTCTGTCTCCCTCTGTCTGTCTCCCTCTCGGTGTCGGTGCTTGGCCCAACTCCAGTCCAATGGCATGCGATATTTCCACGGCGCGCGGGATAAATGGTTTTCTTTGGAAAATTTGAAAATCTCATTAGATGAGGTTTCTCATGGGGACGACGATATACGAGATACGAGATACAGCGCACCGCCGCCAGAGCGGCTCAAGTCAGAAGAGCGATACTTAATAAGCGACGAGCACGCAAACAGTCAATAAAATCCTATCCGCTGCCGCTTCAGAGTTTTGGAAATTATTGCCTCACAACAATCCGACGGGCCTGATCGGCGACATAAGGTGGCTGCTGCCAATTGAAGCTAACATCGCATTGCATCGGCTCCGAACGAAAGGCTGCAGAATGGTATCGTGTAATTAGATCTAAAGTATGACTCGGTTACGGGAAGGCACGGCATGATGTCAGCGGTTTTGTGGGCAAAGCGTTTTTAGAACTTTTAAGCTGCTGCACGGAGACGGTTTCTCACGTGATGTCGACGACACATTCGTGAGTTAGATGAATAAACAAGAGCTCTCTCGGCTACTGGCAGCGGCAAGACTCACAGATAGTCCGCGCATGATAA
Organism: Eristalis pertinax; assembly: GCA_907269125.1. Lineage (NCBI taxonomy): Eukaryota > Metazoa > Arthropoda > Insecta > Diptera > Syrphidae > Eristalis > Eristalis pertinax. The sequence goes on from OU026148.1 coordinate 37,431,050, forward strand.
ACAGGAGTGATGGGGCAGCGGGAACAAAAGGTAATTGAATTAAATTTATGTTGCCATACATTGTTGCGGGCTGTTGCAACGCGTTGTGCCGGCTGTGCTCGATGCGCTCGTTGTGCGCTTTTGAAACGTTTTACGGGCACAGAAGAAGAGTGATTGTACGACCACGTCATTCTATTGAAGAGCCTAGCATCTGACACATACGCGAGTTATGGACGCTGAGTGGTTTTAGCTCGCGAGTTCATGGCTAACAGGCAACATCTGCAGGTTGCCTTGCGGCAGCTGGGAAATTTCGAAATGTAACTGGGTTATGACTGATTGTAGTTTATGGTTGCCCCTTGGGGATGGCGCCATTGGCTATGAACACTCGGCGGAGTGACGTTTATTTCAATGTGTGGCCATCATTTTTGGTTATTTGAAGAACGTGCTTGGGTCGACAATATAAGTTCTCAGGGTGGGCAGGCTTTGTCTTTGTATTACGTGCTATCCATCGATCACTTCGAGTAATCATCGGCAGTCAGGTGGTCATACAGCCACCTTAGATATTGAGGAGAATCAACGATTTTGACTCTCTTTATGTTCGGGCCACGGCCCCAAATATCACATCAAGGTGTTACACTATCCATGCCGAGCATCAGTATGGCTGGGAGGACTGCCTCATAGGCAGTCAGGCCAGAAGACTTGGCCTGCCATGACTGCTATAGAAACTGCTGGAGGAAAAGGAAGCAATGCTTCACTACCTCGGAACGTGCCTCGCCCTTACAGAATCAAGAAGAAGACTGATAAGCAGCTATTACTTTAACTGCACTGAAGGTTTTTATAATAAAGATTTTTTCTGCATTTCATTTGATATTTCTCTATTTCAGACTAACTCAATTTGAACCATGGAAAGATACACAATCGAGCAACGCGTTAAAGTTATTCAGGCTTATTATGAAAATGGACGTTCAAATCAAAATGCATATCGTGCACTTCGTGAGAAAATCATCTTCAGTGATGAGGCGCATTTGGGCGAATGATAATCCAAGAGTGATTGTCGAAAAACCAATGCACCCACAAAGAGTGACTGTTTGGTGCGGTTTATGGGCTGGCGGCATCATCGGGCAGTGTTTTTTTTCCAAAATGAGGCCGGTCAGGCAGTTACTGTGAATGGTGTTCGCTACCGTGAAATGATAACGAACTTTTTATGGCCCGAATTGGAAGATATGAATGTGGACGATATGTGGTTTCAACACGACGGTGGCACTTGCCACACAGCTAACGAAACAATGGCTCTTTTGCGCGACAAATTCAATGGCCGTGTTATCCCACGTGGTGGCGATGTCAATTGGCCGCCAAGATCATGTGATTTGACACCGTTGGATTTTTTTCTTTGGGGTTATTTGAAAGAAAAGGTGTACGTCGATAAGCCAGCAACTATTCAAGAGCTAAAGGATGCGATAATTCGGCACATTAACGGCATAGAACCTCAATTATGCTTCAGCGTCATCGAAAATTTTGACCATCGGATGGAGATGTGCCGCCGAGGTTGCGGCGGCCATTTTTGTTCCATACATAATTGAACCTTACCAATATTATCATAATAAAAAGAAATGACAGTAGTATTCCTAAATAATTTGTGTTTTATGCAAAATCAACATCGGCCCTTAAAATTTAACCACCCTTTACAAGGTGGAGCAACATTAATCATCCTACCGGAAGGTGTTATGCCCATTTGCCAGTGCTGCGTTGGTGCCTCGACTACGTGCTGGTTACTACATACGTATGCTTCGAGGGATGAGTATGTCACCATCATTTTGCTTTCACGCCCAATGTAATCGCAGGGAAATGTCAAAACAGAACCTAAATATTTCGGAATGTTGAAACATTTTGATGAGAGATTACTTCGCTTACGTGAGGCAGTTAAAATAGTTCCGAGGCGACGCACCAACGCAACATTGTAAAATGGGCATTATAGTTTTTGCAAATGGCGTCGTACGTCAATCATGTATGACACTTGTGAACTAGACAGCAGCAGTATGCAAACAGACAAGCAATGGAGCGCTATAATCCGCAAGAGTGTGGACTGTGGAATAATCAATTGTTTTTTACCAATAATCGGTCGAAAATCATCGTGAGCAACGAGGCGCACTTCCACTTACGCGGTTACGTCGCCAAGAGCCATTTTATCCACTCAAACCCTCTGTGTGGTGCGGCGTTCACGCGTGGGTAGTGATTGGGCCGTATTTTTTTTGAGGACACCATCGCTGTTACTGGCCAACGCTACAGAGCCATGATGAAAGGGCTTCTTACTGCCGAAATTGGATGAGCGGATCTTGGTGCACATGTGGTTTCAACAAGAAGGTCCAACCGGACACTGCAAGATCACCGATTTAACCATTTCATACTTCTTTCTGGCCCGTGGCGTTGTGGGTAAGTGCGTCTACACCTACGCAATTGGACCTACCGTGTCTTACTTCCAATTTCACTCCAGTAGAGCTTGTTTTTTCGCCCAAGACCATGATCATGTATCCACTGGTCTAGGCGAAGTTTGTTTTCCCATTCGTTAATCAGAGTTGGGACTGCTGTCCAATTGACATTACAGTACGGTTCAGGACCGATAAATGCAAATTCCGAGCCAGCCTTCGCGAGTGTGCAGGGATCTAGCCAAGTTTCACTTTGTTGTGTCTGACAAGGGAATCTAGAGCGTCATAGCACTATTTGACTGTTTTGGAGTCCAAAAAGGTTAGGCGAGAGTGCCTTTAGAGCTGCTTGACTGTCTGAAAATATCAGTATATTAGTATATTCGATGTGGGTGCTGCCCTGACTTTCTTGGCTGCTGGTGTCATGGAAGGGTGATGCTCTGATCTTACCCTCTTTACTTCTTTTGCAGGGTGGGGTCTAGCAAAAGATAATGCCTTTTCCCTAGTTTCGCCTGGGTGAATGGTCACTTTGTATCGCCTTCTCTTGACGAATTCTCCAAGGACTATAATGGAGGAGCACCCCGATTTGCTTGTTGCAACACTGCACGTGTCCATGAGAGCGGATCAACAGAAAGGACCATCACACTGGGCAGAGCCCAGTAGAGCCTTAGTTCTCTTTTGATTTAGTGCGGGCCACATCGTTTTCGATGACCTTAGTGTCGTTTATGCCCTTCGTCATTAGCAGCGATTTCATTACCCTCAGTAGAAAGCGGGGTGTCTCGTGATTCTATACCAGTGGCAAACCCGCATGTATGATTGAATTTGAATGAATGTTGTTGAATGCTCCTTCTATGTCTAGAAAGACTACCATCGTGTATTCTTTGTTCACAAGAGATTTTTCAATGGTGCCTACCACAGAGTGCAATGCTGTTTCCGTTGAGTAGCCTCTGCGAGAAGACTTTGATAATGATTCTCTATTATGTCATCACAATGCCATCACTTAAGTAAGATGCAATATGCACAATGACGTACCCACCTTCTAACAAGTGCACGATGTCCAAACTCATTCATGGATCGCCGGTATCATGTACATTTTCCACTTGCAGGTTCAGATAACTAGTTTTATCAGTTGAATCTTCATCTATTTTCTTCCCAACTTTGCAATAAGTACTTGCTTAATCGTCCAGTCTCGAAGTCCGCGAATCGTCCAGTCTATTCAAAGATCGAACGCCAGCGTAGACGGAGGACTTGACTTAGGACTTCTTACCGGACATTGTGCCATAGACACGCATGCATCGCGTCTGAATATACCACACAACGACTTTTGTAGGAGCTGCAGGGATGGGGAAGAAATGGAATCTATCCAACATCTGCTATGCGAATGCACATCCCTAACAAGGATAAGAAATCAGTACTTGGGAAAGCACTTCTTTGCAGAGCTGCAAGACGTGTACGGCAGACGTGAAGTTCTCAAATTAAGCAGGATAGTTTTAGTAAAAATAAAAAAGGTCTCATGGTAGCAGTAGAGCATCACCAATTAAGGGCACAATGGACCCATCTTGTTGGTCTAAGTGAGACACGGTCACAAGGTGATAAGAGCATATCTACCTACCTGTCTAGCTCCACCGAATATAATGTAGTGGTTTCAAGTTGCATGTTCGCGGCGCTCAATTGATGAACGCCTGGCGTGAAATGACTCAGTCGCCAAATTTCTCCTTCACAACTTCGAGCGACGAGTCGTTTGGACGGCATGTACCTTCTTCTTGTTGGAAACCGCAGATCGGATATATAGATGCTGTCGGCCTCTAGTCACAACAGAAAGTCCTTTCACATACCTCTTGTGGAACACTTGTGGATTGTGTTCGCTCAAATTGGGGGAGTTATGCTTGAGGGAAGACGATTTTTCTTGACGGTCTTCCCCGACACTGGCTACTATGGCGGCTATGTTTTCTTCATTTTAGTAGCAAGCGTATACTCATTGGGGTCACAGTTCGAGCATTGTGCAATGAACATTTTGCAATGGTTTGACTCACCTAATGCGTCCAGGCATCTTCTTCTTCTTCTTATGGCGCTACAGTCGGAGGTGGACCTGAGCCTCAGCTAACAAGCCTCTCTAGCTGGCACGATTATTAGCCAGCTGTCTTGATTTCTCACGCCAAGTTGGTTGAGGTTCTTCTCCACTTGGGTGCGCCATCGGTTTCGTGGACGTTCGTCCCGACTCGAACCAGAGGGATAATGCAATAGTTATCCCTCTGGTTCGAGTCGGGAACTTTTCGAGCCATAATCCCCACAAATTTGCAGGCATGGCACATGCAGGCAATCATTTCGCCGCTCTGTGATAAAATAATGAAAAGGTTCTAGTTACTGGACTAAGACTTCTTTGACGAACTGGAAGATCTGCTTAAAATGGAGGATAAACTTCATAGAAAATGAATTTGCCTCGTCGTAGTGGTTCCTAATTTTACATCATTAAGGAACCAAATTGTTTGTGGAGGTGATCCACGACGATAAGAAGATAAAGTTTTGGAGATCTTACGAGACCCTTAGGGGGGACTGAAATTAAATCAATCTCCTTCCGATGGCCGCTTATAGCCACGCATGCAGCATTAAGACCGACAGAATGTAAGCATTGGGGAAAAGCCCACATCAAAGGGCTTATGGAGCTACTTCATAATTCGAAGATTTCTAAACAATCTGATTACATAACACCCTTTGAGGACTCCGAAATTAAGCACAAAACAGTAATCCCTTCAAGAATAGAGTGGGCTGAAGGAAAGCAGTGCACTCCACTGTCACGGAAATTCACACTGACGGCTCCGAGTTGAAGGAAGGCACAGTCTGTGGTGTATACGCCAGTTCACCGGAGCTAGCAGTAGTTATATGACTCCCGAGCCACTGCAGTGTTTTCCTGGCAGGAGTAGCAGCTATTCAAGCAGCAGCCCTCCGGCTATCAATGACCCCGATAGACGGAATGTCTATTGTTATTTGCATAGATAGTCCAGCCGCCATGAAGACTCTGGAAACACCATCGGTTCTCTCTAAAGGAGATAGCGGACAGACGCAACCTTGCCCTGTGCTGGGTTCCTGGGCACATGGGTATTCCGGGCAACGAAACAGCTGACGAATTAGCCAGAAGGGGGGCGCCACTGGCACGAAACCAGGAGTCGCCTCACAACCCAACGAAGGCGTTAAAATCAATGCAACTGACGTCAAAATCAAAACCAATGGTAGATAGGCGGAATTAGACACCTGTAGTTTATCGAAAACGATTCTTTTTTCTTCTTCTAGTGGAGCTACAATCCGGGGTGGGCCTGGGCTTCAGTCAAAAAGCTTCTCCAGCTGGCACTGTCTTTAGCCAGCTACTACATGCACTCTACATGGCCTAGCCATCTTAGGCGTTGAATCTGTAGATGCCTGACAAGGCTCATGTCGCTGTACAGCCCGTATAGCTTATGGTTGAATCTTCTTCTCAAAAAACCATCAACGCAAACAGGACCAAAGATGGAGTTCAGAACTTTTCCCTCGAAAAGACCAAGAACTTCTTCAGCTTCTCTTGAGATTGTCCAGGCTTCTGCGCCATGGAGCAGGACAGCGATTATCAGGGTCTAATATAATGTTGGCTTGGTCCTTCGAGAGAGGGCTCTACAATTGCCTCTTGAGGAAAGAAACAGCGATTGGCAAGAGTTGTTCTGCGCTTAATCTCGGTACTGATGTTGGTCATACTGTTTACTTGGGAGCCGATTTAGACGGTGACGTTCTGGCCGAGTCGTCGATGTTGTGCGTCCTTTCTCGATGACAGCATGTACTTCCTTTTGTCCTCGTTCACTGATAAACCCATTTTCGCCGCCTTCGTTTCAATACCAGCAAACGCTTCATTGGCGGCTCGCTGTCGACCAATCACGTCAATATCGTCCGCGTATGCTAGAAATTGTACGCACTTTTGGAAGATCGTGCCTCTTGTGTTGGCGAGTGAGTTTTGCACGACCTTCTCAAGTATGATGTTAAAATAATCACATGGCAGCGCGTCGCCTTGCCCAAAACCTTTTTTACATTGAAGGTCTCGGTGAGTTCATTTCCGACCTTAATGGACCAGGGAGAGTTCTCCATCGTCATCCTGGACAACCTGAGGAGTTTGGCAGGTATGTCAAAACTAGAAGACATGGCGTTGTATAGCTAGTCTCTATGCATGTTGTCACATGCTGCCTTGAAATCTACTAAACAAGATCCATCAAAAACTAAAGGTCTCCTAAAATTGGACAGAAGGAACATTAGTAAAGTAGTAGGCGTAATCAATGGCCATTGCCTAATTGGTAATCAAGCCAGAAGCAGGAGGAAGAAGAAACTGTTCTGCATTACCTCGGAACCTGCCCGTCCCTTGCAGAGACAAGACGAACACATATGGGCAGCTATTTCCTCGATAGTCTTGAAGATCTAGCTAACATCAACATAAAGGACATCCTCAAGTTCATAAAAACCACCTACCTACCTACCTGCCTACCCACCTAGGGGGAACTGAACTTCCACTTCGAAAAATATGACCGGCTATTGGCCCTAATGAATTCGCATTCCCAAACTCATTTCAAGGATCCAGATACTTGAAACTGCTGTCCTTCTTTGCCCAGGTCCTTCATCACATTCTGTCTAACAACAAGCTTTGCATTGATCTCGATTACGTTCCTCGAGTGGTCCGCAGAAGTGCCCCCTCCATGTAGTCAGAATTAATAACTTTGCCTCGTGACCTTAAAACCCTTAAAATGTGGGTAGCTTGCACATGTCCGTATACTATACAGTAATTTCGATTGCACTTCAAGCACAATTCAGCTCTAGACCACCTGATTCTTATGTATCGACGCACGTCTCTACCACTTGCATGCTGTCTAATTAAACCACAATTCGAAAGTCTCTTCAAGCACTTTACTGTGCCAGGCACATCGTGAGGTATCGTGAGGTGACCTATCAAATGCTGTTGTGTTCTAAATCAATAACACCCCACGCTCAATTGCCACTCAAAACGATCATAGTTTCTGAAGTGCCAATCCTGAATGTTTATGCATCAACGGGTTTCTCTCTCGAGCACGTACCGAATTAAATCAAAATGCAGCTCCAAAATTTCACCACAATCATCTCCACCCACTGATGGCCGGCAGAACGTGTGTTTCCTGCACTCAAATTATCCACAAATTATTCATACGTCGCTCTGGATGAAGGTGGCCCCTGCCGCCCAATTCGCTGGCCATTAACTGAAGCTGACCTCATTTCCGCTGATCTAAATGTCATCTATGCACATCCTGAAGAAAGACAAGAACACCATTCCAATTAAAAATAAATACCCTTCTCCTTCACGACACCGTCTCTAGTCCTGTCATTCTGGAGGAACTTCAAAACTCACATCCTCTACCAGCGTCACTCACCCACTCACCCATTCCGCCGTGTTACTGCAGCAGTAACACAAAAGGCAGCAGTTGCACACTGCACATTTCGAGCTGCACACCGCGCCGCTTAAATTAACCTCGTAAACATGCATCTGCCTCTTCTAGACACATACTCTCTCTCTGCACTGGGTAGGGGTTGAATGTCACAGTCTTCGCATCATGTTGCCGCCACTTCGTCGTCATTTACTGCGCAAAGTGTATAGACACAAGTTGCCAAAGCGAAATGAACTCGAAGCGATACCTGAAGTCTGCATGTGTTTGTGTGCCCGTATTGCCTTGAGTCTTGGGAGCACCGCCGAACGACTGGCAAACTGGCAGTTGTTGGGGTGTTGCGCCAGTCGACGTTGTGTTGTTGACGTTCCGTGTATCTGGTGGGGTCCATGGAGAGTGTTGTGCTGCTGAAAAAGTATCGCGCGAGGAAAATTTATTCGTTTGTCCGCCGTCGAGTGTGGATTCAGTTCGTTTTCGATCATCAAATGCAGTGAACGCAATCGACTGCTTGCTCTCGGTTGTTGGCTATCCAATTTTGTTTCATTTAGTTTGTTTTACTTGTTGTATCTGAATTCTGAATTCTCAATTCACACGAATACACTAAACACACACAATTTGTATCCACTGCATTTCGGCAGAGATACCAGTGCTCAGTTGTGTTGTTCTCTTGAATTTCGCTCGAGAAACATGACGACAATCAAAAGTTAAGTATTTGCATAATTTTCGGTCGGAACTGCTAGTGTGGCAAGGCAAGGACTGCATAGAGACGTTCGCTCGGTGCACTGCTGCACCTGCAATATAGCAACAGACTGCTATATAACGTCGTCGACGACATAAACAGCCGCAACAACAACAACACCGGCAGCGGCGACAACTACGACGACGTCGACGAGGAGGACGGCACAACGACATCAGAAGACGTGAACCCCGATTTTATGTTTACTCGGCGAAATCTTTCCGCGTTTGTAGAGTGAAATATACTTATTTTTTTTCTTGTGTTGGAACACGGTCAAATTGAAACTCTTCCTCCCGCGATCCAATAGCTAAACACTCGAATACACCGATCTCTAGTGTCCGGAGTGGAACAAACATCTTTCGGTCGGTTTTTTTTTTGTTTTTCCTGTATCTGTGCAATGCTATGAAATCGTTTTATTTTTTCGCCATAAAAGATAAATAGATACAATATCGATATCGAATCGTATGTTGTATCGTATGTCCGCGTCCCATTCATCATTCCTCATCGCTACGACCGGGAAAACGGAGCGGCAGAGCGCGAAGTGTGATACATAAAGACATTCAGACGCACAGTGACGACGCACTTCGTTCGGTCCCCAAACGCACTAACGCACAGGCACACCGCACGCATACACCGACCACACCGAGTAGGCAGTATCTGTGACGTTTTGGCGGCTATTTAGTGAAATAAAAGTGAACGAAAAAAAAGCGCCGTCTATCTCCAGACCATCAGTCAGCAGATTGATGTTTTTATTAAAATAAAATAACAAATGTAACTATATACCAGAATCAATAAGCGGGAGAAGCTACGTTTTGTCAGCTAATAAGAAAAAAAAAGAAAAGGAAAAAAAAAGAATAAGCAAGGCGCTGAGTGAAACAGTCGGGAGTCGTACGAGACTGAACGTTGATTGATTTGTAGATCGTGCTGCACATTCTTAAATGGTTACGAGTTTTTGGAAATTTATTTCTGCATGGTCCCATGTTTTTCAGCTGCATTAAGGTAAATCTCTTAAATATATCTGTCAGAATTGTTTTTTTTTTTTTTGTGTTTGGTGTGCTTGAGAGTTCGAGTTGAGAACGTGATTTCGATGAGTGATTGGTGGGTGTCGTCCGGGACACATTGTAGATCAGTTGTCGTACTTACTCATTATGTCATGAGTGTGTGGCGGTGGCAGAGGGTGTCAGCGCTGCGGTAAATGATCGTAATGTCTTTCGGCGCGCATTCGCATGCGATAGTGCTAATTTGTGATGTTTTGTGTTTGTTTTTTTTCGCTTCACTGTGTCTCGTCTCGTAACAAAGAAATATGTGAATATATCGATAATCTATTTATTGACTGGAAGAGGGGTGTGTGGGATGAATCTTTAAAAATGAACCCAGTTAAGATCGTTGTGGGTATGTGCGTCGACTGCTTCGCACTTGAACACCAGCATCTAGGTTCGATTCCAAGTACGACACAAAATAATTTTCACGGCCCCACCCCTTTCGAGTCACTGAAAATGCTCAAAGAGAAAAAGCTTCTCAAGCTTGGCCGTTCGGAGTCGGCATAAAACTGTAAGTCCCTTCCACTCGTGGTTGCTGAGAAGCAGGCTGTAGCGCCACCCATATTATGATCGAAATTATCGGCTATCGCTGGAATGCCCCGTTTTTAAAGTTATGAGATTTTTGTTCTAACGTAAAGTGCAAATGCAAAGGTTAGGAATCGAAAGCAATATCTGAGAGATGTTCGTCTTGACTCCGTAAGCAGAATATTCGGCTGCATTCGGGTATAGCAGCTCTGATCGAGCATTAGTCGTTGGTTTTTGTAGGTTTATTTCCAAAAGCGAATAGTCTAAAATCGGAAGAGCTCGACCGCCAATTGAAGTCTCTATTACTGACAACACTTTTAGCTGTCAAATTACACTTACACAAGTTGAAATCGAACATCGCTAACCGGTCCGTGACGTTCAGTTTCACTATAACTGTACGAGAAGGCACAAGACTGGCATTTCCCCTTTCTTAGAACATTGTGCGAGTGTTCATCGATCCACACGTATTAATATTTCTACGTTCGTGGAATTTACAGACGCTAACGGTTCACGCCGCAAAGTTCAAAATATTTTTATAACACTGTACGCTATTTACATTCAGTTCAATACTTTAGAAAAAGTCAAGAAACCTCAAGTCTCTACAAAGTTCTTGAACTAACTTTATTTCTTTCCCAAAATGGGTCGAAAATAACCCGAGGATCGCATGAAGGTTAACCTTGTTTTACGTATCAAATCACATTGATAGCGGAATGTTTGCAATTCAGCAATTTTCAGCAATGCCGCTAAACTTAAAATAATACCTTCTGTGCGGTGTTCCTTTGGAGTCCAAGAACTGAATAGGACGAAAAAGAGACAGGAATGACACGGGTATTTTAAAAAAAATCACCTCAACGTGTATAGCTGCCATCAGTCTGAGTGTTAAATGTTCGTCAATATTTATTACTGGCTAACGTCAGTTAAAGGCCATTCTTATGAGTCGCGAACTGCGTACGCGAGCTTTTCAAGCACATATAAACAAAAATGGTTTGCAAAGAGATGACCATTGAATTATCGAGTTTTTTTTATCCACAAAAATTTCAACAAGAGATATTTTAACTTTCCTAATTACCGACTTTAAATTGTTTCGCCGCGAATCAATAATTCTATTTACGAACTGTCAAACTGGGAACGCAATACAGATAAAGAGGCAAACGCGATCCACAAATTCACGACCAAAAAAATTCGCGATTAAGTGTCAGTTTCTACCTGTAGTTCTCTGCGAATGAGAAAACTTGACATGTAAGAAATGTGAGTGCGAAGTTCGTAATTCGTAGCGACCTCATATGGCCAAAATTTACAGACAAAATTAAAATTAAAGTTCACAAGAAATTTGTTCGAATCAGGTGATGATACATCTGAGCTGCAAGAATTGAAAAATTCTTCATATAACTTGCGCTTAGAATGGCGTGTTATCCCTCATTGACACCTTATACCATATCAAAATCAGTTCGAGCTAGAGAGAGATTTCGACTTAGAGGATGGTTTTTTGTATGGAAAATTGAGGGAAACGCCAAAAACTTAGAGTTAGACAGGAACTCGATTTAGGGAGAGTCCACTGTACATAGGAAACGATGGAAATTGTTGGTATTGGGTAGAATCGCAAACCATTGTTGAATGCTGTTTCAATGCAGATTATCCTCTGTAAGAAAGTAACACGACATATAAAGGGTGATTTTTTATAAAGGATTTTTTTTAAACAGCTGACTCACGTTTCATGTTTTGTTTCACTGTCAAACATCTTCAGTTTGGTCTATAATTTAACCATGAATCGTCTTACAAACGAACAACGCTTGCAAATTATTGAATTTTATTATCAAAATGCGTGCTCTGTTAAGAAAGTTCATCGATCCACTTTTTAACCGAAAAATTGTGTTCAGCGACGAAGCTCATTTTTGGCTCAATGGTTACGTAAATAAGCAGAATTGTCGATTTTGGAGTGTATATCAGCCAGAAGCATTGCAAGGGCTACCAATGCATCCAGAAAAAGTCACAGTTTGGTGCGGTTTATGCGCTGGTGGCATCATTGGACTGTACTTCTTCAAAGATAATGCGAATCGTAACGTAACTGTAAATGGTGAGCGCTACAGTGAGATCTTATCCAACTTTTTTTTACCCAAAATGCAAGAGCTTGACTTGCATGGCATGTGGTTTCAACAAGACGGTGCCACATGCCACACAGCACGCGCTACAATGGACTTATTGAGGGGCGACCGGTTCGGGACCGGTCAATTGGCCGCCTAGATCGTGCGATTTAACGCCTTTAGACTATTTTTTGTGGGGCTATGTTAAAGCTCATGTCTATACAGATAAGCCCGCTTCAATTGACGCATTGGAAGACAACATTGAAGCTTTTATTCGTGAGATACCGGCCGAAATGTTGGAAAGAGTATGCCAAAATTGGAGTAAGCAGATGGACCATTTGAGGCGCTGTCAAGGTCAACATTTGCATGAAATTGATTCAAATAAAGATTTCATGCATTTTTCTGAATTTTATGTGTTTCTTTTTGAAAAACTTTCCTATAGCTTTTAAAAAATCCCCCTTTACATTTAGTAAATCATACAAGCACCCTCTTAATTGTTAATGACGACGTTAGTTTGATCTTTGTTCCGTGGCTGTCCTACACTTGTGATTGTTAACCAATTCGTTAGCTTTTGAATTTTAAAAGTGTCAAGTTCAGGGGTGGAATCTGCTAAGGCGATAGTTGACAGTCGTATTTTTAATAGGCAGATTCGACTATCAACTATACTCCGCTCTGAGTAATGTTCTCGCAAAAAATATGCCTCAAAGTGGCATCACTTCCACTTGGTGGATTTATTTGCTACATTTTATATCAAAGTTTCGATTTTTGAATAGATTTGGAATATTTTGCACGCCTTGGCTTTGAGTATAATTTTTTGTATTGAGTTTTCCTTTGATTCGTATTCAATAAAAAATGTGAATACATTTATAACAACTAAGTGTTGTTGCATACCATTGTTTACAGTATATACTTTTTTGGTTTTGTATGATAAATGCATTGTATTTGTTCGAAATACTAATATTGAACAAAACTATATGAAAACGACACATATTTAGCTGTCACATGAAATCGGTCGCAAATGTACGACTCTTATATTGACACTCACAATACGCAGAGCAAAAAGCATTATTGCGATAATCAACCAACGCAAAACGCCATTGCCGATTCCACTCCAGTGTTGGTTACAGACCGCTATTTGTTTAGCCGACGAGGTTCATTTCTAGTTAAATGGCTAAACAAAATGACGGAACGGACTTCTACGCTGAAGATCCGTGAATCAAATCCAGTCTCAACCAACTCGTATCACTCATGTATCACCAGAAGACCTCTAGTGAATCACTGACAATGCTCGTGGAGTATTATTTTATGCTGTTTCATACGGCATGAAACTGTAGGTTCTCCACTGTGCTCACACACAGCACTCGTTAGTGCTACGGACGCTTGACCCAAGTCTACCTTGGACTGCATGGCCAAAGTTATCCTATCAATCCGCCAAAAGAGTGTCCACACAAATCGCATTCCTTTTTAATCGCACCAAATACCAATAAATAAGTGTGCGAGTATCCTACCGTCTTCTTGTTTTGTTACCATAACGTTGAAGATCAATCAATCAAAAAATTCAGTTAAAAAATGAAGGAAAAACGGAAAAACGGTCATATGAGAAAGATGCAGACTTCAAATCAGTAAAGAAGATACAACCCGTAGAGGGCCTGAGCTTAGCTTCTCAGCAATCACTCGTGTTGTACGTGTCATTGTTCTCACGAGTGGAAGGGACTTACAGTTTTATGCCGACTCCGAACGGCCAAATTTCAGAAGCTTCTTCTAGCCAGGTACACTGTTTGAGCATTGTCAGTGACTCGAAAGAGGTGGGGCGTGAAAATTATTTTTGTCGTACTTGAATTCGAACCTAGACGCCGGGGATCAAGTGCGAAGGAGTCGACGCACAGGCCATTATGCCACGACCGCCACTATTAAGTTCCCCTGTAATTTTCCAAGTCTGTTTGTATGAAGACACTGGCTTACGTGTCAGATTTTAGGGCACCAAAGCTCATGATGTTGTTACTACCGAACCGCCTCCGTGCATGACACCTACCTTTTCTCAGTCAAACGACTGCCAATCAAGCAGAACTTTGAATGAGGAGTGCCATCACTTATGTACATTATAATAAAAATATGGCCAGCAATACTACATTGTACCAATAAATCCAGAAGTTCTCTGACGAAATTAAATTTGAAAACTTATTACATGGAAATTGTCCGACTTCACAGCTGACTGTCCCGTTGACCACCGACGAATTTGAGGGGCTTTTTGACTTTTTGATTCACGAATTTTTGAAAGTTCATCACGAAATCATGTGAATTACATTCTTTTATTTATCCGTTTGATTCGAGAGAATGTTGAAAATCGCTGTCAACAAAATTGAATGGGCCATTCATATGAGGTCGCTACGAATTGCGAACTTCGCAAACACTGACACATCCTCCATATGGAGTTTTCTCATTCGAGGCCTACAGGTAGGAACTGACACTTCTACGCGAATTTTTTGGTCATGAATTTGTGGATCGCGTTTGCCTCTTTGTGTATTGCGTTCTCAGCTTGACAGTTCGCAAATAGAATTATTGATTTGCGGAGAAACAATTTAAAATAATTAGGATAGTTAAAATATATTTTGTTGAGATTTTTGTCGATAAAAAAAACTCGATAATTCAATGCTCATCTGTTAGCATACCAAGCATATCAAAATCGTTGTTTCTGAAAGTTTGCATTGGCAATTGGCGGCTCATGTGATGAGACACGTCTCCAACTTTTCGGAGTCACTGACAGTGATTAAAGAGTACACTTGTCAAGAAGAACCTTCTCAAACTTGGCGATCGGAGTATCGGACACGGCATTAAACTGTATATTCCCTTCACTCATAAGACACCATTAGTACGCACAACGCGAGTGGTTATTGTGGAAGCTAGGCGCAGAACCACAACGGGCTGTGAGAGAGGCAGAAGTCGGCCATGGTGTAAGGGAAAACAAGATGCGCTCGACAACTTGGCCGGGGCTATGTGTGACGTTATCGCGAGAATTTTCATGTCAACAGAAATTTAAAGGCGAAAACGAGTAAACGTTTTTTTGCACACTTTGACTACATGTGTCCATTGATGAATTAATGAAATACAATTTTCAACTTACATCAGTCTGCATTTCAATTACTGCTTTCCTATATACGAAATTGAATTGTGATGCGAGCCTAAGAAACACATTTCATTCAGTGAATAGAAAGATAGTGGATTTGACAAGCTGTCTAGCGCATTTTGTTGTCCATACACACCGTCTCCGCTCGCCATGGCGATGACCAACATTCCATCAACAATCTGAACAGCCATCCATGTGTCTCTTTTTTCGTGGGCAAATTATGATATGTCGTTTCATTTGAACGTTGGCTGCCAGAGAGTCAAAATCAACCAACCACCAATCAAAAAATGAGATCTCACTAAAAATATGGTGTCAAAAATGAAATTCAGTAACAAATCTACTTTTATTCTTTTCGCCTACCACCACATTTAAAAAAAACGTGCACGTATAGTAAAACGTCAAATCTCATGTCCAACTTTTGAACAGAGATCATGTCTTGTCGTAAAACGAAATTCTCCGACACAATGTTAGCTTGGACATGGATTTTTTTTGTCTCCACTAGATTTTTTCACGTCATGTTCATGAACATTGCATGGTTCATGACCAGTCGAGACGGTGTGCTACACCAGGGAAGTCGGTTTTGCCCATAATACTAAAACAAGACCACAGGGCTTAGCAAGCTATTTTATTCATTATTCTCTTTGGGATAGGTTTCATTTCACGAAATCCTTGGAAATTGCTACATTTGTACGTGATTTAAACACAATAGAAGAGCTTACATCCTCAGATATGTCCGACAGACGAACCTAGGTCTGATTGTGTGAAGGCGAAAAAGAATGTCTGGGCCACTCGGATGATTTTTAAATAGTTATGATACGTAATTCTCAATGTCGTGTATTCGTGGATAGCTGACTGGAATGAAATATAATTTCTGAAAAATGACTCAAGCCGTGGTGTTGTTCAAAAAATAAAAGTACTAAAAAAGTACTAAATAATTAGTACCTCCATTAGCACCACGAAATTTGATGTATCATAATCGCTCCTAAGAATACACAGGTATTAAATGCATATACAGTGGACTCTCCCTTAGTCTAACTCTCCATAAGTCGAATTTCCCTTTAACTCGTATTTATATTTTGGCATTTCCCTCAATTTTCCATTTCACAATTTGAAACCATCCTATAAGTCAAACTGTTGATATCCCGTGAAAATTCGACTTAGTAGGAGTCCACTGTACATACATATGTAAACATATCCGTCGGACCTTAAACATACTTAAATCCAATGCACAAGTAGCGGAGACGACGAGGAGCTACACATTACACATCTCATCTGCGTTTGTAGCCGGCCACTGTGCCCTTGGCCAAAGAACCATTTAAGTGACTACTTCTTCGACAAGCTGGCCGAGCTAAGCCTGTGCTGAGTTTAAACGCGTTATTAGCGCCGTACTGCAACGTCAAGCGTTCTTAATTGTAAAATGGTTTCCCTAGGATGACTTTCTTGATCCACATCGTTGCGCAATGGACCTGTGCCGGCTTAAATCTGACTGTTCTTTGTAGTCAGCCATTTGTACCTAACAGCAAACCATTTCAGTCCGTCAAAGAATCAACCGGCCAAGTCTGTCTTACCATGTAGATACCATAATAATAGAAGAAAATGGGTGGCGCGACAGTCCGAGGTGGACCTAGCTTAAATGAAGACTCCTCCTACATCCAAGGAGATATTCCAAAAAAGACATAATCTCATCTCGCACAATGAACTAATGTTCTAATGTTAAAAATAAAAGGAAATTAAGTCTAAAAGAAAAAAATTTGCTAATCTCCAGAATATGCGCCCCCATCCTAAAGATATTCACGACATAGAGGCATATAAACGAACGCAAACAATGCGTAGCTGGTTGACTCTCGAATGATGTTCACACACGCGTAATTCCCGTCTCCTCGGGTAGTGACATCTCCTTTTAGCCACCCAGCCAAATCTACGTCCCGAACGCATGAGATCATACCATCACAGTTCACAGTTCGGCGAACACGCTTGAATCACGTGAAGAATGCGAATCAGACGCCCAAAATGTAATCTTTGACGCAGCTCCAGCAACCCCATTAGTGGTCACACAGCGCAGCACATGCTTTGGAACCCCGTAAAATGAACCTTTTCCACGAAACATTTAGCCAAGTTAACCACAAAAAAAAAATAATAATCTGAAAATACCCCGAATACAAGCGTGACACATTCTGTAGGCTTGCCCATCGCGCCTTAGCGCCAATTTAGCAAGTCATCTCTACGCCAAAAGTCACACACCGCATGCCTCAAATTACATGACGACGCAGTGCCGCCAAGCTGACTCACCGCCAAAATATTCACACACTCTTCCTAGAGTGGGTCCAATTATGAAATCACATACCACATCGCATGGATGTATCTATTCATGCCCAAAGCCGTGGACCAAAACGACGGAAACACCCGACAAAAGGTGATGCCTCCAAATACTGATTGTGGATACCACCACCAGCACCACAAAGAAACGAACAAACGAACGAACGAACAACTATGTGTGCACGCTCCTTGATACATCTCGAAGCAGGAAGTGAACACCAGAGTAGAATCTTCATCCCAGATGCTTGGTGTGTTACCTAACCGCGTAACTAAACAGAAAAACAAAACGAAAGTTCTTCCAGCGTAAGACAGACAAAAAAAAAAAAAAAAAGAAGAAAGAAAGAAAACAACCCAGATGCTGGGAGACAGAGAGGAGGATGAAGAACGAACGCCACCACCACCACGAGAAGATAATAACGCGCCGCCACCGACAATAAAGTAGAGGAGGACTTGATTATGTCATTCTAAGCCGCCACTCCTGGCCTCGTCCCCTGCCTCGTACCGTATCGTAGTATTGTCATCCTCGCTGCTGTTTTGTTTTACTTCGTTTAGTTCAGTTCTTACCTTATTATTATTTCCCGTCCATTAATGCGAAGGTTGTCTGGCGTCAAGGCAAAAGAGAGCCAGCCAAGCCACAACCATCCGAAGATGCAGACAAAACAAAAAAAAAAAATACATCTACGTCTTAAGCCTTCGCGAACGCAACGCATCTAAGGTAACGAGACCAAAAATGAAACAAAACGAAATCAGCGACATGGTCCAGATGGAGAGTTCTTCCTTCATTCGGCCTGTGTGCATCCGCGACGGGACTTCCACTGCAACTATTATCAAAGTAATGCCAAGGCAAGTAAAAAAATAAAATAAAGTGAGGTTCCTTTCGTTCCTTTCGGATGTGTGCGCTCAGCTTGCCACTACTAGGAGAGCAGAAGTTTCCTCGTATTCTTCGTGTTCGTAGGTTTCGTCTCGTCTCGTCTCGTCTCGTCTCGTCTGTTCTCGTCTTTTTGTTTTACAACTTCGCAGAGATTTCCAGTTGAGATTGTAGATACTCTTTTGCTATTACTGGCGATAGATTACTTCCTGGCGAAATTCATAATGAAGGCATACACTGTCGCTGTGAACTTTTTTCCTCTTTCTTTGCGCTGATGAGTCTGGTCTTATAACTTCCTTTGCCTATTAATAAATTTTGTGGCAGATTACCAGGGCAACCAGTTTATGCGGAGATACGCCGAGTGAGCGCGCTGATCAGGTGAATGAAAAGGATTCACAAAGTTCCAGGGGGCGCAAGGCGAGTTTATCAATCTTGGTAATCGTTGCTTTAGTGCATGCTGAGTGATAAGGTTTAATTGGAAAGGTCATAAATATTTAGGGTTGACCGTTGATTTTGATAGAATTACGAGGGCAGTGTGGATTCGATTATGATTTCAGAAACTCGAATCCGATCGGTTCAAGGGTAGTTTGGTTGTATCCTAGCTACATTGTCGCAAATTCATGTTCCTCCGCGATATGTGGGTAAGACACAAAGCGTGAATTGAGACATTTTTAACTCAAATTGACATTTATTCATTTGCTGGCGGAGATTCTGCTAACAGACGAAAACAGTCCTCGAAGTTTATGAAGATTCTCTTGTCAGTTATACTCCCAGAGCATTGGCGGTGGACAGGGTCACAAGTATAGCATTGGTGTCGTTGTGTAGGACGGCGGCGTAACTGTTTTTGCTCGACAGTATTCATGTCCAAATACTGTCATAATAAACCGAAGAAACTTAAACTCATTATACTCTCCTCCTGTCTCCTGCAAACCCTGGAGGAGTTTGTAGACCGGCACAACAGACACATCATTCCACCGTGCAGACTGTCATCTGCTTAGAATCCTGATAGGAACCATTGAAATATCCCTGGAATTCAAGGAATACATCCTCTCCACATTTCTTGACATCGAAGGTGCCTTTAACATCAATGAACCCAAGGCAATCTCGCTGGCGCTTAACACTCTCGGGATGGACAATCTCGGATACCCACTGACTAATCTTCTTTCAGCTTGGAGATGATGAGGTTTATAGAGGAAACCCACAATATGGTGGACTCGCACCTCTTCAATGGAACGAAAGCAGCAGATGAATATGTACTAGAAGAGGCTGGATGCGAAGTCATTTCCTGTGCGGATCCTGTTGCCAAAGCTGCATCTGGTAAATTCGTTTCTACTGTCAAGAACATAATAGTGGAACGCTGGGACAAAAACATGTGAACTTGACGTTAGCCCACAAAAAAAACGAACTTGATCTCCACACACTGTGCGGCACCACTCTCCACTCTACTCTCATCATCGATAGCTAAGCTGGAGACCCAATATTCAGAACAGGCTCAGGAAGGCCTCTAAAAAAAACCATTAGGACTAAATCCACTCTTCGCTTACTGGATATTCACTTCGATAATCAGACCGACGCTAATGTACGGAGCCTCAGTCTGTTGGACAGCATTAAATAAAGCTTTCAACTGTAATGCACTCAACCGGGTGCAACGACTGGCTTGCATATGTATGAGCAGAGCGTTGCGAAGCACAGTCCGTGTGCTGCAATTAACATACTCCTCCTAGCAGCCAACACATATCGAAAGCGCTCCCAACTCAGTATCGGTCCACTCGACCGTTCTTAACGAATTCAACTTGCTTTCCAAAGACACCAAACGCCTACTACTCCAAGCTGTCGCCGAGAAAAAACTCTTTCTGGGCATTCCTTCCAGATCGAATTGGAAGTTTAACAATCAGAAGTTGGACGATCTCCGGAGAATCTTTGAAAAATGGGTGGAATTAGTTGTCTTCTCTAAAGCCCTCAACATTGGCTGTCCCTTGGAGCTCTCCGACCACTACTTTTTTCACTTCAAACCATTGCGATAGAAAGGGCGCTGTCCTGACTGAAGAACAAATTGGTATCCAATTGGAACGTCACTGTCTATTCGAACAGCCAGGCCGCAATCAAGTCCCAAGAAAATATCACTCAACCCACTCAAAAACATTCCTTAATTGTCTACTGTCTCTCAATGAGATTGCTGAGCATTTGAATATAGATTTGGGGGTGTCAGGACACCGTGTACCGGGCAATTGCAGAGCTGACGAACTCGCTAGGTTTGGTACAACCTCTTCTCAACTAGGAACCATCTTCTAAGGACCATTCAACCAACTAACCACAATTGGCTACAAAGTCGACTTGCCTTAAAATATGACCAACACACAATCTTAAACTGTCACTCTGTCTGCTCAGTTTAATCAGATTTGCAGTCAGAACCCCCATCGTTCAATGCTTTCTTCCAAAGGATGAATAGTAGTTAGAGACCACGCATCACCTTCTCTGCTCGTGCAGTCCTCTGCCTAATCGTAGGGGGCCTACTTTTTCAATAATCTAAGCGAACTGAATCGAATCAGCGAAAGCCAGTTAAACCTTAATTGGCCCTTTCTTACAAGCACCAATTAGTTCCAGGTCCATGCCTGGAAAAAAAAGGTCCAAACCAGGCTTCACTCGTTGCGTGCATTGCGTTTATAGTCCACAAAAAATCATAGTTGCGGGATTGCAAAGAGGTACCTAATGAATATTTACTTTGCGTCCGAAAGCCATCCAACCGTGCACTACGACGACATCAGAATAAAATGATTTAGGTGGGAAAGGAACTGTCAAAGGTGATGGATTCCCCTTGTGGGCCACATTTGCTGTCTTACTCCCTCTGATTAGGGCTTATGAGTTGTAAATTTGTTGAGATTATGCAGCACACGCAACAGATTCTATGGGTTTGGGCCTAAATGTGTGACGGCTATTTGCTTCAGGCCACTTTAACCTCACTTGACTTGGCATCATTGATATGTGGTTGCAAGAAGGAGGCGCCGCATGCCACAGAGGTGGCCAAACTAATGAAAATTTGAAGGCGAAGTTCCAGTCGTAAATGGTCCAGTCGATTGGCCGATTACACGATTGAATGCCGTTCAATTTAGTTTCACCTTTAGTCAAGCCTTAAGTCGTGGATTTATGCCAAGAAGTCATTAACGTAAGAAAAGCTAGGATCGAACGGTTTGGTCTGTGCTGAAGGGAGTAGAAAATCGCAGCATCCTTCAGTGACAAACGATTCAAAATGTCGCTTGCTGCATGGCGTCAATGTAATACTTCGTCTGTTCAATATTCCCAAACATAGCTTCGAGTTAAAGTTAAAGTCATTCTCGTTGAGTTCCTTAGCAACTTTTGATGATGAAACAAAAGTTCTCCACCGTCATCTAGCACATTCCGACGAGTTTAGCACGAATTCCCAGACAAGACCTCGATACTGGTTGCACAAGTGAAATTACAAACTAGTACCGATTGTAGCCGCATTTCAAGAAACACAAGTTCCGCAGCTTTCTCACCCCCAGTCTGTCAATGTTATGTCATGAACTCGTTAATATCGCGTTTTTGCTTACGAATCTGTGCCGACTGCGAGCCGTCAATGAGGCGCTTGTTGGCATTGCAACGGAAGCCGCTAAAATGGGTGTTTGGCGGTGAATTCTGGTCTTAGGAAAGGACATACCACATCGAGGTGTTGGACAGAGCGTCACAGTGAGCAGCTGTAACTCGGAGGTAGTCAACGACTTCGGCTACTTCGGCTCCACAGCTAACAGTGCAAACAACATTAGTACCGAGATCAAACACAGAATACTCTTGCCAACCACTGTTTCTGAGTAAAAGAGCCGTCACTTTACATAAGACACCGATCCTCCCAGTCTGGCTGTACGACGCAGAGGCATGGACAATCTCAAAAGCGGATAGAGAAGTGCTTGGTCTCTCCTGCGTGCGATCCCTTTTGCGTTGATGGACTCTGAAGGAGAAAATTCAACCACCGAACCGTATAGGCTGTGCAGCGACATGAACGTCTACGGATTCAACTCCTAAGTTGGCTGGGTCATGTTGTCAGTCAGTCCTTAACTCCGAACCAATGGTACAAAGCAACAGACACCGCACGGCCCGCGTCTTAGTTGAAGCACCCAAAATGAGAAGGGACTCAACCACTTGACGTGCGAACCTGAATAGAGGTAGCAAGAGGCTTCTGGGTTGAGGCACAGGTCCCCCTGACTGTAGTTCCACACAAAGAACAGAACAAGAAGTAGTGACTACTTTTCTCCTTTTGTCTGGGCGTTCACTCTTCCTCTGCACTGCCACAAGCTCTTTGATAGAATCTACTAAATCTGCCTGGCTCGCTAACGTCCTAAAACACTCCTCATTGAGCTCTACTTCATTCCCCAAGAAGACTAACGCCAAGTGTCTCTTCATTTCTCTACCGTCGAATTCCTTTTCCACCACTCACCAGTAAAACTGAGAAGCAAGTCTCCCACGAAGTAGAAGTCTTGCCACCATTTGCAGGAATGCGGAGGCGAAGCACACCGTCTGCTGTGAGGTCAGTTTGACTAAGTGTGAACATTTTGCAAAGGTCGTCGCAGTACCACCGAGTCACAGACGCAAAGACTTTAAGCGCAGCGCACATGTATCCAGCCAGCAGCGTACACACATCAGATGTACACTTGTTGAGCGGGCAGTAGTAGGTTGCTGCCCCTCGCTCTCCAACTGTGGAGTCTGCACTAATACATGGGCATGTTGCATAGGAAACGCAAACCGTCGTCGAAGGGGAAACAAATCATATCCAGGAAGCGAGCGAAGTGAAAACCATTCTCAGAAAATTAAGGGAGTCTAAATCGTACGAGACAAATTCAGGGCTCCGCCCTCCCCTCAAGCGTCAGGAGGAATCAGCTCCTGCACCCAATAAGGCGTGATGGCACAAGACAAACTTCCGCCAAGAGCCAAGGATTTAATGGTCCTCTCCGGCGCACATCCAACGACCGAGGAGCTATCCAGGCAAATGCTTGAATTTTCGCCCGTGTGTGTGTGTGTTGGTGCTCCATACCTTGCATGTTGCAGTTCGCTGCATGAATTGCGCTTGTTTTGTATTTTTTTTTTTTTTTTTTTGGTAAAGAGTGACGGTCTGGGTTGGGTTGGAATGCACCACGTCAGAAGATGCAGTTTTGCCGCCTGCAGCCTGCCGTCTGCTTAGAGGACATATTGTGCGCCTTTTGCCAAAAAAAAAAACGAAAAACGAAAAAACTTCACTCGCTTTTGTTCCTTTTCTGTTTTCGTTTCGTTGTGTTCCTTCATTCTGACTGCGTTCTGTGGCGTTGTTTTGGTTTTCGGTCGGATTCAGACGGTATTTGTTTGGTCTTTTTTCGGTTCGAATACCTGTTTAGCATGTGCAACAAGTGCAGCATGGAATGGTCTATGGAGTCGGGATGGAAGGAAATGCAGTTGCGCCAGTTACTGTGCGGTGCAGAGAGATTGCGTCGAGACGATGGTGGGTGGACAAATGTGAGCGCGCGATAAAAATAGCCACGCGACCACCAGATTAATGGGAATGGAATCGAAGAATCCTCGGGGCCTGCATGCCGGCCGCCGCTGTGGATTCGCGTATGAATTTTCGGTATGCTCCTGTGTAGGTCGCTGATGGTTCACGGGGGAAATTTTGCATTTTAGTGTTGCGTGCGACACTAGAGAGGTGGATCCCATCCAGAAGAAACATGATGGGTGTCTCGCAGCGTTACACAGGGCTATTTGACTGTTTGATCGGCCCACACATGATGGTGTGTCTAGAACGATGAAGGGTGTAGGTATGAGTGTTTTTTTTTTTTTTTTTTGTTTTCTTAAGGGGACTGGTCTTTGAACGGCCGCAAACTGGTAGTAGCCGACGTTTGTTTTGGCAGCATTTTTACGAAAATGTAGAAATCTGCTGGAAATTGAATTGGGGGATATTTCAGAAAGTTCCTTCATTTTTTTAATCTTCTAATATTGTGGTCGCCAGAAGCAGTATAAACTACAGGGTCAGCGAGTCAGAGGTGTTATTTTAAAATCAGTAGAAAGGTGTGATATTTTTCTTATGAAAGTGGCAAGACAGGCAATTTAATGTAAAGCATAAATTCTTATATGTTTCATACATAAGAAGGGAGATGTCACATCGTGCAGCAATTATAGGGGTATAACGTTGTTGAGTATCTCCTATAAGACACCCTGCTTGCGCTGGAAGGTTGGCGTAGACAAAGACGCACCCAGCCTAGGGATGCCAAACTGGATGACATCGGCCCGCAATCGGGAAGGAGGCCAGGACCGATTCCCGGTTGTAGCGCCGATGATGATGATAAATTCTGCGGTGGCAATATTGTAACGTTTGATCATAACGTTCCCTGATTGCAGCTGCATTTCGTGAATAAGTGGGTTAGATAAGTCTCTAGTAGCTGATTCATCCTGAAACCACACTCTTTGGATGTCTCTTATTTCCAAAAGCCAATTAGTGCTTAATGCAAACCGATTTTGCTAGCTCATGCTGATCACTGCGCTCAAATTTCAGAGAAGGTCAGTTCCCTTTTGAATTTTCCTTCAGCTAGCGAGCACTGCCCGACCAGATGATGTGATGTACTATGTCCTTCTTGTCCATACAACGTCTACAAAAATCCATGGGAGGCCCATCCTAAAGGCAATGGCGCAGTTGCTTGTTAAGACGCCGATGAGTCTCCTGAGTGCTTGCGTAGGTCGACGCAGTAAGCATTCATTCATCATTTCTGATTGTTTGTACATCTTGTGTGTACCTCTAGATGGTTAGCTGTAGCAAGACGCTTCATCGGCTTCGTCGGATTCGAAAATTACTGGTATGTTACTGACAGGCATTCGCATCAAGCGACACTTAGAGGAAGTCTTTGCACTGTCGCAGCGTGGCTGTTCGGTCAGATAATGATATCCTATAGTTCCAGTGTCATCGCCACATATTTTGCCTATAATATTCGTGAAAACCAACGCTCATATGTACAGGGTGGGCCAAATACAAGTTTATTTTTAAAAATTCAAATATTGTAAAATGAAGTTCTTTCCATGTATTATGGCTTTATTTGTAAGAAAAAACATTCAAATTAATTATGAAATACAACGTCGTTCAAGTGGCTGTCTCGGCTGGCAGTAGCGCATTCTGTCATGTCCCAATTTTTCAAGACCTTGCTGATGGTTTCGAGCTGTAGCTCACGGAATGTTTGCATGATATTGGAATTAAGTGCTTGAATCGTTTCCTGATTTTTGACACAACATCGATCCTTTACGGTACCAAAAAAAGTCCAAACGGGTCAAATCGCAGCTCCGAAGCGATTGATCGAATGTGCCATGGGCTATGTGACATGGCGCGCCATCCTACATGAGCCAGAGGTTGTCCAAATCCATGTCTTCAATTTGAGTAAAAAAATGTCGGTTAACATGGCTCTGTAACGCCCTCCGTTGACCGAAACGTTGTTCCGAGCCTCATTTTTGAAGAAGGCCACAGCAGCCACAGTCTCATCTGTGCGCACCCTACGATGACTCAAGAACTTCTTGCACAATCTTGCGTACAGCAGTCGCGGTGGGTACCAAAACGTTTTCTCTCTTTCAAAACACACTGTTTGGGCTACACAACCCTTACTTTGAAATTTTCTTTTAAATTTTCAGGTGGCGCTACAGTCCGAGGTGGACCTGGGCCTCAACCAAAAAGCGTCTCCAGCCAGCTCGATCTTTAGCTAGCTGTCTCCAGTTTCGCACGCATAGTTGGTTGAGGTCCCTTTCCACTTGCGTGCGCCACCTACTGCGCCGTCCCTCGGGGGTGGATTCGAAGACTTTTCGGGCCGGAGCATTGGTTTCCATCCGCTCTACATGACCTATTCATTATATCTCCTCCTCCACTCACCATCTATGCACACGGGACCGTGCGAAATCACACTAAGATTTTCCCTCTCGAAGCAACCAACAGCAGCTTCATCCGCTTTTGACAATGTCCATGAATCCGCGCCATATAGCAGAACTTTTTCTCCTGAGTAGCCGGTGTTCGTCTCTCCTCTTCTGCTCCCTGTAGAGCTACCGAGCAGCTCTTGTCGTACTTTGCAGTGCCGCTTTGTATGCTTTAGCTTGGCTGCATTTGCCTGCCGACACTCGTTGTCAAACCAGGGGCTTCGTTGTGGTGGCGGATTGAAACCCAGCACATCAGAGGCGGCATCTCTGATGGCTTTTTGGCAATGCTGGCACTGGTCTTCAATACTTGATGTCTGCGGCGTAGGATTTCTTAAGAAGTTAAGGGAGACACGTCGGAAAAGGATCACTTTGGAAATAAGTTTGCAATATTTCCCAACGCTGTTCAAGCGTTCGCGGAGGTATGTTACTGACTTTCTGTCATGATCTCTAGCGGGAAACAGCCGGAAGTGTCGAAATAACCTATGAGTTAATAAAAAACAACTAGATGGCCCACCTTATCCTTTTTCTGCATGATTTGTTGATGTATTATTTGGGGCAGTCTTCTTCTTTGGGCTTAAAGGAAAAAAGACTGATGCAAGGGTTAATACAAAATAGAATAGTTTACTTTGTATGTACACGACTTTATTGCTACCACCTGTTATTCCAATACCGGCTCCTTATGATTGGCTGCAGATATTCCGCAATGTTTTTTACTATTCCGTATTCACTGTCACTCTTTCTTAAAGTGTAGCGGTTTTATTCATGTTAAAACGGATGGCGGTCAATTGAAGTCACTCTTTCGTGAAATCCGGGGACCTTTTCCTAAAGACTTGAGCCGCCATCGAATCTTAAATATTTGAGCAATAGGAAAAGTGAGTCAAAACCTGAAACTACTTAAACAGTGGCTCCAGCATGTCTTCTAATAAATGACACTCTGAGCTCAATATCTGCAGCAAACTGTCCGCTAATAGCAGTCATTTTACAACTTCTAGAAGACAAATTGTCTTCTTGAGATGGGGATCTGCCCCTTTTCGGTATGTTTAACATTTAAAAACACTGCGGGTACAATCGCACTGAGACACGTCGGAAACGGACGACCACTTTGTCGGGAATTGTGTGGATAAGGAGATCCCTCCCTTCACTATATTGGTCGTAGATTTTGTCTGCTACCCTCAATATATTCGTCAACTGGCCATTATAAGTATTCTCTCTAAAAACAACTCCCACAATAGCGTCTCCAATGTTGGAAGAACCATCACCCTTTTTTAAAGATAAGTAGGGTAGATATAATGTGTGTAGGTTAGGTTTGGTGAGAGTGATTGTCCCAGCTGAACCGTTTGTGATCCATCTAGATCCTGTTTCGATCCATTATATATATCACTAACCGGTGATTGATACACCGATTCCTCGTTAGCCAGTGGAACTAAATGACACCTAAGAGGTACCTATTGGTATTCAAGTGGTCTCCTCAGTGATTGTCCACTTCATTAATGGGTTATAGCCAGATTGTTCTGAACTTGTATATGTGGCATTTCTTCTAGGCTCCTAAATAGATAGTCGCCTAGCGTACTTTTCGTTGGTCTTGCAAGGACTGGGCACGTGCTGAGGTAGTGCAGCGTTTGGTTTCTACTTCTTCCTCATCTCTGCAACTCACGCTGAAGTCGCTGTAAGGGGCTCCCATTCGTCTTGCATGTGAGCCCAGGATACAGTCAACTGTGATGATATTTTTCGGATAAATTAAAGCCCATACTTTCCTCGAAGTCCTGCAAGTGTTCAGTTCCATCCGTCTGATGGCATCTGTATGTATTTATTACTTGAATTGAGGAGTAGGGGGTCTCCTGATTAATAACCAGTGGCAGACCCATCCCTGTTCTAGCTTGCTCGTCGGCTCTTTCATTACCTGGAATACCACAATGCCCACGGACCCAGCATAAAGTAAGGTTGCATTTAACCGCAAAATGTTACCATCTTTGACTTAGTCGATGGTGTCCCCAGAGCCTTGATGGCCGCCTGTCTATGTAAAGGGTGATTTTTTAGCTATTATCTTTTTGGCAACACTGGTTTAAACAGCTGACGCACGATTCGTGTTTTGTTTCACTGTCAAACATCTTCAGTTTGGTCTATAATTTAACCATGAATCGTCTTACAAACGAACAACGCTTGCAAATTATTGAATTTTATTATCATAATGCGTGCTCTGTTAAGAAAGTTCATCAATCCACTTTTTTACCGAAAAATTGTTTTCAGCGACGAAGCTCATTTTTGGCTCAATGGGTATGTAAATAAGCAGAATTGTCGATTTTGGAGTGTATATCAGCCAGAAGCATTGCAAGGGCTACCATCCAGAAAAAAGTCACAGTTTGGTGCGGTTTATGGGCTGGTGGCATCATTGGACCGTACTTCTTCAAAGATGATGCGAATCGTAACGTAACTGTGAATGGTGAGCGCTACCGTGAGATGATATCCAACTTTTTTTTGCCTTCAATTCAAGAGCTTGACTTGCATGACATGTGGTTTCAACAAGACGGTGCCACATGCCACACAGCACGCGCAACAATGGACTTATTGAGGGGCGAGTTTGGTGAACATTTTATTTCACGTTCGGGACCGGTCAATTGGCCGCCTAGATCGAGCGATTTAACGCCTTTAGACTATTTTTTGTGGTGCTATGTTAAAGCTCATGTCTATACAGACAAGCCCGCTTCAATTGACGCATTGGAAGACAACATTGAAGCATTTATTCGTGAGATACCGGCCGAAATGTTGGAAAGAGTATGCCAAAATTGGACTAAGCGGATGGACCATTTGAGGCGCAGTCAAGGTCATCATCGACCGTACTATCGATTCAAATAAAGATTTCATGCATTTTTCTGAATTGTATGAGTTTTTTTTTTGAAAAACTTTCCTATAGCTTTTAAAAAATCTCCCTTTATATAACGATAGGTAGCACGTCTACCGGATTCATTGACAGTAAGCCGGCAGGCTCCGGGTAGCTTTAACTTCTGTCTGGAAGTGAGAGTCTGGCAGTCGAAGGGACAGATAGAAGGAGACCTCTAACGAGATCGCGGATACTTCGAGTTCGGTGCCTTCGTCTGTCTTGGAACCGTCCGTGTAATCTTCCAGATTGGCAGGTTTTCTGACTATATCTTTTGCCCAGTCCTCCCTATCTGGGATTAGTATTTTGTACGCAGATTTGAAGTCTGTATGCTTTGGAATTCTCGCATTCTTGATTATTTCTATGTGACCTGGACTATGTATTCTGTGCCAGCGGTTACACTTTCTTAACCTTAAGTTCTGAACCTTAAGTTTCAGGCGTAAGGCAGCGTCAGCCATGTTCATCCGCGATATTATTAATTGCCGTGTAAATTCACCAGACTTACTTTTTCTCATGAATATATATGCTCCCCAAAGATCTCTTCGGATGAGAAATTTACTATATGGTAAGAGGCATAGAACCAACTATGGTTGTAATGAACCTATTACAACTTGTATAAACACTTTTAATGAAATTTGCAACGAAATTGATTTTAGCTTGTCTCGATTGGAGTTTAAAAAATTGATCCATGCACTATGCTATAAATAATACTGTTTATTTGATGTAATCTGTGAGATGCAAAATCGGTAGATGATCCTTAGTCGCGCAGCAAAATCTGCTGTGTAAAGCGATACTGAGAGTTAACACTTAGAGAACGTAGTGTTTTGTGTACTCTGTGATGGAAAAACAAAAAAAAAAAAAAAAAATAATCGCATCCTTGGTAGCTGTCAGCTTTTTGTATGTACATAGCTAGTAGTTTACATTCTACAATTTATGTACGGTTTGCAACCGCTTCTCCACTGAAAGTTGCTGCAAGCACCGCATTTCACGTGGGTTGATTTCATTCTACTAGGTAGTTTAATGCTTTGAAGACGGCGTAAGTCATTACTTCCGTCAAGAAAAGGGCGTACTTTAGGATTTATATGCTCTTCCAAGTGTCGCTTAAGTTTATAAGCAAAACATCTTAACTTCATCTTAGACAGTCATTAATCCACGGTCTCGTCATTTCGTATAGACCAAAGTGTGTTGAACATGGATATTCTTACGTTGCTGATTTCGGCAGAACCCCAGAGTGGTTTCAGCAGTGAACAAGTGCATCTGTCAGATGTCTACATCTATTTTCCAGCTCCTCCCGTTTCTTTTAAACGTAATCAAATTCCCAACGATGACCAAAAACAGTTCCGACATTACGAAACAAGTCCGCATTCGAAAGAGTTTTCAGTTCAAGGTTGCACGAGAGTTTTAGTTGAAATTTCATAAGATCCCAGTTTTTACTTATCAAACGTCATCGCAGTGATAGTTGAATATTTTCAGTTCAAAATTGGCTCGTAAATTAAAGAGTCACCTCTTGCTGGACGATCGTGTATATGCCTACATTTTCACAATAAATAAGTCGACGTACTATAGAACCAAGGCAGAAGGGAATCATTCAAAATTGTAAAGCCATTAAAGAAAGCCAATTACATCGTCTCCTTGACTCTTTCCAATTATCCACTGCACACGACCGAACATAAATGCACATGTAGACTGAACCTACGACTACAGCTGCTCGCCTAAAAGCATACATATGTCCGCATCACCACTATGTTTGCCGAAAACGAATAAGCCACTCAATTAGTTTCTCTGTTTCGGAAGCAAGCCAAAAATCTTCTATCCACCATCAGGCAACTATATATGTACGTATGCATGTGCGCAACCTTTCATGATTCTCCGCACATCTGTGAACCGAAGTGTCTATTTTATGAATGAAATTGTTAGATAATTCTATAATTAGTACTTAGATCGAAGTCAAGATACGCGATTCAAAGCGATCGCGGCAAGACAACGGACACTGTTCTTACAAATCGAAGAGATCATAAATTAGTTCACTCGTTGTCTGAAAATTCGTTTAGATGTTCAATCTTGTTGGTCGCCTGATGTTCAATTACGTGTAAGATATATTTAGAATGCTGTATTTGTTGACCGCTATGTGGTCTGAATATTCGCTCAAAAAAAAATCGCAATGATTGTGCTGTGATGCCTGTTGGAATGGAGACTTGTGTCAATTGCAGCAAAATATACCAGCTTAGTTGGGAATTTGTTGTCTAAATCGCTACTGACCTCGATTTTACGTTCAATCCCATTGCATTCTGCAACTATTTCGGGTGTATGCCCACCACGACTGGATCCGAGGAATTGATCACTTTTTCAAGGAGTTTTGGCTATCAGCACGAATAAGGTTGACTTTCAACGGGTCGTTTGTTGTTGGTTTGTTTGTAAGCAACTTTATGTAAACCCAATGCAAGCAACCGAGAGATCACAAATCATTACTTTATGTATGGTCTCCTCACAGATCTACAGGCTGACCAGATAAGAACAATAGGAAAAGATATTTAAACAGAATGGCAACGGTATGAGGTATAGCACTGACTCTGACTTTATTTTGAAGCCACATTCATGCCATTATGTATGAAATAGCACATTATTCAAATAACCGTCCCAGCTTTGCTGACAGTGCTTCTAGTTTGGGTCCAATATGTGCTCCGTCATTCCGGGAATAGCACCGTACAAAGTGATTGGCCTATTACCGTAAACAAGGACTTGCCGTGTGTGTTCGCTCAAATCAAGGGAATTTATAATTTAGCTTGTTGAGCCAAAAATGGGGCTCGTCCGAGAAGATGCGATTTTGGCCAAATCGGAATCTCCGACCAACATGTTTTGTCTATGGTCGTACGTCTTCAATCTTTGCTTCGCAAAATAAGCCGGATTGACTGAGCTGATCCCCAATTCAGTTGATCGGAGTCGACTCGACATTTCTGTTCCTGCGCCTCTGGGGTGACTATGCTTTCTTTATTTAGCACCAGTCTCTGTCTGATTTTTGGTGCATATGGATTTGATTTTTTTTTCCCTTGTGTGGGTGGAAATCTTTAACAAGACTCGACGGCGAACGTTCGACCATAGATGTGTGAGATTTTTACTCACTAAAACCACCTCCCTTTAAATGCTATGTTCGACTACAACTAAGTGAAGCACTTATCCAGACTTTGTATTTCTTGATTTAAGTACGTTTGACAGGTAACTCTCCAATGAACGTTCCTGCTAACACCGCAACCATGGGCGGGTGTAGGCTATCGCACGAGATCAAGGGGTTTAGTCCTTTGAAGTCGGCGCAAGACGTTAGTTTCCTCAAGGATCGAATAGATCTCTGTGGATATCGTCGTTTCTGATACACCATGGTGCATTAGCAATAGTTCTAAGCACCTTGTTTTGAAAAGTCTGTATAAAATTCATATTGCTTGCTTTGGTACAACCCCAAAGTTGTATGACATACGTCCAAACAGGTTTTAGGATTTGCTTGTATACAAGCAATTTGTTGTCAATACTTAGTTTGGAGTGCTTACCAATAAGCCAGTACATATCTTTGTATTTTTTTGTCAAGTTCTGCATGTTTCTTTTTAACGTGTTCTTTCCACTTGAGTTTTACGTCAAGTGTCATCCCCAGGTATTTCGCTTCATTACCGAAAGGTATTTAGACACGATTTAGAAAGACTGGTAAGTTATCAACGTGCCTATAAGTAAAATTGATATGAACGCGGATATTTGCTTTTCGTTAGGGACAATTCG
This sequence comes from Eristalis pertinax, assembly GCA_907269125.1. Taxonomy (NCBI): domain Eukaryota; kingdom Metazoa; phylum Arthropoda; class Insecta; order Diptera; family Syrphidae; genus Eristalis; species Eristalis pertinax. Next base: position 37,464,125 of record OU026148.1, read on the forward strand.
CCAGAAGCTCATCCATTCGTGTATCTGATTCAGTGCACGTTGTAATTTTGATGTAGACTATTCTACCGTTTTGGCTGTTAGCAAAATGGCGGTGTCGTCAGCAAATGTACCCAGAACAGTGTGTTCTTCTTGTGGTAAATCACTCGTATACAGCAGGTATAACAGAGGGCCAAGAATACTCTCTTGCGGTACACCAGCATTTACATTTTTAAAGGCCGAATAATCATTTCCGTGTTTTACTCACAAGAGTCTATCAGAGAGATAGTTCGCTAGAATACTAAAAAGTTTCCCCGGTAGGGATCGGTTAAGTTTATATTTCAGGCCTTCGTGCCAAACTTTGTCAAAGTCTTGGGAAACATCAAGAAATGCGGCTGAATAAACGAGCTTTTGTGCAAATGCCTTTTCTACTACATCAGTTATACGATGTATTTGGTCAGTAGTTGGGTGTTTACATCTAAAACCAAAATGGTGATTTGGAATAACCTGTTTTTCTTCACCAACTAAAACTTAAACGTTTTTTTTAAAAACCTTAGACATTATCGGGAGAAGTGAAACTTTTTATCCGTTGGTGGTTGCCCGGGTTTTAGTACCATTATAACTTCTGCCACATCCAATGACTAGTGACATGTTCTAGTCTAAGGGCGGCATTAATTATGTATAGTAACAAATCGTCGCAATCAAATCATGGTCCCCTCACAGATCGACAGGCTGACCAGGTAAGATTGATAGGGAAACAAATTACCAACGATATGAGTTTTAGCACTGATTCGGACTTTATTTTGATGCCGCATTCATGCCATTATGTTTGAAACAGCAGATCATTCTAATAACTGGCTCAGCCTCGCTGGCAGTACTTCGAGCAGTAGGTCCAATATGTGGGGCGTTATTCCGGGAATATCGTCCCGAATATTGGCCGACCAAAGTGGTTGGCCTATTATCGTAAACAATGACTTGACGTAGCTCCAGAAGAAGTGACAAGTCGCATGATCTCGGTGGTTTATTAATGAACGCGTGAGATGACCCGGTCGCCAAATTGTTCGTCTTGTTGGAACCACAGCTCGCGTAAATCGATGTTGTGGAGCTCTGTGTCAACCGTTCGCCATATGATAAACCGCTCCGAACCGTCAATAATTGTGGCTGCATTGATGATTGGTAGAACGCTTGTTGATTGTGTTCGCTCAAATCAGAGGAATTTAGCTTGTTGACATAGCCGCTGAGCCAAAAATGGGGCTCGTCCGAGAAGATGCGGTTTTGGCCAAAATCCAACCCCAAGATGAAAGACAAGATGACTCGACATTTCCGGTCGCGCCGCGCCGCTGATGTGACTATGGTTTTTTTCCACCAGTCTCTGTCTGATTTTGGTGCACATCGATTTGATTTGACAACAAACTTGGATGCCGAAGCGTTGTGAATGAGTGCCTCACCGATTGCGCAGGTTCGATACCCCACTCTTCGGTTTCACGGCTCCATCTGTCTCAAGTAATTGATACTGTCAAGGAGTGTTAATAAAAGCTTCTCAAATTTCGTCGTTTGCGGTGTGCCTCTTCAGAATAATGCGTCAACTTAGAGAACACGATTGCTTGACCACAATGCCATCCGATTAAGTTTGCCGTAGACTACAGAAAAGTTCAGCGATTCTTCAAAATTGTCTACCTTAAGTCCACACTTCATATTTGCTGGCTGTATAGATGCTGACGTCTGAAGCAATAGCCAAACGCCCACAGTTCTTTTCTCCTCTCGTCAGGAGAAGTGCATACGTCAAAACATTTTGGGAAATCTAGTTTGCGGGGGAGTGGTGTTTGTTGGATTGAACGCGAGTTATCTTTACCATATGGTCGTGGGTACAATGAGTCTGATTATTTTGCACTTTCCGAATATATCGGTCGCTAGGGAGAAGATGCAGAAGGACTGTCAGAGCGTATGACGTTTCACAATCTTCAAAAAAAAAATAAAGTTCTATTGGAACAACTTTGAACTTTGAACCAACTGGCCAAACTGTCAATGTCAAAAATAATTTAAAATTTAGGACCAAAATTACGAGTCGGTGACGGGAACTTTAAGAGCGTTAACTCCAATTGTGCGTAGTAATTCTTGTCCCAGTAGAGAGAACGTTCATAATCAAGTGAATAAATATTAGTCCAAATGCTCGCTGCTGGATGTTCCCGTGCCAGGGGATCAACGTGTCGGATCGAAGTGTCGAGAATATAGCCGCCTTTCAAGCGTCTGTCGCAAACGGAGCAAAACAGTCGATTGCACGGAATTCTCAAGAATTGGGCATTGTAATACAATGCTTTTGCTCTGGTGAGCATATCCTATTCTCTCTCCATTAAGGATTCAGCGTCGCGAATTTTAGATTCGCATGGGAGTCGAATAGCATTGGCGCGTTGCTTGGACTTCGCTGGGACTTCTTCGGCACTGGGTTGTGTTTATTGGTATTTATTACCGAGTCGAATTCGCTTTCGCTGGTGATATGCTGGTGGAGCAGGAGTCTTTGGCTGTTGGTGAGTTAGAGGAAGTTGCCGGATTGCCAGCGGCATTCTGTTTCGCCAAACATGGCTGATCCCTTACACGTACTAAGACATGGCAAAACACCGTTACCAGTGGTGAGCTCAGGGGTCATAGCCACTGTCTTGACATCCTCGCCATTCGACGATCTATTTACTAGTGGGACTGCTCCAAACTTGTGCAGAAGTAATTCAGGAGGGAGCGGGGGTCCCGTCAGTGCGCCAGCGCAGCTGACTTTCTGCGGTGTCAGTCAGCAAATGGCTGGTTCGTATCCGCAGCCGTTTCCTTCAGATCGATCCTCGGGCGAATGGCTGGTTGATGTCTCCTCTAGTAAGCCAATTGCTCTTTGAAACCTCGACTTTTCTTGTGCCCTGAGTTCTGATTTCCCACTCACCCTACGTTAGGTCTATCTCCACCGGAAGTTGACAGACGATTTGCAGAGTATTTGGATGAGCTGGTGAAAGAGCAGTAGTAATCGTCGACAATGATTAAGTCAGCCAGGCTGAGATCCATTTATCCGCTTACAGCTGCAAGTCAGCCAGGCTGAGATCCATTTATCCGCTTACAGCTGCACCCGAATACTTTCCAGCTGGTGTGTGGAGAAGGATATTCTCCCCCGCTTCCGTCAGATTAGTTTCTATTTTTATGTAGGTTCTTTTGAGGTGACCCCTTCTACACAGTGTAAGAAGGTCAGTACAGAGACATGTTTCAACGTCATTTCTTTGGTAAATTGCATTCACTGGACGTCAATGATATGTGCTGTGGCACAATCAGAAATGGTTGCTCTACGTGGTAGTCCAACGTCATTTCGGCTCGTCGCTGTAGGCCTTATAGTTCTACTGGCAAGATATATGCATGCGGCTTCTTTGGTGAGGAGGGAGGTCTATTGGCACCATTCCAGATAGTACGCATGCCGTGTCGTAAGAAGTGACCTTTGAGCTGATAGAGCATCATCCACGTCGCTATTCTGGCCAAGAGTTTTGGTCCTCCAATGCTTGGCATGATCCTTGCCAGAGCGGCCTTTGTTCTCGCTGCCTACTCCGCTACATTTTACCGACGATGCTTAAAAGTCTGCTACTGACTTGTGCCACCTCAGTCTTTTCCTTTGCTAATTGTAAGTCCATTGTTACTAGCCAGTCCTGTACCATCCCAATGGCTTCACTGCAATCATAGCCTAGTTCTTCCAGATGTTTGGCTACAACTATGATCGCTATATCGTCGGGGAAACCAATTATTTTCGACGACCTTAGGATTCGAAGTTTGAAGACTTCGTCGTACATAAGATTTCACAATTGAGGACCTAGTACGGAGCCCTGGGATACACCGCCTGTGACGTTATACTGCCTTTGCCCATCCTCGGTGTCGTAGTGATGCATTCTATTTGTAAAAGGGCTCGGGCATATAGATTGAATCCGTTGTGACATATAAGAAATTGGTCAAATAGACCAATTGGCTTCAATTGCCAATTTTCCAAAATTGTATCGAATGCTAGCTTTTAATGGAATTATGCAGTAAGGATTCTCAGTCCTTGTTGTGATACATTCATCCACCCAAGCTTAAAGGTCTACCAACGAATCCTATATTCTTGGGGATAAATACAAAAAAACAACCGACCAAATGGGGCGGTAATTACATACGAACTTAAGAGAGAAGGACATGAATACCAGCGTCAAGGATTGCGACAGCGAGACGGTTAGCGACTCTTGTCGGAGCGGCGGCGGTGGTAGTTGGCAGATGGTTGAAACAAAACAAAACAAATGCGAATTCCAATCTTAAGTCACGTACATGTGGCGAAAGCATTTTACAGACTCTCGACCCTCCCGGTGGTCTGATGGTTTATGTTTCACCATGTACCAGGTGCATAAGCATGTGGAGGACAACAAACAGACAAAGTCAGGCAGGCAGGAGATGGAATGCAGCCCTCTCAAGAAGACACTTCTAAATGCAACAGGTACACTTCACATCGCCCTTGGGGGGGATTTTAAGTGAAATATATTCTGTTTGCATCTGAAGTACATTATCTACTCGGTTCGGGATACTTTAAGGCAACTTATGTCTGCTCAAATGAAGATGATTACCAATAAGAGTTGAGAGCAATCCCCGGTTGCTCTCCGCTGAATAGCGGAATGATGTAACATGGTGTCTTGGTTTTGTTTTTCTCTCATTTGTTCTTTTTGGCATCGCCAGCCATGGATAAGCTGGGAAAGGTCAGTAACATTGATGTGAATTAGTTACTTGCCTGGTCTGCGTCTGTGTTTTGCTGCTAGTTCGTCAAGAGGGGTTAATGCATCTTCGAATGGAACCGGAGTTCGCATAATTTTGCAATGAAGAGCTGGAAATTATTCGAAAAGACAATGGATTTGTGAGAACGTGCCCAATAGTGAAAGGGGTTTTCGCTTCGGCTCTTGATGAGTCTCGAAAGCTGATACGGGCAGGTGTAGTGAAAAGAACAAAACGAAAAAAAAAACAACAGCGTTAGCCCTTGGGGACGGTCTTGAGGACTGAGGCAAAGGACTGTAGAGGGTATCAACCTGTAAGACAATCAGTTGACTTGTACTTGCTGAGAGAAGTATTGCTTTTGGTCGAGTGTGAGGAATCACGAAACTTGCACTGAACCTTTGTTAGTTGTCGCAAATTGGGCAAAACTGTTTGGGGCGAAGGGCCAACACTTGTGTCACACAATTCGGGAAATCTTGTTTGGATAAGTGACCAGAGTGGAAAGACAAGATGAAGTCTTAACTAAAAGTTGAACAATTTCTGCAAGAACGTGGACGTGATCAATCAGTGAGCTGAAGACGTGCAACTTCGGCCGAATTTGCTGCACAAACTGAGTTCGTCTTTGAAAACAACAACGTGCTCGTCATGGGGGGGGGGGGGGGGGACCTGAGCGTTGCCTCTGCTGTCACTACTTAAGTTTCTCTCCAATAGACCTCCGATTTTATGCCAACTCCGAAATGTAAAACTTGGTTTTTCTCGACAGTGAGCCGAGAGAGTTGGTGACGTGATCGAACCCCACACTCTCTGCTAAAGTTGACGCTACAAACGATATACACTACGGCGGCTAATGAGACCAAAACTTGCACACAAAGACGACATGCCTCTTCGAAAAGGATGTCATTCGTGCATTTTTTGTTCAGTTGCTGCCATAATGTCTCCTTTATAGCACCATCAAGCCTTCGAATGCTGATTTGTAGATCCGCTCTGTTGAATTAACAGGATGCGCAAAGTGGCCATCAGAAGTATTTCTGAAGGACTACTTTAGAGTACTTGCCTACTTCCTCAGCAGTTCAGCGGCCCAGGGAGGGTCTGAGCGCGACATAAAGCTGACTTCCGTTGATGTTGATGGTTGATGGTCCCCGCGTGCTGCTTCCAGTCATGAGGAAAGGGTTGTCTTGCTACCACGAAGACTTGATCATTATTCCGGAGAATCGGTCTTCCTCTTCTCGAACTAGAAGGCTCGGATGCGAAGACCATCTAAGCTGCGACATTGCTCGAGAATTGCTTGCCTAGCCAGTGTCTCTGCCTTCGTAACTACATCCGCCGAACGACGGCGAATTCTTCTTTCGAATATTCGTTATCGCCCAGCTTGGAGGTACATATAGCTGAGCACCTAACCCCAGCTCCCACGGACTACATTACTCCCACCATAGACTTCGAAAACTCGGTACAATGCCGATTTCCCTCCAGAGAGGACTGGAAAACCCAATCACTCGCCTCAGAATACCAATGTCTGATCTACACAGACGGATCTAAGCTAGGTAGCAGGCTCAGCGGTCTTCTCGACGGATTTCAAGGTCTCTAATTCGTACCGCCTCCCAGATCACTCGAGTATCTTCCAGGCTTAAGTACTAGCCATGAGAGAAGCGTGTAAACTCTTAAGTAGTACACGCCCTAATGGCAGAACCTCAGCGATCTGCAGCTACAGCCAAGCAGTCATAAGGGCCATCTCCTCAGTAATCACTTTTGGTGCAACAGTGCAAGGAAGAACTCAAACAAGCCAGTAACAGGTGCAATATCACTCTCCTCTGGGTTCCAGGCCACAGCAACATGGAGCAAGCAAGGAGCTTCCGGCTACACCCCTCTGAGTTGGTGAGCCCCCCAATCAACCACCTCAAGTACATCATCTATCAACACTTCCTGTCCTTAGCTAGTAGAACGTGGACTATGTCATCCAAGTACAAACCTGGCCCTCCTACACGAAAAGAAGGACTGATGACCTCCTCAATAGAAATCGCTCCGAAATCACTATAGTCGCGGCTGTAAGCACGAGAAACTGGCCCATAGGCTTAGCCAAGCTTTCAATCAGTTTGCTTAAATAAACCAAAAAATTGTGTTTTTTAGAGGTACTTTATGTACTTTAGGTACTTTAGGTAACTTTATGTTGGCAACACTGTTTTAACTGGCGGCCATTTTGTGATTTATTTTATCGAAATCCGTATCGCGCACTACGTCCATTTTCACCATGCTCACTTTTGGTTGAATGGATACATCAATGAACAAAACTGTCGTATTTGGAACGATGATAATCCTCAAGTGTATGTTGAGACACCGTTACATTCACAAAAACTGACTGTTTGGTGTGCTTTATGGGTTGGTGGAATAATTGATCCGCACTTCTTTAAAAACGATGCTGGCCAGAACGTTACAGTCCATGGTATAGAGCCGCTATAGAGCCATGATTACTGACTTTTTTGTTCATCAATTGAACAACCATGATGTGCAGAAGCTGTGGCTTCAACAAGATGGTGCAACATGTCACACAGCTCGCGCCTCAATTGATTCATTGAAGGAAACGTTTGGTAACCGCATAGTTTCTCGTTACTGACTTCCGTGAATTGGCCTCCAAGATCGTGCGATTTAACACCGCTTGACTATTTTCTGTGGCGATATGTGAACTCGCTAGTTTACGCCGATAAGCCTGAAACGATTGACCACTTGGAGGACAAGATTCGCCGCGTTATTGCCGATATACGACCACAAATGGAAAAAGTCATCGAAAATTGGACCTCCAGATTAGACTACGTCCGAGCCAGCCGTGGCCGTCATATGCCAGATGTCATATTTAAATTGTTTCATGTAAATTCAAAAAAATTAACTTTGTTTTATTCCATTTCAAAGTTCTATAGCTCTAAAAAAAACCACTTTATTAGTCTTCCTCCTCATTTGCCTTAAGATCGGATCTTTTCGCATGTTCTTCAATCGCCGTCAAAGATTGGTCGACGGTACTCTGAAAACGTGTGACAATGTCGATGTCATCTCCGCAACCCAAACTTATTTGCAAATGACAGTGTCTCCCGTGTGTGTAGCTGGCCGTCGCACTATCTTAGCCAGTACCAGAGTACGACAACAGTACGGCAACTCCTTGTTGAAATCCGCTTGAGTCCTTCAAGCGAATTGCTTCGTGAATTCTGTCGTATGTGGCTTTGCAATCGAGACCGCACACATCAAATTGATACTCACCTCATATTTGCTTTCCAAAGGATTTCACTTCAGTCTCCAGTTGTGCCTTCAATCAACCAATCTGTGACAGCAATGACAACTCTTAATAAATGACACCCTCTTGCATCAGTAACTGCATCATAAACGCAATTGGAACAACAAAATAAATTAGAAAATTACGATGTAATCAAAATTCCCATCAAATGTAAAATCACCCACAATTTGACAGCGTTCCGGCGGTTATTTCTGGGTAATTCACCAGAGTCCCACTTAAGACGAAAACGCAACTCGAAATTCGAACAGATACACCAAAGAATTTATTGTCAATTAAAATTCTACCGAATTCCAGATCAGTTGCAGGCCAGGCAATAGTCGTGTGTACGCAAAGCCCATCCAACCCGGATGGAGGCCAAATGACGCGTTCGCTATTTTGGCGCCTAAACTGCACTTCACCTCTCTGCGGCTCCAGGTTGGATACGCTCCATAAACTAGTGTGACTGTCCTCATATTTTGCAGTCACTATTGCGGTTTGCTGCTGCAGTTTTGATTTGCCTCTAAATGTTGACAACTCTGGCGACAATTTTGCGAAATGTTGGTGTGGTGAGGTGTGCGACGTTCCGCGGAGGGCATTGGCAATGGCGATGGCGGAGGTGGTGTTTGTTGTTGCTGGCTTTCCATATTTCCACAACGCCATCCTCTGTTTTGTGTGTGTGCGCTTTGGTTGGTTTTTATTCCGTTTTTTTTTGTCCATTCCATACGCGTCGTGGTAGTAGAGTGTACAGCTCTGACTCTCCAGGTCAGTGATAGAGTATTTTTAGAACTTTGCATCAAATGATTGACATGTCATTGCGCTTACATTACACTGCACTTCTCTGCTTTACATTTCAGATATTGGAACGCCGCAGGCAATGAAATAATGCTCCAAGGGGATAGGCGAAGCAAGACCTCCTATTATGGACCAGCTGGTGCCGTTGTCCACCGATGATGCGTGTCATATTGAAACGGATGAAAACGGAGTGTTTGAAACGAGAAGCAATGCTGCAAATCGATATGCTATGCATGACAAGGGAAATCCAAAAGATACAAGCCCGTTTCTTAAGTCCAATTACAAGTACAAAAGAAGAGTGCGACAGATGCAGACACTCCCGCCAGAGGGTGTCACGCAAGTGATCCCCAGTAACGACAGCAACAACAATACACTGGTGACAGAACCGGAACAATTGAAAGTGAAACATTCGCGGCATCTAAGACCGCCGCTAATTGATAGCTATTTTGAACGCGTCGCGGTCGGGTTTATTGCAAGCGTTGTTATTATATTTCGTGATATTTTGTTAAATTCGCTGAAACGTGTCGCACGTGAGTGGCGGGTGTGGTGTATAAATAGCAATAAAATTCATCAGCGACTAAGTAAGATGTCGGGTGAGGTGAAAAAATTCGCCACGGATGGCGACAGCTGGAGACGGTATGCTGCGACCGCGGCAATCCGATGGAGTAAATCATCCGGTCTGGAGTGCTTCAGTACAAGTTTGAAGTTAATTTACTTGACACTTTTTATTGCCCTTTGGATGACAGTTTATGAAGTGGAAGGTGAGTATGTGTGGAGTTGTGCTTTTGTGATAAATCAAGTTGGTGTTGAGTTATTCATTGATTTAATTATGGAACCTGAACTGACAGTTAATATTCGCTCTAGAGGGGGAGTGTGTTAGTTCGTTGGAATTTCGCGGCTGTTAACTTTCTTCACTTGGTGACACCTCATTGACTTGCGATATGCTAATGATGAGACTTCAGTAATTGTAGTTGGTTTTATTTCTTAAGCGTGAGTGTCAAAGTTCTTATTTGAAGATTGCTGATGGCTTTCTTGCACATTCAGAAAAAGCAATGCTTGTGTTTGGCTCCCACTTGACAGCAGGCTTGTGCATATTTCAAATAAAGTTCAACTGTCACCAGAGACTCTCTCAGCGGGCCTATTTACTTTAGAGGTAACGCTGTTTGGTTTGCAATTAAAGAAAAACTGAATAAATTACGAACAAATATTTGATTAACCGTAAGTCTTTCTCTCTCTCTCTCTCTGTGTGTCTCTCCGTCTTCACTTTATGACTATCTAATGGACTGCGATTGCATCTCGGCATCACACCGTTTGCAAATGCATTTCAAACAAACGCAGACGCGGCGTTAGACACATGTGGGATATAATTGCTTGGCAAATATTATTCGCCTTCCTTTCCTCTATTTGCTTGGCAAAGATTTGCTGGTTGAACACTTATCATGTTCCTAAATCTGTCAGCGTGGTGTACTATCAGGATGTGTAGTGTGTTTGTGCGATACGTTAACATTGCATTTGCTGTCGGACAGAGAGCTGAGTGATTGACTGAATGCGAATCTGATCTGACTGATTATATCCAGTTAGTTGTTCGATCAAGTACATTGGCTGTCATATTTGACAGTAATATCCGCAAATCATTGCAGTCACAAGAATTTCTGAACAAGTGATCATCTTCAGCATTTTTTTTTGTGTTGTTTTGTGGTGTTGGAAATTTTCGTCAACTATTGGACGTCATTGCCAGATGTTAAGTCCCACTTTGGCAGCTGGCATCGAAATAGACCGCTCTGCATAGTCATCTTCTACCTATTTACCTTTTTTATGCTGTAAACAATTTTCGACACGTTTCAAGCCAGATATTGGACGTCATTGCAAGATGTTAAGTCATGCCTTGACAGCTGTCATCGAATTGAAACACTCTGCATGGCCATCTTTGGCCTTTTTTTATGCTATTCACAATTTTCAACACGGTTCAAGCCAAATATTGGACGTCATTGCAAGATGTTTAGACACACTTTGACAGCTGTCATCGAATCTCAGTATGGTCATCTTCTGCCCTTTTTTATGCTGTTGACAATTTTTGTCAGCTAGTGGACGTCATTGCAAGACATTAATTCCTAGTTTGACAGCTGCCATCGAATTAAACTGCTATGTATGGTCATACTCTACCTTTTTTAGCTGTTGATAATTTTCGACAATGTTTAAGTCAACTATTGGACGTCATTGCAAGATTGTAAGTCCTTCTTTGACAGCTGTCATAAAAGTACGCCACCACCATATCTCAACTAATAATTAATAACAAACTAAAACGGTTTGAAATACCATTCAACTGACTCTTTGACATTACATTACAAATATCAACAAAACCAAAGTGAACGTCCGTTCCAGAGACGTCATCCACAATGACCTTGAATGACGTGACTCATGCATGCATCACATGTGTATTTTTTTGGCAAAACATTCTCCCGTTTTGTAATCACTTTGCTCACACACACATTTCGAGAAAGTTTGCAGTTGCTGAGATGCAAAATCCCCACCAACACACCATATCCGCAGGGCAAGTTTGATGTATAGCAGACGACTTGGCTACCTGCAGTGCATGACTGCCAAACGGGAAATTTACGAGCGCCAAGTCTCTGAAATCCGCCTGTCAATTGCATTATAAAGCGAGCAGGCAATGACATCAAAGCAGACTCTCCACTCAAACATTTGCACTGCACGCCATAAATCACCTCCAATACGTACGTTGACAAAATAAGCTTTTTGGCCGATTTCCATCGTCAGCATGTGGTCGCTACTCATTTCCCTGACAAGTCAATCTATTTCCCTTACACCGAGAATTTTCATATAATTTCCTTTGAAGAGGAAGAGCAACATAAATTGTTTACCCGACACCCGACGAGCAGCACGACGGATCTTGGAGGAGAACCCGCGATAGTACGAGAGGAGATCTCTACGTGAACCTTGAAGTTGGCTGCCAAAGAGGCACCGAGCAAGCGACTACAGCAATATTGAACCCGCTGGCAATCAATGCCAAGGTGCCGCTTAAAAATAATACCATTCGCTCCTTGTGTGCCTGGCTAACAGAGTTGCCCATGTGGCAAGTGGCAAGTGGCGTACGTCTTACGATCGGGAGGGGAGCACGATTAAGATCGGCGACTCTCTTGAAATTATCCACGCGAGCGCTAGAAAATTGCCAACACATCATCGCTTCGCCATCACCATCGCCACCGCCACACATTGAACACCGTGCGCAGTGCGGGTCGTTGATCGCTTAAGATCCGAAACGTCTCGTAGATTACTGGCTGTCGGTCGATCGGACGAGCAGCCCTGTCGGGATGACGCTGGCGCCCAATGCACTTACTTGCGGGAAACAAATCGATCAATGCACTATTTCGCGCTCGCTTGCTTCTGGCTATTTTAGGTCATTCCATGAGTGTTCTCTTCGCCGTCTCCTTCATGGAGGATTACCTATAAGGCGATCGTAAATTTGCCGTGAGAGTACAAGTGGACGGGGGTGGTGTTTTTTTTTTGTTTTCTGCTCGTTGATCGCCAGAGTACTGCAACAATTCCGCCTCCGCACAGACGATCGCCGGCGTAATTTAATAATTTATCGACGCTTAATGAGCGTCCGTCTCGCTTGGCCGGTTGGACTCCCTGATCGCAGAGTGTACACAGATCACAGTTCGGAATGGGATATGAACAACAGCAACAACAACAACCGTGAAACAAGCTCGAGCGCCGCGCCAGTCGTGGCTGACTAATTTTGGGAGAATAATTGAATTCTAATTGTCATCGCGCAGAGCAGAGCCCAGCCAGCAGACGGACGTGACAAATGAAGTGCGCTCGTTCAGATCAGACTCTAGACGCGATGTTTTAGAACTCATTAGGTATCGGCTGGCCTTGCGTTTTGTCGGGGCTTACTCATCGAACTCCCAAATTGATGTGATACAACCGCTGCCCTCGTCAGCGGTGCAGTTACGTAAGGGGTCCACCAGAATGGTTTGCCAGATGATTAATGATTTAACGATTCGAATCGGTTTTGCTTAGTGTGCTGGCTTTTCGGACAAAACTCAAGTGTCTGATACAATGTTGCGGCAACATGAGCTGTACTGACATTGCTCAGAGAGGGCGATTTGTGTCTGCAATCTGTTCAGGGTCTCAGTTGGCAGTCACGTTTTTTTGTTGTTTGCGGACTTTATAAACGCAATCGATCGGCAGACTGAAATATTGGCAACGGAAGCACTTAGCGTGGCATCTGCACGCACGACCGAATTGTGTTGTCCGCTATTGTGATTGGTCAGGAAAAGTTGTGTAGTGGTTACTGGTTAGTCATTGCTCCCGACTTATTGTCAAGCGAGGCGGTGTCGAGAATGTTCAAGAGGCCGAACTTGGCGTGACTTCTGTCAACACCACTCGCAATTCATGGAATCGTTAATTTTGATGGCGAGTTGTCTTCATAAAATTCTGTGTGGCTATGTGCTCTGTATTCAAAAAATTGTCAGCTTGGAACATTGTTAACCAGGGACCTCGTGACCGTTTGTGCTGATAATGCGAGATATGGAACAATGGCTGATTTTCATTTATTTAAATCAAACATTAACAGGCGGTCTGTTTACTGGCTGTTTAATAAACTATCTTGAATTAGTTGTTGTCCTAGAGTCCTTCATCAAATGACACAGCAGTTCAAGGTGGGCCTAGGCTTCAACCAACCAGTTCGAGGTGTGCCCACTAAGTTGACGCCCTTTTTCACTTCTGTGCAGCACCTCAAGAATGGACGTCCTCTTATGCATGACATACCAGTTCTGAGTCGAAGATTCTTCCTAGTGGAGCCAGATGTTTATGCGCCCAACTTGGTCTATTACCTTGGCCAAGGGATCCACAGGCAGATATGTCTGTACAACCTGTATAATTCGTGGTCTAATCGTCACCGCCAATCACGATCACTGCCAACGGGATGAAATATCACATGCACACATTTTCTCTCGAAACGACCGTCGAAGTCGATGCTGTCCGCACATTTGCGCCAAAGAATGGAATTGTGAAATGATCGAGGTCTTGTGCGAGACCAAATGTGTCTGCCGAGATTTTCCTATTATTATCGTATTGCATCTCGTGGCAAACATACTGAGTCAGCACTCTGCATTAGATCTCCGTTCTGTTCGTACCCTCGAGTCTCGATGTACGTACATAAAAGAAGTCCTTGTCTAACACGATGTTCTAGGGGCTCTTTTGGGTGCTGCTGAAGTCGAAAACATTTTTCGCAACACCACCCTTTCGCGTCGGCTCTTAACAATTTTGATATGATTTACGTTCAGTTTAGGTACTGCTCGGTTATCTGGGACCAAAATCATTTTTTTAATCAGCTAATTTATACTTCAAATGTCATTTCAAGTGCTAAACATCAATGAGACTCGGATCCGTTTAGCTGCCTCAAAACGGGTAGGCAAGCAGGTACGGATCCCCTCTTCCCTCCAATTCGCACAAATTTAACAGAAAACGCTAAAAGGTAGCTATCCGAGGAGCACTGTGCATACATACATTGTTTCATCTCCATAGTTTCAATCACGTTAGTGACATCCGTGTATATCAGCAGCTTCACGGACTTTTGAAGGATGGTACGGTGAGATTTGCACCATCTACTTTAGAATGATGTTGATAAAATCAACATCAGCTTGCCTGCAATCCTTATTCACCATGATGCAGTAGCGAGAATTCTCCATCGTCATTCTAAGCTAATCAGGAATGTGAATATTAGAGAAGCTACCCAGTACGACTTGGTCTACGTATATTTCAACTTAGACCAGATAGGTATTTTACCTGACTGGCAAATTCAAATCTTGCCTTAAATTTGGGACACCCTTTATTATTCAAATTTGTGTGTAAATTATATAACCAAAATAATGATGTAGCGAACAGTTCGCGAGAGCCTTCTAATAACCAAGAGAAGGAAGCTTAGTGTGTGAAGCCTACGAAGTGACAAGAGACAGATAGGTGTCCCTCAATACGCGCTTGCAGAGGGGGCGCACATTCCACTACAAGCAGTCAAGGCTAATATCTGTACGCACTTCCTTGAAATGTACTGGACTCTGGCCGACAGAGAATCATGCCGTCAAACTAGGCACACATTGTCGCAGCTGCAATAATAATGAGAGGGAGACATTAACACAAGAAACCAACGTCCTTCTTCAATTCCTCAAGTTCGATTTAGAGATGTCTCAAAAATACTGTAACCGAGCGGTACTCCTTATAAATAAGGCAGCAGAGCTTGGCGTCACATAGTGCTAATTAGTTTCTCACCGAACCAGCACTCCTTTTGGGCGACCAGAAGCTTCGGCGTCTCTTGTGCTGGCACGACCTCAACGGAGCTCAGCAAAGCACTTCTTAACCTTGTAATTGATGTTGCAGATGAGGTGATTTTTTTACACAAGAAGTAGTGCTTAAGCAGAATACGAAATTCGCTTTTCCCATTTTCTGCTCCCGACTTCGTGTTACGGAGGGTAGTGCGTCAACGCTTCGAAATGTCAACTCAGTCTATCAGCTGTCATACTTTATTTTTAATTGTCGGCAATTGTCCTTGCATTCACTGATTCCAAAAGCCTCTCCAGCTATCACGATATTTCGCCAGCTGCCTTCAATTGCGCACGCGAGGACGTCTTCTGTTGCGTTGTCTCAATGGATCGGATTCGAGGACTCTTTGGGTCGGAGTTGTGGTATTTATACGCTTTATATGACCTAGCCATCAGGAGCGTTATTGAATCTTTCCGTCCAGACGCCATCAACGCAAACAGGTACAAAGATCACAAGCAGAACTTTTGTCTCAAAACGACCAAGAGCTTCTTCATCAGCTTTCAATAGCGTTCATATCTCTGCGCCGTAGAGCAGGACAGGGATGATCAGATTGTTGTATATAGTCAGCTTGGTCTTTCGAGAGATGGCTCTCTTTCTCATCTTTCTCGTATTTATATAATCCTGATATTTTATCTCACTGTCAAAGTGAGCATCGAAAGATACGATTTAATGAGCGGCTTTCAGTGGAACAGGATTAATGTTTGATGTTTATATCGATAGATTACCACTCCCGAAGGTGCGTGAAACGGAAGCAATAAATGTTGGTACAGATTTCAGCGGTCGCCGCGATTGGAAAATTAAAACATTTCCCTTGGGAACTTATAAAATACGAACTTGTGAATAAAAATGATGAGCTCATGAGTCATGATGTGCGTATGCCTAAAAATAGTGTCAGAAATTTGGAATACCAAAATTAAGGTCCGAGTTGTTCAAAGTAGAACAGCGGAATAAAATAGAAATCAGCGCATGTAGCTGTTACAAGGGCAGCAACAATTTCTGTACAAGCACATATGTTTTTTAAAGAATTCTTCTTTCAAGATGTCATTACTGGCTGGAATGCTTCAGCACGTTGACCAGATGTTTTTTGCGTCAGATTAAGGTAATTTGTAGTATGGTAGTAATGGAGAAGAAACAACAACACGTGTCATTTAAATGAATTGAACGACTCTACATTTTTATGAAAAGTGGAGCCAATTTTAATTTGGTTCAAACTAGAAACTCTAGACCCTATTCAGACTTTCCAACATTGACTTCACTTCGCCTGTTCAAACGATTTTGGGACGGGTGCAGTTGTGGACGCAAGTGCCGGGTTTCCGATAGAGCTCTGTACTCCTCTATCCGATTGGATCTTCATTTCTCTTCCAGAGTATGCAATTTGGGAAGTTCAAGGGCAATAGCTCTTTTAAGATGAATTTTCCCCTCCTACCTAACAACTGACGCAGCTATAATGCTCCTCGACAAGAAATGTTTCGTCAAAGGAAGAGAGGCGGTTCCATCAGGCCTGTGCTGATCGAGACTTCCTTTGGGGCTGCCCACAAACAACCCCTTCCGATCATTCGTGGCGTCCATCCGAACATCAAATGTGACTTCTAGACACTCAAGTACTCTTCGTACCCTCTGTCTTTCCTGTTCTTTTTGGAATGCAAACATTTCATCTGTCTACTGCTGTGGATTTATGCAGGAAAGCGGCAGAAAATACAGACAATTTGAACGAATCAGGTTGTGTCCACGATCATCGAAGTCTGCTAGACTGACGTTAATTTGCTCTGCTGCCATATCCACGTGTAGTCCACCTAGCTTGTGAAGGAGATTATAGGAGGAGATTTTTCTTTTCATAAGTCGTCGGCTTTTCTGTGTCGGTTTTGTGATGTCTTCTGGTGCCAAGCTTGATTACACAAGAACTTAAGTTTCCAATGGAACAACACAACACAACACATACCCTGGTTAGTGATGGATCACAATGTCTGTGAAAAGTTCGCGTGGACTTGGCATATACATGGTCATGCTTTTACGGTCGTTTTTCATCAAATTTTCGCATACTTCGTGACGGTCGTGGTGGAGTCAAACTCCTACATTGGGTGTCTACATTTAATTCCCGACACGAATAACTTATAATTCATAATTCATGGCTCAGAGAGTTCACCGACCGGAGTTGGCATGAAGATGTAAGTCTGATCTATTCGTGATTGAACAATAGCACGCACAACATGCAGTGACGAGCAAAACTGGATACATAAATTCAGTTTTTGTGGTTTTTCGTCAATAAATTGGTTTTAAATTAAATAAAACGGATGAAATGAAACAACATTCAAGCCCACTGCATGTATCCACGTTTCTAAAAAAATCTTCTAAATGACTTAGTTGGTCTATAAGCCTTTATTTTTTATGACACCATTCATTCGTTTTGGCATGCTTTCCACCAAATTCTGAATAATTACGTTGGGAATTTTAGACCATTCAGCCTGAACTCTAAGCCACAACTCATCAAAATTTGTCCGTGCTCTTTTATACTTCCCCGTCTTCCTTTTCATAATAATCCACACGTTTTCTATCGGATTTAAATCCGGGCTTCGTGCTGGCCATTTCATTGTCTGAAAACTTTGGCTTTCTAACCAACTCTTGACAATCTTGGCTGTCTGCTTGTTGTTTCTGTCCTGTTGAAAAATTATTTCACAGTAAAGATAATCGCAATTTTGAACAAACTCCGGCAAATTGGCTTGCAAAATATGTAAATCATTTTCCTTTTTCATAATTCCTGAAAGTTTCACTAATGGATCGACGTGACATCAAGTAAAGCTGCCCCAAACCATCAAACTACCTCCATCATGTGCCACAGTCTGCTTAACGTGGTGGCTTTCGTTTGGGCAGTACCAATAGTACGTATTTCCATCGGACTGGAAACTGTTGATTTTGGTTTCCTCAGACCAAATTACTCGTTTCCAGTCTTCTGTAGTCCAGTTTTTATGTTCTTTGCAGAACTTTAGTCTGGCCTTTATATTTTTTTTCGGAAAGCGCTGGTTTAGCTGACACCTGCCTTATCCTACGCAGTGCCCTACTAGCAGTCCACTCCACTGTTACTCTGTGTTGGGCAGATGCTCCGATGATCGATCTCTTCCGATGCTCAGCAATTCCTCCATCTGTTCGACGAGATCAACCCTAGTATGTAGGCATGGTGGAAGACAAGTTATAATGCTGAGGAAACATGCAGGAATTAGTCATGTCCCATCTGTTGTTAGACTTTATATGCAGTTTGTGAGTCGATTTCAGATAAAAAATGCTTGGAGTGGAATGTTGTCAGGCTCTGTCGTTAGTTGTACTCCTAGCTACGCATGTTCGGCAGCTATTTCATTCCCTTGAATACCTTGGTTTCCAAGGAACCACTATAAGCAAACTGTTACCGGAAGTACAGCGATGATATTTTTCCAACATTTCTACGTTGCTTCATATGATCGAGTGGCTATAGTTCTTAAGTTAATTTCATCTTATACTGTTTTGTTCTGTTTGCGACGGACGCTTGAACTGCAGCTATATTCCGCGCACTTCGACCAATCCATTGTTTCACTGGCACGGAAATATCCTTCAGCCAAAATTGAGAACTATATTCGTTCACTGGACTGTGGATTGCGGGGACCAGAACTACGACAAAAAAATTGGCTTAACGCTCTCAGAATTTCGGTATATATGTAATAAGTAAGTTTCATCATGAAGAAAATGTTGTTTTCGGTACATACACATGTCTGTGGTCCTTAGCTTTGATATCCCTATCAATAGCAGGGGTACCACCTTCCATGACGATCGCTATAGCATATCTTCTTTTGAAGATACATACAATTAAATACCACCAATAACAAATGGCTAAAAGGCACCATCTGCCTTAAAACAAAATAAATCTGACCATCATTTAACCTAAAACGGTCACTCAGTCTACTTAAGTTCAGCAGACCCTCATTAAGGACTCTCATAGAAGTCTTAACCGAGCACTGTACAATAGGCACTCAAGCTCGCAGGTTGGGTGGCCCATATAATGATTTCTGCTGGAGCTGCATGGGTGAAGAGGAGGTAGAAAACATAGAGACCTAGTCTGTTCGTGTGGCGCCCTGGCTAGTCGTAGGTTCTTACACTTAGGGGCCTACTATTTTAATAATCTCAATGAGCGTCAAGAAACAGCGTCAGCGTAGGCTATATGCACGAACTGCTTCCGATGTTGGGAGAAGTTAATTCGCGTGGTATCACAATGGGCCTACTTTGGCCTAAGAGCGACTGCCTTTACCAGTCAGCCACTCCAATTTAACTTAACCAACCTTTCATATGACTTCTTTTTCGGAAAAAATACAACACGTAAGATACGTCAGAGACTTTAAATCCTCTTCCATTCTATGCAGTAAGTAACCAGTATCAGAATAATTTACCTTGTAGACCTTGCAGAATGGCTAGGAATGGATATTAATGGGGCAAATGAGGATACTGCTCATTTTAGTACATAAAAGGTGTTTGTTTTTGGAGGTGAACTGTGAAATGAAATAAAACAAAGATGATTTTTTTAAATTAACATGAAATGTATGTTATTCGAAAGATAATCTTCTGTCATATGATCGCCACGGCTGGCTCGGACGTAGTCTAATCTGGAGGTCCAATTTTCGACGACTTTTTCTAACATTTGTGGTCGTATATCGGCATAACGCGGCGAATGTTGTCCTCCAATTGGTACATCGTTTCCGGCTTATTGGCATAGACTAGCGACTTCCCATATCCCCACAGAAAATAGTTAAGCGGTGTTAAATCGCACGATCTTGGAGGCAAATTCACGGAGGTCCGTAACGTGAAACTATGGGATTACCAATCGTTTCCTTCAATGAATCAATTGTGGCGCGAGCTGTGTGACATGTTGCGCCGTCTTGTTGAAACCACAACTCCTGCACATCATAGTTGTTCAATTGGAACGAACGAAAAAGTCAGTAATCATGGCTCTATAGCGGTTACCACTGACTGTAACATTCTGGAAAGCATCGTTTTTAAAGAAGTACGGACCAATTATTCCAACAACCCACAAAGCACCAAACAATCAGTTTTTGTAAATGCAACGGTGTCTCGACATACACTTGAACAGAACCATGGTTTTCAAAATAAATTTGCAGTCTATTCATGTTAAATTGCCAAACCAAACTAAAAATACAACATATCACTTGACAGCTGACAAAATGGCAGCCAGTGGCAAAAAAAGAACACCCTTTATATAGTTTGAATGAAGGGGTGTGGTTACCGTCAGAGTCTGGATTAGGGTATGCAAGTGCGGTCTTAATAAAACAGCCACAGTCCCAGACGCATCTGCTGTTGCTATTTTGAGAAAATGTCTCCTACAAAACCCTTCTGTAGAAGATTTTCACATATTTATACGTGACACACAGGCCCAGTTGATTCCATTTCAAGAACTTAATTGAGCGATCAATCTTGCGCCGGCTTAATGGATGCGCTGTTCTTACATTCCCCCAGCAAATGATCCCGTTCAGTTCCGAATTGAGGGACTTAAGGGCTGTCATACAAGTCACGTAAATCTCGCGCTGACTGATTGTGATTTAATTCCCCCCCGGGCCGCAATAACCGGTTGAATAATCAATGGCCACTGAGCAGTCGTGACTCAGACGACTCCAAAGAGTTTCGTGTAACTTTAGTTAATTGCAAGCAGCAGCAGCACCGGAAAAGTGAAATCAAAGTTATCAAGGATCTCCAATCGGAACCCAGATTCATAATTACCAACCAACTGAGTGTCCCAATAACATCGACGCTACCGTCACTATTGCCACCAAGTTACACTCTTGCCGGTTACAACTTGACAGACAGAGAAACGATAAACGAAAGATAAATTAACTGCAGCACACAGTAGCGCAAATAATTTATGACATTGTCCAGCGGTTTATCCATGTTCGATGCAATTATGGCCTACGCGCGACCTTGTCTTCAATTCTGTACGCGTTCACGGGAGCGTAAAACCCATAAATCGCCGTATATTGTGATCGGGTGCAGTGGCAGTATCAGTGTTAGTGGTTTCCGACGCTACACGTCGTCCACATTTCCTATCCATAAAACAATTTGTCTTGAGAATACCTTTACCCCCTATTGCCCACGAACAGACAAACATCGTCGTCGTTGTTGTTCGTCGTTCGTCGTCACCGTCACCGTCACCGTCTCCATCAACGTAGTCGGCGGCGGCGACGTAGACATTAAGTTCCACTATGCTGGCTCTGACTGTGCACTACGACCAAGTGCAAAGCGAGCAGTAGCAGAAGCATGGCACGGTGGCATGCCACACCGCAAGGCCTTTCACTTTAAAGTCGCGTGCGACTTGCCACTGCAATTATGTCACTTGAGCGGCAGTGGCGGCGAGGCGGCGTTCTTTCTGCCTATGGTATCTGGTCTCTGGTTTAGTGTGTCCATTTGTTCGTTCTGTTGAAACACAAATTAATTGATTACATTAATTATGCTGACCTGGATTTGAGTTTAAGTTTACTCTTGATACACTTACAGCCGGGACCTGCTGGATGGAGCGTGCGGACAATGGAAAATGTAAGAACATCTTCTCCAGCAACATGACGAAGACCGAGTGCTGCAGGGCGAATCAAATGCATTCGTATTCGGAGGAGGATCTATCGAATGTTGAGCACTTTTTCGTTTTGGCTCTGGGCGGCGGAAAGGGCTGTTCACCTTGCTTTGGTAAGATGTTTAAATTCATTCTTTTTTTTATTTTTTTTTTTTTGAATCCGTTTTCAAAATATGCCAAAGGTGGCTTCTATTAATTGCGAACTTATTTGCTGTTTGCAGAAAACTGCAAAGATGTGGTTTGCGGGCCCAATAAACGGTGTGTCAAGAGGAAGGGTCGTCCAAAATGCATCTGCTCGCCACAGTGCGGCTCGGGAAAGAAACACAATAAAAAAGCCCACAAAAGAAAGCAGCAACATCAGCAGCAAACGCAACATCAACAGAACGGCTCCTTGAAACCACCGCATGTCATCGATGTAAGTCGCAGCAAGGAGCATGTCTCATTAGTTAATTTTCATAGTCCAATAACCGTTAGAGATGTACGTAGTTTAAGTAGTGAAATTCATAGTAATCCGTCCGCGGTATCTGCGATGATACTGACGAGTCCAGGAGATGACATCATCTCCCAATCGAATAGCCGAAGAAAAAACCAAAGAATACCAACCAATCCCACCAAAAAGCAAGTCAATCAACCAATGGCTCATCAACATCGACCTAATCATCAGCCTCACCACCATCAGAATAAGAAACACCACAAGCAACAGCAACAGCAACAGGAATCGGACCAAGAGCAAGAGCAGGGAAAATTGCAACAGCAACGTTCGACGACGACGATGGCCAGACGCCGTCATGCCAACACGGACCGGAATAAAGGCGACAAAATTATTATAACAGCCGATGATCGAATCCGGCCAAGTACAGAGCGTGATAGCGATTTGCCCGAAAGCAATTCATTAGGAGACAGCGTGAACAGAGCACCAGGTACGAGCGCAGACACCCATCAGGCTCATCAGCAGCCTCACGGCCAGCATGGCAGGCATCACATGAAGAAACACGCCAAACCAAAACGCAAGATCGCCGATCATAATTCAGTCTACAATGGCACGGCTACGATGATGACGACGACTGGGATCACGATGGCGGTGTCCGAGGGGAACCGTGGCAAAATGAAGCAAACAGATCGGCGACTACAACGACCGCAATCCTTCGACGTTGCACTACCAACATCGTTTGCGTCTGCAGCCCCAGACCAGCAGCGGACCAAGAAGCAGAAACCCAGTCTGATGCTTCAGCCGTCTGTTGGCAGCAGCAGTGGCAGCGCCAACAACAGAGAGTTACACCTTGGGCAGGATTACGTTGATGATCTGACATTCGATGATAAAATCCACAATGAATTCTTCAGCAACGGTTTCCCGTATGCCCATCAGGAGTTGTCGGTAAGCATTCGATAAGTGGCGACAGTGTGGTGTCAGTGGCGTACGGTGGCGACTGGGACCACAGCGAAACCATGTAACTCATGTCCAGCCACCGCTTGTGGTCACAGTCGCTAACTAGCTCATTTCTGTGTAGGCATCTAACTCACAGGCTTTCCCTTTATCCAATTTGCATGTGCATCGTCCCAACCTGGCGTACACCAACAACACACTCCCGCATTCACATATCCTGTGTCTGTCTGTCTGCTCAATTTGGAATTCCCCGCGCGCCCAACTGTTTACGGCAACCGAACATGGATCTGAATGTCTGTGCTCATCTGCGGAATTGAATTCGGACTGTTGTGCCGGTGCTGAACAGCCAGACGAAGATCGATACAATCATCCGGTGTGTGGAAGCGATGGTCGGACCTACAACACCGAGTGTCAGCTAAAGAAGCGAGCTTGTCGGACGGATAATCATGCTCTGGTTGTTGCCTATCGTGGACATTGTCAAAGTAAGTACATTTTTTTCGTTTCGTTTTTTCACTTGATTGCAATTGCGGTTTGGGATCGACAAACTGGAAATTGGAACGGAATGCATTCATTCACTTGCCGGTGGAATCAAGTGCTTTTTTTGTTTAGACATAACGTGAACGGGACAGGCTAGTTCCTTACCAAAATTTCTCATTAATTCGGTACTGGCCTCGGATAGAACATCATTGGAGCGATAGGTGTTCTCTTTTCTAGAGTTTCTGAAGTTGTCTTCAGCACCTCACCA
This sequence comes from Eristalis pertinax, assembly GCA_907269125.1. Classification (NCBI taxonomy): domain Eukaryota; kingdom Metazoa; phylum Arthropoda; class Insecta; order Diptera; family Syrphidae; genus Eristalis; species Eristalis pertinax. The sequence goes on from OU026148.1 coordinate 37,487,964, forward strand.
CGTCGAGGTTCTGTTCTAAGTGTGCCCAATTTGTCGGGGTTCTTTGGCACGTTTGTCACTGCAACGAAGTAGAATATTGTTTTTCTGGGGTGAACTTGGGGCGCAGACGCTGTTTACTTCTGCTTGCTCGACTTCTGTGAATTTGTGTAAGTTGCGGGTGAACCATTCGGACTATGGGAATATTATTCTGAATTTGCACTAAACAGCTCTGCTTCTTGAAAGTTCCGTTAGAATTTGCATGGCAATGCCGTGCCGTGAATGTAGCTGTTAGGGAACTACATGAATGGAGCCGAGGTTGTTGTGAACTACAGGATGACCAGATAAGAACGATAGGAAAAGAAATTTAAATAAAACCACAATGCTGTAGAATATAGAATTGATTCTGGCATTAATTTGAAGCAACATTCATGCCATTATTAATGAAATAGCACATTATTCAAATGGACTTTAGACTTCGCAAGCAGTTCCACAAACCAGTCGGTCCAATTTTTGATAACTAACTGATGATGGCCTGGCTAACTCCACCGGCGGATCAATAGGGATGCAGAAAAGTAGTAGGGTTATGATCCCTATAATTCAGATCATAGTCTCGTCGAAAAAAAGAAAAATAAGAACAGATGATGGCCTCGAGCTCCTCCGAAAGTGATTGACTGGTTAGCCTAGAGTAAAGACTTGATGTAGCTTCTGAGAAAATAATCGAGTGCTGTCGAGTCGTACGATAACGACGGCCACTTGATGAACGACAAATGTTGACAAATTTCATCTTTCACAACTTCGAGCGTTGCGTCCCGTCAAGCGACCGTGAGTCGTCTTGTTGCAATTTCTTCCCATAAGCATGCATAAGTTGGTTTCCGAGCAAAAGGAAGTGCTCTGCAGTGTCGTCGTCTTCCCCACAGGCAGGCGTCATAGAGGGTTTCGTCGCTAAGGCCAAGCACAGTTAGGTGTTCGGCGAAGGTGTAGTGGCCCGTTAGTACGCAGGAAAGTCGCCTGCTGTCTTTTCTGTCAACAGATGAGAATAATGCCGCGGATTTCTTACAAACATTAGGGAGCATGTGCATGGTTTGTCTACATCCTGGTGAGTCATGCCACCTCCGGTTGTGCTCTCGAGAAGCCCTCGATTAAACCCCTAACCGAGGACACGGGGGGCCCTACGCAGGTTCGGCTCATAAGAGTATCTCCTCTGATCCTTGTCTAGCAAGTTCATCGGCAATCTCATTTCCCGTGATCCCGTAGTGGCCCGGGATCGAATTAAGTCGTAGCTATTTGAAGATTTGCATTCTTGAGCTATTCTGAAATTGGTTAAAGGGTTGAGTAGGGCCTTAAGCACAGTTTGGCTGTCGCTACAGTCACAAATACTTCGGCCCTTCCACCTGTTGCTCACACTATAGTTCGTGGCCATTAGGATCACATAGGTTTCCGCTTGGAAGACTGACAAGGTGCAGTCTAATGTTGTCGTTCTCCACAATGCAACCAGCGCCGGACCCTTCCTAGGTCTTAGAGCCATCTGCGAAGATTCTACTACATTCTTTTCCTGGCTCAGATTCTGGTCGGAGAAGACATCCTAGTGAAACAAAAAGCAATTTTTGAAGGTCATCCCATTCGATATTGGTCATCCCTCTTTCAATCTAATTCCCTAAACCTCACTGGCATACGATACTGTATGGTTCGTATAGTGTCGGGTCGCCAGTACAACCGCTTTTGCAATGGTCATATCACGACTCCTCTCAACAAGATTGGACATGCACACAAAACAACAAAGATAAGAGCTAAGATGCGTGTCATGATCATTTTGACATATCGAAGAGCACCTCCGATGGTTCCATGCTTTACCGTGACGTTGCCAGTACACTACAGTTCGCATTTAAAGCTTGCCTTGTTGAAATTGTGCATAGTTACCAAAATAGTGATTCTCTGCAATTCGCACATGTAGAACAGTGCACTTTGAGTCTACTCTTGTCACAATTGTAAAAAAAAGTCAAAGGAGAATGTAGCGAAAATTCACATGTTACTGTCGACAGACCATTACGTTCACAAAAAATCCACTATATGGTGTTAAATTTGGTTCCATTGTATGTACGTACGGGTAGTGGACATAGCTGGATGGCGCAGCTGATAGAGTGCCTGACCACGGCTAGATAGATTCCCGGTTCGAATCCCAGTGAAAGCAAAAGTTAATACGCTGCCTACGTTTTGTGAACAATATCTCAACACGATCTCGTGTTGCTGGCAGACAGGGCAATGTGCGTGGAAATATGTGTCTAGGTCTACGTATGTATGTCGTGCACCGTAAAAACGTTAATAAGCACGTTCTCATTGAGCAATGTGATCTAAACAGCAAATACCTACCTGCGTACGGGTAAGTTAATGCTCGATATTTGCCGAAAAGTCATCGACAACTGTCTTGTCAGAATCGCGTTCTACATGAACTCATGAAAGGAAATTCTCAACGATGTTATATTCCGTTCAAAATGGCAAGATTCAGACAAAAAATTTCAATACAAATTTGAACGAAATCTAAATCATAAATTTATTTTATTTAAATTTTATATCGGAACAACAAAATGGAATACATTTTATCAAATTTCTGAAGGCAGCACTAAAATTCTAGAAGTGGGTTCAATAGATGTATATGGTCGCAGTACTAGTGTCAGCATGACACACTCCAGTTCTTCAATTGAATTCAATCCTCTCATTATTCGCTTGCAGTTTTATTGCCCTTGATCCTTAGATATGACTAGAATTAAGCAAATTAAGCATGCAATCAGTGGTTTCCATAGCACCAGTACCTAATCAACAACCTCCTCTGAATACACCTCCCACTCTCAAAACAGGCTTCTAAGTATGAAAGAAGACCAACGACACCTGAATGATCATAATCAGATCCACTGCATCAGTTTTCAATTTATAACACTCACAAGACGAAATCTGTTCAACTTAAACTAAACTAAGTCCACGTTGAAATGACTGCAGCAATCAATTATCGTTAACTATCACGCAGGAGGCATCTTCACTTCGTCTTCTTCTAAGAAGAACACATACTTTTCACAATCGTCCTGTATCACCGTCTAGCTACAGATATACAGATTTCCACATTTAATTTATCGATTTCGATGGACCTTACCTTAGTTAACGGTACAATTATTTTTAACTTCCTACTCTGAAGAATGCATCGACAACATTTATTCGCAGTACCAAACCAGTACTTAAACATTATCATTCCACGCCTGAATGTCCGCATAAAATGCATAATTGTCACAATTTGACATCCTCAATCCGTGTGCGCTCCACACACATTGAACACTTCCCTCGGCAAAGCCGCGCGCCACTGGATTGGAATGTAAATTCAAACGTTTTACGGAAAAATTAATTTTTAACGGCACCGACCAAGTGTTAGTTTCCCTGGCGCCACAATCGCGCCAATAATCATTTTGCCCCACTCTTAACGGGTGGGGGGAGGGGGGAGGGGTTGGCACTGTCAAAATATTTTCATCAAACTCATGGCCTCAGCGACGATGTCTATGCGCGAGCCTTCACCGGGCTGTCCCGGTTTGAGGATTTTTTCGTGCACTTCTACAATTTTTCATTAATTTACACACTGTCTGCTGCGATAAGCACGAGCCACTGTCAATTCCAATCCGACATTCGATTCGTTTTCAGCAAACCAAAGTCGAGCTGCAGACAGACGCCTTGAGTTTACAAGAATTAAAACGGGTTTCTAATTCTACATCGCTACATGGACTGGACTGAGAGTTGAGTTGAGAGTTGGGAACACCAGTAGCCAACGGCGACGGTATTTAATCGTTTAATCGTTTCTCCTTCCTGCATCATTCAAATTAACCCACTCCCTCCCACTTTGCGGTCTGCTTGGTGCTGCATCTGGAGGAGTTAATTCCGACTGCATCTAAAAATAGAAAATACATCTTGATGGCAGGGAGTCAAATCAACTTGTCGGACGATGGCGGCGCCTAATCGGAGTGAGATGCAATCAGTCCTCTTAAATTCTTTCCCCAGATCGAGGTGGAATTCCAAAGCACACACGGATAATTAGAGTGTCATCTGCAAGTGGATGACGAGGAAAATTGCCCAGTGACCACTTTTCAACTGGTTTCACTTCCGACACCGAATTTGACAGACAAAGCCTACGCGACTCTCTGTGACATATCCCACACTGCACCTCGTTTAATCGGCCCCACCACTTAGTTAAGTGCCTTCACACGGTCATGCCACCCGGCCGCCAGACCTCATCCACCTTCACCTGCTCAGTCGCTGCATCCATCGTTTAGCCACTACCCAGTTGGATGTATGTTGGAGCTCACATGTCGTGGTATTTATCATGCAAATCACATCTCATTTAAATGAGGAGCAGCGTGAACATTTTCATCCTGGCTATTAATTAGCCGAGAACAAGATCACAACAAGATCGGACCGATGTTGAACACATAACATGGATCTTTCCGCTTGTGCCGGTTTGTTCTGGTTCTCTTTGCTTGGCTCTCGCTCTCTCTCTGGCTCGGCCAAGAGCAGCAGCGTATGAATTTAAAGATTGTTGTCGGTGGTGTTTTGTCAGCCGTGTGCGCGCATCTTTCGTTTCATGAATTCAGGCGTAGGAGGAGATTATTGCAATCAGATGCAGCCAGGGTTGCCACGTTGTTCGTCGAGAAGACGTTGATCAAGATTTTTATTTGGTTTTGCATTTTTGTTCACGAACATTTGAGCTTTCAATTCTGGAAACGTAGGAACGATGAGATAAATATACGGCTTCTAGCTAAGATTTCGATCTGTAAACAACATTCGCCTTCTGAAGTCCTGTTCCATTCTGCGCTCATCACACCCACCGACGTCTTATTCAAAAGTCAAAAGTAGAACATTTGTTCACTGCCTCATCAGATACCAAACAATCATCGACATCCTCAGTTTCCCACAGGGTTCCTTGACAAGGTTGTTGTTGTGTAAATTCAACCACGAATGGACCGCGTCTCTGTACTCATGCTCTGGTTCGGCAGCCTCATCCATTCACAAGATAGCAAGCAAAATGTGGGCGCTGGCAACACTTTGAACTAATTTCTCATTCGTGAGTCAGACTATACAAGCAAATTACCAATTTTCCCATGACATTCATGCGCCTTAAATCGGAATGACTTTTCCTTTCTTTTCTGTTTCCTTCATAATGTCCCCTCAGTCGCGAATCGGCCCGCTGCCATGCGTGCTTTTACTTAATAATTTCGCTTTCAATCATGCGATGTAATTCATTTCACAAACACTTGCACGCCTCTAGAACGCACCGCACCTCCGCAACTCGGTGTAAATCAGTCAACATCGCCGTCGTCGTCGTCGGCGTCGTCATCGCCCGTCATTGACGCCAGCGAGCTTCAAAGACGCGCACAATTTTCATCGTGTTTGTATCTCTCCACATCACATCAAGAGAGGGGGAGTCGCCTGCTCTGAATGCAAGTCAGAGCACACAGGCATCGTGCCAACTGCAGCCAACCACTTTCGCAGGAAATGTGATTTTACGCTCAAATGGATGAAAGGATTTCCTTTCGACAAAGAGAAGAAGGAAAAAAAGAGACAAGAAATTAAACACAACAAATGGTAACTATGTCAATACACCTGAGTGACGATGACAAACTGGAGCGTGTGAAATGGTTAATTGCTTTGGGGAGGTGTGAACAGAGGGCTAAGCATTTTCAATGAAAGTCTGAGCATCTGCTTTAGATCGGACGACTGTCGGAGGTGTTTAGTGATTGGCTTCGAGGAATGTACAGATTGAAGGGAGAAAATAATCCCGATGACAGCTGCTGAAAAAAAGTTCTCTGTCCAAGAACTGAATCTTGGGGTAGGCCAATGTTTATTTGATGAATGTCAGACTTGCAGCAATCTAAAGCAACGATAGACATCGAAGGATTTTTTTAATTCAGGGAATAGGAGATTTGTTGATTACCATGTATGTTCTTGATGGCTTGACCGGCTGCGCAATGAACGTGCCTCCGCCGAGAATTGGTCTCACTCAGGCGTGAATCAATGGTTTACCAAAGTACAAGCACGGTTATTAAGAAGTTTTCACAAGCCAAACAAAAAGAATACCTATTTAAAAGTATTTTAGGAAAACAATCAAGCCCATCTATGGCTCACTAGTATGGTGGCCCGACCTAAGCAAAGCATACAACTTAGACAAACTCAACAAAGTCCAGAGATCGGCAGGAGTGGGAACTTCCGGGGCGATGAGATCGTGCCCCACCGAAGCTCTGAAGGTGCTCCTACACCTCCTCCCACTGGACCTTTACATTAAGTATGTAGTCACCTACAGCGCCATCAGACCCAGAGCAGCGGGAGGTTCGTGACCGAGACCGTATAGCCATAGCAGAGCTCTGCAACTCCTGTCCGAGTACGAAACTCCAGCTCATACGCATTACATCACATCCACCATAGATTTCGGCAACGCGGCACGACACAATTTCGGATCTAAACTAGACCACTCACCGACTCCCAGATCACTCGAGTATCTTCCAGGTTGAAGTACCAGCGATCAGAGAAGCGTGTAAACTCCTCAGTAGTAGCTGCCCTTATGGTAGAGCTACAGCGATCTGCATTCACAGCCAAGCAGCCATAAGTACATCTCCTCAGTAATCACTTCCTCTAAATTGGTGCAACAGTGTAAGGTGGAACTCAAACAGGCCAGTAGCAGGTGCAATATCACTGTCCTCTGGGTTACATGCCACAGCAATATAGAGGGAAATTAGATAGCCGGCGAACTGGCCAAGCAAGGAGCTTCCAGCTACGCCCTTTCTGAGTTGGTAGGCCCCCCAATCAACCACCCCAAATACGCCATCTATCAACACTTCCTGTCCTTGGCTAGTAGAAGTTGGACTAGGTCATCCAAGTACAAAGTCTCTAGGAAAACCTGGCCCTCCTACACGAATAGAAGGACGGATGACCTCCTCAATAGACATCGCTCCGAAATCGATAGAGTCGTGGATGTAAGCACGGGACACTGTCCCATAGGCATCCACGGTGCTCGACTCGGAATACCGTTCAACCCACACTGTCGCAGTTGCCTCGACATCCACTCAGAGTAAAGTCTGCCTCACTCTCTCTATGACTGTCCGGCACTAGCCAAACAAAGATATATCGCGTTCGGCAAACCCTTCCATAGTGACCTCTCCGAGATCTCTAACCAAAACATTTCGATCATAATCAAATTCCTAAACACCACAGGCTGTATTTAGCTAACCCAAACAACCACGGTCTACGAGGTGTGGTATAAAAACGGCGCGCAACTGCGCTAATTGTACCCGATTTGAGACAAATCGTATAGTCACTTAAACCAACCACACCAATCTATCAAGCCCATGGGACATTTTAGGAGTGAATGTTGTTTATAGGCGGGATCCATTCGAAAGGGAGGCTGCCAACTCCGCTGTGGTCTATTATGAAGTCGATGAGTATCCTCTGAACACACCGTATGCGTTTAAAGTTTACTTACTTATCAGGCCAGCAACGCTTGTAGTGTTTAAGCCTGTCACCAATGACTGCATTTCATAGCTGATGGTCCTGGGCACGTTCTTTCCAGTCATCAAGACTAAGCTGTCTTGCGTCCGTGGAAACTTGGTCTGTATATACCGGAAGTGGGATCTTCCTTTCATTCTCGAACCTGGAGGCTCGGGATCGAAGACGAAAGCTCGGAAGCAGAGTCTTACCAAATTGATCTTAAAAATCGCGGTTCGTGTGTCATAATTGCTGCTGGACTGTCGGTATAGATGACTATGATCACGTTCGATATCGTTCTCATCAACAGCCATTCAGCGGCTTCACAAATAGCCCGTTAGCAGATAGTGCCTCCGTGTTTACAGCTGACCGTCGCACTTTTTTCCAGTACCAAATTGAACAAATCACACGACAGCGCAACTCCTTCCCAAAATCTGGTGTAGGCTTCCAACGGCTCGGAAGTCCTTGAACGGAACTGCACGGTGCGTCGCGTATGTGTTAGCGTGGTGCGACACAACGGGATCAATTTTTCCTGAGATCCCGAATTTGGCAGTACGCTGGACAGGATGTTATAGACGACGTTGAGCGGGGATATATATACTTCCATAGCTGTTGCGTTTGAAGCTTATTGTCGATCAATTTTCTTCGGCAATAAGGCACCTGGTGCCTGCCGACCATTTACGAGTGCTTGTTCTCATTGTGTGTCAGGCAACCCAGAAGATTCCGAACCACGTCTAGCAAGCTTCACAAGGCCTCGACACCCACATGACCAAAAAAATAATTTATCGTCAAACAGTGCCCGGTCCCTTAAGAATCTTGACCGAGACTCCGATCCCTACCTTTGGTCTAATTTCCATACAAATGGTAACCAGCCACAAAGACTTGCCGTCAGCACCACCAAAAGTGTCATAATTTAGTTACCAAACAAAGTACAACCACTCATAAGCGAATAAAAACTCCCAAAGGTATAATTTCCCTCCAGATGTCCACTCTTTCGCAAGACCAGCACCAGATGCCAACACCTACGTTCACGTACCCATGTCGACCAGTCCAATGTAGCGGTCTTATGTCAAAACTACAACCAATTACTTACGAAAATTGCTTATTGCACGGCTTAATAGTTCTCCAATTGGTAATATAACTTCTCAGCGACACTTTCGCACTTTGAAAGTGAAGGGAACATATTACCGGACAACCGAAAAAAAAGACACACCAATCAACCAACTTGTTGACAATTTTTCTTGCCACTAATTGCAAATTTTAATTGAAAATCCGTCGGCACACCCTCGTTCTGTCAACAATTAGACTGTACCACGCCAGCCGAGGGAAGAGGGAATGCAGCAACAAGCCCCCTCCCATTACAGTTAATCGATAAATTAAATCAGATTCTAGTAGATTTTCCTCTATTTGGCAGCATTCTGCCATAATAATCGCATGAGACACAGAAAGGTGGTAAGGCCAGACAGCTGGTCACATAAAATTGCTGCAAAAGCAAAGCCAGACAGAAAGTGTTATTGTCCGTGTAGGTAACCTCCACATCGCCCGCCCTCCCTCGAGCGTTCGCAGACCTCTCATGTAAGCTTCGCAATTATTGTTGTAAGTACGAGCGTAGCTGTGTCGTGTATCTAGTTGCAGTCATGAGTGGAGAGAAAAAAAAAAATCCAATCACCAGTAGTTGACGCTCCAGTGATTTTTCGCATTTTGTGTCGTTGACTGGGCAGGCCCCGGTCGGTGGTGATAACTGGTGCTCGGTCGATGATTGCTACTCTTGGCTAGCAGCCGGCAGCCGGCGGCGGTGGTGGCGGTGGCAGTCGCGGCCTTTACGACGAATTTCAATTAGTAAGCGATTTGTAAGGCACTTCTCTCTCGCTGTCGCGGCGCGGCGTCTTGTTTACATGCGATATGTTCCAATTGTTGGTCAAGTAATTGCAAGCAAAATAGAATCCATTTACATTTACTATCTATTTCATGGTGTTCTTCTGTGTACTTCCAGCGTCCTGCAAAGAGGTCAACTGTCTGAACGGGCTGCAGTGCGTCGAGGATCATTACGCAATACCACACTGCATCGTGTGCTCGATCCAGTGTCCATTCGATGATGCGGCGGGGCAGCGGATTGACCCGGCACGAGCTGTATGCGGCGTCGATGGGAACACGTACAAGAGTACATGCGACATAAATCGCATGGTCTGCAAGATCGGCCGTTCGATTGCTGTGGCCTACCAGGGACCGTGTCGCGGTAAGTGGCATTTCAGTTGAATTTCGTATCGTCAAATTGACGTTGAATGTTATTATGATGGTTTATTGTGATCTTGCATGAAAATCTCACCACCACCGCAAACGCAGACGCAACCGTCGACGCGGAATGGAGTTGCGTCTTGGCTCTTGGTTGAAGTGAGATGGATGCGTGGACTAATTCAGTCCTGACTTGTTAATTGAAACAAAGTCAAGCGAAGAGTCGACGCTCGTTCATGTAAGCAAACGAAACCGCAATTACACTGATTGATCCGCAAATTATATTGAATTACCATCCACCATCCACCAGCACAACTGTCTGCTGTATTTGATTACAGTTTACAAAATGTCTCGGCAACAAAGTATGCTGCCGCTCCCGCAGAGCGCCGAAGCGGGGCGTAAGACACATAGACACGTCTTATCCTAGGCTGCATACCATACTTCTCTGTTCTCTAGGCAGACTACAGAGTGACGGAAGGCAGAAGCGGCGCACTTGGGGCAGCACTTCAGTCTGTGCTGCGCTGTTGAGTGCCTTCTTTTTGTCAATGTCTCGTTGGCTTAATTGAGATGTGAAGTTAAATCTGCTTACTACAAGCGAATGGACACTAGAAATGTCATGTGTCTTCTCAGACGGGCATAGTTTGATTGTGAATGGATTTCCTGAGTGCTTTCAGAAATAGATTCAGTTGCCAGACAGCCTGAATTGCATAGATTTTCAGTTCAAGTTCCGAGTTGCCATTCACTGTAACCAACGAATGAATGATGAATAGACAGTGCTGCAGTGAGCTATTGTGCATTGACCTACCGCAAGCCTGAGCAGTGAATGGTGATCGAATACAATGGCGGGTTTTGGAAGAATGGCTTTTTCAGACGTCAATCCAGACGTTGTACAGTCGCCAGAAGTGGGTCGCTTCGCAGAAGTGATGACACTCAGTCACGAAATGACGTCGTTGCACATTGGAATGAACGAATCTGCCCCCGGGGGTCCCTCTGTGACAAGAAAACGAGAAGTGTCTTGTTTCTAGTTCAAGGTGTCAATTAAAGTGCTTGGATGCTAAGTGTGACATTTGATCGAAGAAGATATTTATGAATGTGCTGGCCACTTGGGATGTTTATGAGAGAATTAACACTGTGTTGCTGTGTGCTTGGAAGTTCGTCAGTGCGGATCGCTGCATCTGAACCTCGACAGCTGCAGGGTTCTCTCGAACGGAAAGGTTTACTATGTCGCGTGGCTAGGACACCCAAGTGATACCTTAGGAAGGTAACTATTAAGACACCTTCTCCCTTAGCAACAGAATAGCATGCACAAAGGGAGACGGATTGTTTTTGAAGTTAGACCCAAGCCAACATCAAACTTTAATACCGCTGAGACAGACCGCATCAGCATCTCGGTTGTACAATCATTAGTGATCTGCGAGCAATGTTGCCGATGTGGCACTGTGACACTCTGGTAGATATTAGAAAAGTTAACATATTTACATCAACGTTCAAAATACAATCGCTGCATTGCTTACATCTGCCTTCCGAGAGAGTTGAACGAATATGTGTAAATAGTGCTTTATTTATTTATTAACTTAATTATTTAATGCATTTATGTTTGTTTCTATAACATTTTCTAATTAAGTGCATAAAGTTGTTTAAAATACACATAAACGTTTGTTTTGTGTATATTTCCGTTTATGGCAACCATAATCTTCAAAATGGCATGTTTTGGTAGCAGTTGTGGCACTTTGAAAAATATTCTTCCGGCGACGCTGTCTGCGAGATTGCAAGGATTGTAACTTATCATAAAGTTATTGAGGCTGTCGAGTTTGCATTAGATTGTTATCCTCTAAATTTTTGTCAACTATTCCAGATGCAGTCGGCAATTTGATATGAGAAAAATGACAAATGGTCCCTCTTCCTGAGATTGAAAATGTACCTACCAATACCATTACTAGCCACATTAAGTTTCCTCATACTTTTGTAATCCGGTGTACAAAAGACCTCACATGCATATAAAGGGTTTTCCAGTAGGGACTTGGTAACTTTGAATTTAATTTGTGAACGCACCCTTTCACTAATCATCAAGCTGTCACTGTCAATTTATTCAATAAACTCAACATTTCCATCATGGTAAAGTACACGAACGAGCAACGTCTAAAATTATGAAAATTTTCTACCGAAATCCGGTGGTGGTGATCGCAACTTTAAGAGCGCAAAATCATCTTCAGTGACGAAGCTCTTTTTTGGCTCAATCGGTTTGTCAATAAGCAAAATATGCGGCTGAAAATCCACATGTGCTTCATGAATCACCACTACATCCACAAAAAAAAAACTATTTGGTGCGGTTTGCATGCCGGCGGCGTTATTGGGCCACATTTCGTCACGTTATGGCGAATGGTGAGCGTTATCGCACCATGATTACCTATTATTTTTGGCCCGAATTGGAAGATATAGACTTGGACGACATGTGGCTTCAACAGGATGATGCCACAAGCTACACAGCACACGCTACCATCGATTTATTGAAGAATAAGTACTGTGAGCGTGGTATCAAAAGAAATGGGTCAGTCGATTAGCCGCCTCGTTAGCGCTATTTAACGCCGCTTGGCTATTTTCTGTGGGGCTACGTTAAGTCATTGGCTTATACCAACAAGCCGACGACGTTGGAAGAGCTCAGAGCCAACATTGAACGAGAATTAGCGTCCATTTCGGCCGAAATGTGTTGCCGAGTCGTTGAAAATTGGGTCCAACGAATCGACCGCTGCAAACGTGCCCGCGTTGGCCATATGAACAAAGTCAAGTTCCATTCATAAATGTTTTGATTGAACTTAAAAAGCCGATAACAAAGTTTTTGAAATATCTCAAATTGTTTACGATTTATTTAAAAAAAAGTTGTCAAGTCCTTATTGGAAACCCTTTAGTAAAATCGGCAGTAGAAGTGTTTTCGCCTATGGAAAACGTTGGCCACTATAAACTTTGGCGATTGTTGCATTGATATGCATATCCCAAGAAAGAGTGCGGTTAAACGCCAAGATTCTTAGTAGAGTCAACCCATTACATAGGCTGTTGGTTTACTAGAACAGACCGGAGACCTGTGAGATTGAAAGCTCTACGGTTAAATTTTAGGGGCCGATGTTGATTTTGAATAAAACACAAATTATTTAGGAAATTATTGTCATTTCTTTTTATTATGATAATATTGGTATGGTTCAATTATGTATGGAACAAAATATCGGATAAATGGCCGCGGCGACCTCGGCGTCACACCTCCATCCGATGGTCCAAATTTTCGATGACGCTGAAGCATAATTGAGGTTCTATGCCGTTAATGTGCCGAATTATCTCATCCTTTAGCTCTTGAATTGTTACTGGCTTATCGACGTACACCTTCTCTTTCAAAAAACCCCAAAGAAAAAAATCCAACGGTGTTAAATCACATGATCTCGGCGGCCAATTGACATCGCCACCACGTGAGATAACACGGCCATTGAATTTGTCGCGCAAAAGAGCCATTGTTTCGTTAGCTGTGTGGCAAGTGGCACCGTTCTGTTGAAACCACGTATCGTCCATATTCATATCTTCCAATTCGGGCCATAAAAAGTTCGTTATCATTTCACGATAGCGAACACCATTCACAGTAACTGCCTGACCGGCCTCATTTTGGAAAAAAATACGGCTCGATGATGCCGACAGCCAATAAACCGCACCAAACAGTCACTCTTTGTGGATGCATTGGTTTTTCGACAATCACTCTTGGATTATCATTCGCCCAAATACGGCAATTCTGCTTATTGACGAATCCACTGAGGTGAAAATGTGCCTCATCACTAAAGATGATTTTCTTCGAAAATTGATCATCCACTGTTGCCATTTCTTGCCACCATTCCGACCATCGACGCTTGAAATGGTCAAGAGGCTTTAGTTCTTGAGTCAATTGCACCTTGTAAGCGTGTAAATGCAAGTCTTTATGCATAATGTTCATCAACGACGAGCGTGAGAGGTGCAATTGTTGGGCACGACGACGAGTTGAGGTGGACGGCTCTTCAGCCACACTTTCGCGAACTGCAGCAATATTTTCTGCAGTACGAGCTATACGAACATACCAGTGCATGTTTTCACATCTCCTACAGACCCGGTTTGCTCAAATTTTTGCACGATTTTTCCGATTGTACGCACATTTGGACGATTAAATTGACCGAAAAAATCACGAAGCATTTTGATTTGTACGCCCATTTTCATAATAAGCCTGAATAAATTTAACGTGTTGCTCGATTGTGTATCTTTCCATGGTTCAAATTGAATTAGTCTGAAATTGAGAAAAGTCAAATGAAATGCAGAAAAAAACTTCACTCTTAGGTGTGGTTCATATTCAACATCGGCCCTTAAAATTTAACCTTTAGAACAAGCCCCTTTGACTTAGTGGGATTTAGACGCAGATCATATTTTAATGACGAAATATACACCCTAGAAAGGTCTTCAGTCACCAAGTCTATTGCATTATTAATCTCAGCATATGTGGATCATACATGTGGATCTTGCAGTGTTGAATAACGCTGGGTAAGTCGTTGACATATGTACATGGTAAAGAAAGTGGTTGCAATAATGGATCCTTGTGGTACCCCACTTTGTACGCTAAGGAAGCCTAACGATCTTTCACCAGTATTCATACTCTGTTGCCTTCCGCTGAGGTACAATAACATGAATTTTGTCGATGGAGATGAAAACATCAAGTTCGAAGTTTGTTGCACAGACTGTATCAAACGCTTTTGAGAAGTCTAGTAATGTTAACAATGTTGATTGGCTTTCATCTAGGGACTCTCGGATATCATCAACGACAAGTAATAGGTACCATGTTAAAAAAAAGACTTCCTCATTATCATCTTCAGGATTTATCGCGAGGTGGTCGTTAACTGACGGTAAGCCAGTTGCGGAAATAAACTCAGCATTGAACTTATCACAGTCCACGTCATCACCGACTTTCAAATTCTGCCTACCGAGGCCAAGAAGAAAATACTAAAGGACGACGACTACCAAATAGCAGTCGGTTGGCAGTAGTTTAGTTGGTGGATGCCATCACGGATGCTACGTTTCGTTAGATACCACTTGAAACATGATCCACTCTCCGATCGTGTTGTGACCTTCACATCGTCCAGACATCAACTTCGCCTAGTTTCAAGCAGCGCAGGACAGTAAACACTCACTGCAACGTATCTATCTTGCCACAAGCTATTCGTTCTATGGGCGCAACATGAAACTGCGTTTCTGAAGGGTGCGCCTTGATTTATATATGTATACATTTGTTGTCATACATCTCCTTGACACGAATGATTTGCGGTGTGGATATGGAATTACGAGTCAGTTCGCGTCTGTGATTGGCCGCGTATCTAATAACATGTGTGCTACCGCAGAATGGTGTTTTCATTATCTTTGACTAGGAGAGTACATGTGGCGTGTATAATCGCCAGACTGATAGGTAACCCTACACCCACAGCGTATCAATGCAGATTGAATGCACTGCGGTGAGAAAAAACAGAAATCATCATCCATCTCCTCCGGCTAGATCTGTTCGCCTTGAAATAGCGTTCGTCTCGCAGGCACTCAACAGGAGGCAGTCGCTTCAAACCACGAGAATAGCGTCTCGCAGACTGAGGCAGTCTGCAGTGCAGCAGACAACCCGCTCATCTCGATTACATAACAAGCCTTACAAATTAATTAACATTCATGTTCACACGTACGTTCCGACACGAGTTCGCCCAATTCTGTCTCTCCATCGCGTCGCTGGCTGCGACCGTGTATAGGGTTTCGGTGGTATGGCGCGGCGTACGGTACTGATTTCACCGCGATCAGGCAGTCACTCAGATCGACCGCTTGCATGCCCACATCGGTGGCTGCGTCGAACGAACAAACTGTGCTCACTTCGTCTAGGTCGCGACTAAGTGAGTCGAGCACACTGATCGTGATGCAATCTGACATATGGCGGTAAAGAATCTTGACCTATGGCATGGATTGTGGTTTACGCAAGGATCTGGAAGAAGTGGCGCCAAATCTCGAACCGACAGCGGTCGTGATTGTGTCATTATTGCGGAAATGTCATACACGCGGGAGTACGTGTACCGCGTTGTGGCGGTTTGCTTCGTGAACGAAGGTTTGAAGTGAAATTGAGTCGCAATGGATTTATGGGAATTATGTGATCTGATCTTTTGCTGCTGGCTAGTTAATGGGAGTTATCGGGTCAAGTAAAATTGTGGAAGGCGATGCTTTGCTTTGTGTTATTTTTGAGTATCAAACGATTCATTGCCTGTAGTGTCATAGCCGACTGGCTGCAGATTTGTACAAGATCAACATGCCAATGACTGCTTGAGGATAAGCATTAGAGCCTTGACTTTGAGTGGATTTAATGGTTCATCTTGCACTCCTCGCTGATTTTTGGAGCCCATTTGTTTGGTTCGGCCATTCTGGAAATTTGAAGACGAAATTCAAGCTGCCACAAGATCATCCGTTGAGTCCCTGACTACCTCGAAGTTACAGTTTCCCATTGTGACGCTTTGTTGGAGATGCCGATTGTACAGCGACCAGATAAGAACGATGGGGAAAGAAATTTAAATAACAAAAACAGCAATGGTGTGGGATATAGAATTGATTTTGACTTTATTTTAAAGCACATCGTTCAAATGGCAACCTTAGCTTCAATGGCTGTGCTTCAAGCGGTCGGCCCAATTTTTGATGACTCAGTTCAATATGTTATTCCGGCAATAGTGTCTTGAATGTTGGCCTCAAGCTAGTGTTGGTGGTTGGCTTGCTAGCGTAGACAAACGACGTGCCGTACATAAATAGCTCCAGAGGATCGCGATCGTGATGTGACTTATTTGGCACGTAGCGTCGTCTCGTTGGAACTACAGCTCGGATAGAGAAACTCAGTTCACATCGTTCTATACCTGCGACCACTGACTGTAACGATGTCTCCTTCCCCATTTCGAAAGGAATAGTGTTCGATGATGCCGTCGTACCGTAAACCTCACGAAACAGCCAATAATTGTGGTTTCATGCTTGCGTTTGCTCCAACGACAGGTTTGCTTGTTGACACATCCGCTGAGCCGAAAATGCGCATCATCCGAGAGTTTTTTTCTTTTGTCAAACCGACTTCAATTCCTGCGTCAGCACAATCTAACGGATGTAGGCCCAATTCACACCCAAAAATAAACCAGATTTACGCTCTGGCGATTTCCAACTCAGCTGATCGGCGACGAATGGGCATTTCTGGCTCTTCTACGATACTGGCCGCTACGGCGGATATGTTTTCTTTATTTCGCACCATGGATTGGGTTCAAGTCTGCCACCAAATAAATGCTGGTATACCCCAAGGCTCTGTTCTGTCTCCGACACTCTTTCTCATTTTTATTAATGATCTCTTGTCTGCTACTTCTAATCCAATCCATTCCTTCGCTGATGACAGCACCCTCAGCTTTTCATATTCGTTCCGAGACTCACGACCCTGCCCTTCGGCCGTAGAATTGGAACGGCAGCGTATGTTAAGCTCATTGAATTCCGATCTTGACAGCATAATTAACTGGGGAAACAACAACAGAGTGGAATTCAATGCTTCTAAAACTCAATGCTGTCTGCTGTCACTCAAGCGAACCCTTGTTAATCAGCCATTATCCATGAATGGTGCTTGTGTCGATGAAACCGGAAAGCTTTCCATCCTTGGTATGTGTATCAACAGAACACTTAGTTGGAACGATCACATATTTGAGGTCGCCAAAAATGCTGCGAAATGTTTAGGTTTCCTTAATCGATGCAAGAAATATTTCACCCCCTCTGATTTGGCTTTCATTTATAAGGCGTATATCCGCCCCAAGCTTGAGTACAACGCTCATATCTGGTCTGGTGCCCCAAAGACCACCCTGCACCTACTAGATAGAATCCAAAAGCGAGCGATAAAACTTATAGGAGACAACAATGTCGCAAAGTCATTAGACTCGCTCGAACATCGACGTACCGTTTCTTCTGCGTCCGTATTTTATCGCTATTTCAACAACCGATGCTCAAGTGAGCTAGCCAACTGCATTCCTCCTCTGCATGAATTCGCCAGGAATGCTCATCAGTTTACCCTTAAGCCTACTTTCGGACGCACAGTTAAATTTAGAGACTCGTTCTTCAGCCGTACCAGCCCTATATTTCCCACAGACTACAACCCGCAGATATTTAAGACCAATGTGCACAGGTACTTCCTCTCCCCTTCCTCTCCCGAGCTGTGGCTTGACCCCGGACACTTAAGGGTATTAGCAATCAATTGAGTGCGCTCAAATTATAAAAAAAAACCATGTCGTCCGCGGTATGTTACCATTTAACTCGGGTTATGGAGCATCGTGTCTATAGCGTTGTCCTGTGTTTACAGTCTTACTTATCAGGCCTACTACCCGTGCAGAGTCTCAGCCTGAGCAATAGCTGTTTTCCAACGCTGACGGTCCGGGGCACGTAACTTCCGGTCATCAAGACCAAGCTGTCTTCCCTCCGCGATGCCTTTGCCGTTCCGACTTCATCCATATCTTCGAACAGCTCGTAGAGTTCGCCATTATGTCTCCTCCTCCATTCACCTTCCCCGCAGATGCGACCATATACATAAGTATATATCCAACGCAAACATTTTCTTTCGGAGGCTCCAATCAATCAGCTGTTCTGTCTTGCTTATCGTCCAGCGTTCGGCTAAGTGTTTTGTAGAGCATGATTTTGGTCCTTCGAGTCACGAATTGTACCAGTCTTTTCTATAAACCGAAGAAGCATCCGGTTGCCAAGGGCGATTCTACGTCAGATCTCCACAAGGATGTCGTTTGTGAAGTTCACGTTTACCCAGAGATAGACTCCTTCACTATTTCAAAATTGTAACTATCGATGATGATGTTTTGTCCCAGATGGTGTGTGATGGATCGATTTTTACTCGAAGGCATGTACTTCGTCTTTTATCATTAACCCTTGACCTGTGATTGTTGCACGATATTTTCAAGAACGATGTTCAAGAAGTCACACGACAGCAATTCGCACCATTTCCCATTGAAGGCCACGGTGATGTCGTTACCGATAAAGCCTTACTGCACCCGCTGCATTGTTCCATATTGCCTATATCTTCCACGAAATTCTTCCATATCAGCGAAAAGATTGAGTAGAAAATTCTGCCTGCTAACCGTATGAATTGTGATCCTCATCGCCGTTTATCAGAAGTGATTCCTCAAAATTCTCAGTGTGCGACTCTAATACCACTTGTCCATTTTCGTACCAGCAAGCTTCTGTCCGAACTTTCGGTGATCATTCCTACCGAAGACCCTCTCCATATCTCCTCTATATGACCCATTGGCAGTAAGCGAGTAGCCTTGTGAATATGTTCAACTTTTGCTGGGTAGTAGTACAATAGTTGAGCTCTGGCGTAGTGTGGAAGGCTCCATAGTCAGTGCCATCAACCGCATTGGATCCGTATGTCTCCTCTTTCTTTTCTATACGTAGTGATCAACATCAGCACTCTTACTTCGTTGCATCGTTGTCTCATGGATTTCCTGCCTCACACCACTCGGTGCCGAATCAGTTAATTCTTGGATAGCTTTGTGACAATGCCTCTAATTGATCCTCTATGCAGGCGGCGTTGAACTCACAGCAAAATTCTGGCAGATTCGATCGCCAAATATCCTGGCAGTCCTTTGCATTTCTCTACTCCATTGCTTTCTCGATGTCTGTGTGCGTTAGATAAGTACTTGTCAGGCCTGCGATCGGTGGTGGGTCGTAGCCTGAGCAATAGCATCCTTCCATCGTCGACGGTCCTTACCTTGCCTGCAACACCGAAATGAAACGAATCTATATTTACCAATCCTCCAAGCGCTTCGGGAAATCGTTTCCAAAGAGCGATGCAAAATCCTCATTTAAATACGTAGCTCCCCTTTGCGAACGCGCCCATCAATCGATTAAGTAAACTCAATTGAAAGGACGAAAATAGACTGAGCTGTTCCGTTGCACAACATTTAAACGTCACTTCTCATTTGTTTGCTGTCTCCAAAGCACGGAAGTGACTGTCACAATGGCGAAGTCACTCTGATTTGTTTGAAAATTCTCTAGATTCAATAAATTGCTTCTGCGAACTGTCACATTGATTGCTTGAGCGCCTCGCGACTCGCATACCGTCGACCTGTCATGTTTTGTTGAGTATTTGTGTGTGCCTTCTATTGCACTATTCATCGAATGCAAATGTCATTCTAAGTTATGCACACCCAGCAATCTGATCTTCAATGAACGGTACCTATGCATTTAATCCCGTCTGACATCGGTCTCTGCACACGCACACACACATCCACGTTATGTGGCTGAGCGGTCGAAGCGAAATCCATGCTAAGTGCTTTTCGGAACGGGATTCTTTATCTATCGCAAGACAAGATTAGACAATTAGTATCTAATGCGCTGATGGCTGTGATAAATTTCTCTGAGTTCCTTTTCCAATAATTATCCTCTGTACTTGCTTGTCCCCCACCTTCCCAGCAGAGTGCAGTCCGCCGGAGTCTTACGTTGCACTTTGTGATTGCGGTTTAATTGCTGATTTATCGTGTGATTAATGTGAGGAGACCACGCCCCCAACCGTGTAGGTTGTGATTTGCATTCCTTCTGTTAATAAATTAAATTTTTCGATTTCCATTCTCGGTGTATCTGAAAATCTAAATGTTCATTTTAATTATCTGACAGAACTGTGTCGTACGGAACCGGGGTGTGTTGGGGGTTTTCCTGTAATGGGCGCCTTAGTTATTTGTTCCTTTGTCTTGTGCGAAAGCAATTTACAACACACTTAACATGCTGCGTTGCATAAGTTGAATGAGGTAACTTGGCTTGGCAATCGATTGGACTGCTTGAGGCATGTCTCCACCAGAGAGTGATTCAGACACATTTTGACTTTTCAAATAGACCAGCGGATTGACTGACACTTTGCTGTCAACTCAAGTGACGTCTTATCAATTTGAATGTTTGTGTTGGCTTTTGTTTTGAGTTCAGTTTAAGTTGGATGGACAGAGAGTGCATTGCGACTACGGCAGCCGGAAAGGGTTTTTGCTGAGATGACATTGTGATGTCGCAGTTTTATGAATCGAATGTTATTGTTTTGTTTTCATTAAAGGCACTAAATGAAGGAATATCAGTTTTCATTAATTTGATTTGGAATTCGACCAAATATCCCACTGCGTCCAACTATAATAGTAACTCTGTAGTCTATGGTGTCCAGTCAAGTCAAGTGTAGGGTGGTGCGACAGTCCGAGGTAGACCTGGGCCTAGCTTCTGCAACAGCTACTCGTGTTGGGCGATCTAAGATCTTTAGAACGGCAGCGGAACGCGAATTCGTCAAAACACTCCGTGACGAAGCAAAAAGCTTGAATCCGTCGCGAAGTAATACTTACTCGTAGCGGTAGTTTCGCGGCGGAATAGATGGAAAGATTCGGTAGGTGGTTTTAGTCAGTAGGAATCTCACACTACGTCGGATCATTGGTGCCTATGGACGTTGGACTATTGATGTCTAAGCAAGGCATCCACCAACACAAGCCAAAAAAATGCCTCTCGTGTTGTGCGTGCTATTGTTCTCTCATGAGTGGAAGAAACCTGCAGTTTGATGCCGACGCCGCCCGCGAACAGCGAAGTCTTGAGAAAACTTTTTTTTTAGACATGAATAGACTTGAGCATTTTCAGTGACTCGAAAGAGGCGGTGCCGTGCATTATAAAAGTTGCATGTATCGGGGATTGAACCTAGAACATAGGACTAGATTCGACGAAGCTACGCACTACGGCACTGTGGCCAGATTCAAGGACAAGTAGGCTGTTAAACGGCGATCAGAACCAAAACACCGCGATCAGGCAGAATATTCCACTCAATTTGAACGATGACAGGCGAGATACCGTTTCATAGTCGGTCTGATGCACAAAACAAACTGATGGATGAAGACCTGGACAGATCCAGAACCAAGTGGCTTGGTCTTGGAGCAACAGCAAGGGCCATGTGGCCAACACTGAGTAAACATAGATCAACATCACTGACAATGTGCTATAGGCACGCATGTATGTTGTAACTGAACATACCGCACAACGAATTTGCAGAAGCTCCAGAGAATCTGAAGAATCAGATCTGCTCAGTAAATGTTCAGCTGTAGCAAAGAAAAGAAGGTACATAGTTCCTGGGAAAACACTCCTTCGTAGAGATAAGTGACTTGAGCGATGTAGAACTCTGTAAGGGTCTTCTGCGGACTATTGGGGCAACGAGGACGTCCCGGTCTAAGATGGCGCACACAGTTGTAGAAGGACTTTTTTAAATTAGCGACAACTTGCAAGATATCGTGCTGGGGAAGCTTCTTGATTGGGATCCATTCGAAGAAGAAGAATAGAATAAAATTCTCTCAGAGAGAAACAGAAACACCGAAACAGTACGATAACTTATTGATGTTGCTTGATGATGATGAAATGATGATTTTAAAAACTTTAAAACATTTGCGTATTAGGTTTTACTTAATCTAAGCATGTTTGCATGTTAAACTCACTAAACTCTGATCTTAAAAAAGGTTACAGCAGCTGTCAGATACCAGAAACTGACAAACGTTGATTGAAAACCTGTGAAATGCCAAGTACAGGAACATGCTTTCCTTTATTTTGACTGAGGTACTAGACCAATAAACTATTTGCGTTCAGCAGCATCCTGTCGCCCACTTTTTACGTTACTCAGAGACTCCATGCATTTATTGCTCTAATTGGTTCGATATCGGGCCCCCTGGGTATGTCCTATGGTCGGGGAACCAGCACTGATTGATCTTGTACTCTCAGGCAAGGACTTTGCCTTTTTTTCGCAATAGTCTCATTTTTTGGAACTTTAGCATTGTGTAGTGTACTATTGGAAGCGTTTATGAATGACAAGCCATTACGGCTTCGATTGTGACAATGACTTTTTCCCTAACCCGCCACCAAACTAAGCTGTCATACGTTAGAAAAGGTCTTACCCATATATGCACATCCATAGCTGATTCTTTAGAAGCGGAGAACTTTAAATTTGCTGAATTGCCTTACTTTGACAGCTGATTTGACAGTTCTCATGGAAAATTAAGCCGGAGCAACGTTTATATTTTTTGTTAAAATTAAGTAATTTAGCCTAATTTACTCAAATATCGTCGAAACACCATTACGTCCAGAAAAAGACACTTTAACGTCAATTTTTAAGTTCTTCGCCTCTAAAAAAAAAAACACCCTTTAGGTTGAGAATTTGAATTGACTTGGTGGCGCATGCTTCTCCATCGAAAGCTGTTGTCGCCTTGGACCTCTTCACGCAATCACGTCTCATTTCCAAAGAATAGGCCCAAAACTCCATCCGGAAGTTATGATTGAAGTTGTCACCGCCCTCCGGCCACAGGAAACCCAGCTAGAAGGGGCACTTTCCGATTATTTATCGTAAATCGAAATCTATCAACATATCAAAGTTGAATTCGTTTTCGAAATGACCAGAACCTTGTAATTTCATATCATTAAATGCAGGCAGCCTATGTTCCTAATTCCGAACGGTCATCGTAATGATCGGTTGTCGAGAGTACCATCAGTACAACAGCAACACCACCACAGCGCCGCCACCGTATCACTGTCCAGAGGATTAATTGCAGAAAAATTACCATTTAAAAGTGTATTTCATTCCATTTTCATTTGTAATGGACCCACTGCGGGTCTGGCCGGCCGAGCGCAGCCGGGGCCCGCCAATGCCCCCAAGAAGAGATCTCATTTGCACAGATCCAGGGCCAATTTGAATGTCTGCCGCGGTTGGCTGGTTCGGCTGGTTTGTGTTCTTTTTTTCGTTTTGTTTTGTTTAATGTATTTCTTCTTCTTTGTAGCCAAGATCTATCCATACATCTGAGAGTACGAGTATCTATTAAAATTTATCGATTTGCGCTGAGTTCTGCATTTGTAATAAGTACGCTGACGCTGGCGGCGGTGGCGGCATTGGCAACTATTTGCGGCATTGCCAGAGAGCAGCGTGTGCGTCTTACATCTGCGCCGGTGCGGCAGGCGCGCTAGGCGTACGCGCGCTCCCGTTTCAGCTGATGCTGAATTAATGCGTGGTGGCAGTAATAGGATATCAGTTTATGAGTAGCTATAAAGTAAAGTGCTACTGTAGATAGCTTATTTATGCCCCGCACTTTGATTAATTACAAGGAACGCTTCGTATTAATTGCGAGAGTATCTTTGGATGCTATCTACATCTTCGATGATAATGGATGTCTTTGGATGTAACTTCATAACGGAAATTGTTTTTTTTTCTTTTTTCCTTTCTTGTAGTTAGCTCGTCTTCTTCTGCTGTTCCCGTTTCGAGTTTATTTGTTTTGATTGATGTGCAAAGGATGCATCTTTGACTTTCCGCATGGCATTGAGGCATGATGACGATGGCTAATTGTAGTTAAAGATAAAAGCATTTACTGAGGTCGTTGATTATTAAATTGATTCCTATAAATGTTCTTATATTGGAAATCATAAATATAACAAACCGACTTATTTAACGTTACTCTTGAGTGGTTATTAGTCAAACGGTTTAAGGTTCTTATGATGTGTTTTGTCTAGATTTGTTCAAAGCACTTCGATCAGTGATTAGCAGGGCTGGCCCCACGATATGTGCAGGACGTGCAAATGCATACGGCGCGCTGCGCTTGGGGGCGCATTGTGCAGGCTAAATAAACCTATGCTAAGTATGCATTATTTCTGCACATCTGAGATTTGCTCATTTGACATATTTGTTTGAAAAAGAGAAAGAGTTATGAAGGTCTATCGTTGTCACACACACAAACAAGCTGGAAGAGAAAAAATATCGGAGGCAGGAAATCCTGAAGCAAAAACTGTTTGATTTTACAATTTGTTATTATAAATGTGTTGCTTATTGTTCTGACTTGATATTCTAGAAAAACTAACAGAACCAGCATATAATTGCAAAGTCCGTCCGTTAATTTGTCACTTGCTGACTTAAGGTTTTAGAAAATACTAAACAGACTTTGGTGGAAATGCGTCCAGATGAAAATTTAATAATTATGTTCAATTCACTGAGCCTATTGCTAGTAGTCTTGAAATAACATCTAAATTTCGTAAAACTAACTATCCCGTCTCCTATGATGATGATTTATGCCAGAAATAAATGAGTATACATACATGAAGTCGAATATTCATTGATAATTAATGCATAAATAAATAATGTAAGCAATGGCAAAATTATTTTTCCCTATTACCTCAGACTGTAACTCGCAGAAAGCTACTTTATGAACATGAACTTGGTTCGTTTGTTTACCCCTCCCCACTGTGTTGAAAATTTGACACTGAAATTTGAAAAAAGTTCAAGTAACGAGCGAATTTCCAAATAAGAACTCTAATTCACCCCAATACTATGGTTGGGGAAGGGTTGCAGCTGTTCGCCAGCTGTTCACAAGAGCTCACACGTATTCACAGACAGTGGCCGAAAAAGCGTAGAAAAAACGCTGTCAGATGAAATCAAGGGGCAAGAGAAGAAGAAGTTGAATATCTCTTTACTCATTTATTTCTGATTTATGCTGAGGAATATTCCGAAACTCTTTTCGAATCGAAACAAGGATTTGAGGTAGTTTTATTTTAAAATACTAGATCAAGCGATTCAAACAATAACAGAAAGCTTTAAGCAGCGAAAAGGATATGCAGTCGCCTCTCGATAATTCGAAACTCAAGGGACTTCACAGAAAATTCGAATTAACTAAAGTTTGAAATATCTATACATACACACTGGTGTGCAAAATAATAAGCACAGGTTGGTGACAAGTTGATTTCCGTTTATTAAAGCGAAAAACATACATTTAACAAAAAGACCAAAATATTTGCGCAAATAGTGGAGAAATAAAGTCAGTAATGCATTATTCAGTTATTATTAATATTTAGTTGTGCTTTCTTTAAGCTTCAATACAGTGCTGCACCTGCGGCATTGAATCAATAAATTTCTGGCATAATGAATTGGGTATTTCATACCAGATTTTGTTCACATTTTCCACAAGTCCCCAAAGATTCTCTATGGGATTAAGGTCCGCGGACTGTGCTGTCCATTGAAGAACCTTAACACTGTTATCATTAAAACACTTTTTTGTTACTTTGGCAGTATGCTTAGGATCATGTGCCTGTTGGAACTGTCAAATCAGAGGCAAGTTATCTATTTCATCATTTCGACATATTTTTCCTTTGTCAGAGCATCTTCGATCCAGTGAATTGGTCCAACACGGTAATACGAGAAGCATCCGCAGATCATGATGTTCCCGACACCATGTTTCACGGTTTTTTAGTGAATCTAGGGTCAAATTACATTACAGGTGGCCTTCTCACGTACTTTTGTTATGTTTCCGGTCCAAATAAATTAGTTTTTGTCTCATCAGGCCACAGTATGTTTTACCATTTTTCAGGTAGCTTCTTGCAATTCTTTTTCAGTAAAATGAATACAAAGCTTGATTTTTTTTCGATGAAAGAGAATGTTTTAGGTTTATGTTCTCATAACCTTCTTCTAATTATTGAAGTATCGATGCTTAACTTTAAATCCATTTTGATCTGTCTCGATGTTATAAAAGGATTTTTTGACGCATCGAACTATTTGAAGGTCAGTTTTAGAGCAGGTTTTGCGCTTTCGACCCTTAGTTTCTTCCGAATGTTTGAAATTTAAAGTATTTCCACCATTCCTACAGAACAAGAAGCGTTTTTGTTCGAAATAATTCTCAGCGATTGTCCTTCGTTTCTGAGCTGATTTATTATCTTTTTAAGACCCATTATCTTTTTAAGACACTTACATTTTCAATTGTTAAATTAATTCTAATAATTAGATTGTTATTACTTACAATGAAAAGTGCAAAGAAAATTGTAGCTGGAAAAGTGCTCGTGTTTATTATTTTGCACACTTGAAAATTAACATTATTACATAAACTGCTCAGAACTACTGAAGTAAACAAAGTAGATGCATCTGCTTACTCTTATTTAAAACGTTATTAACATTCAACAAAAATAATGCAAAATCAGCCGCCAGCAGGATCCCTCAGGAAGAGCTAGAGGGATAATGAACCATGCATGCTTATTATTTTGCACAGCAGTGTATATACATGAACATAATGTGCTTCAAAGCAGACTTATCAATAACATTTTTTTATCAGAAATAGTGCGTGAAATGCTATTTCAGTGTTGTTTTGTAGACACAAGCTTTATAATGTATCGAATGAGGCTGTTGCTTCCTCTACTGACACCTCTGTCAAAGGCTCTGATGTATCATCCTCATCTTCATCGTTGCTTGATTCCTTTGTATGTGTAGCGTTTCTGTCCTCATTTCAATAGTAAATGCTCGTGCAACTCTGAGAGAAGTTTGAACTTGTTTCAAAATGCACCTCTATGCAATATTGAATTGACGAGTGTTCGACGCCCATGAGTTGGAATTAACGTGTCGTTTTGTTACGTAGTATTGATTTTTTTGTTCGAATTACCAAATGCTTAAAAATGTATACATTTTTTTCGAAATATAAAGAGACTTCTAGTTGAACTCGTGATAACTTCAAATTATGGATAGGTTCGAATTATCGCTGGTTTGAATTAACGAGAAGCGACTGTAACACAAAATTTGCTAAAACTTAGGCCAGACTAGCTTCCTAAAAACGTACTGGATGGCGCAGTTGGTTGAGTGCCTGCCTTTGGTTGGAGGGGTTCCCGGTTCGAATCCCAGTAAAACCAACACTTTTATCCGGTTTTTAAATCTGGTCCAGTCATCATTCGCCGGTGGGATCAAATTGACGGCACTATCACTTTAGTTGTCGATCAGTGGTAGTAGTCTGTGACTGTAGGTATCACAAGTGTGCTGGCAATTTCGCTGACATCCCATTTACCTACCTACCTACCGAGGTTGCTGCTGGTAGTACAATGGACCAGTTTTGAGTCTGAGTGCTCCAGTTCAGCGTTAAAAAACCACCTCAGACAAAAAATAAGGCTTCCTAAATTGAACTGCTAAGCCTGAAGAATGGGGCGCTAAACGAAGGGTTTGCACAGGCGCTCAGGCCGGCACTGGATTTGAGTCACACCCAGTTCAGAGACAGGAATTCTAAAATCATATCGGAAGAAAGTTGAGAGTTACCTAATGATCCCATGAACAAAATTAAACTCATTCAAGAAATCGATTTGTGCCCAGTTTTTGGATGCTAGATGAGCAGAATATATAATGCCAAAGGGACGAATTGCTATAGGCGCCAAAACTAATTGAAAAGTAATTTAATAAATGAATTAAATTAATCCATTCCCCTGCACAGAACGGACACAACGTTTTTGATGTATCTATCTTAATCATTGCAAAATAGATTGCTATTGACAGTTGACACTACGGCTCACACTGATACGTTTTCATATCTGTCAATCATGTGAACATACATAGCTTTAGGAAAATGGATATTTTTGAGTGATCCTTAATTTCGCTTACGAGCGTGAGGATTGGAGGAGATGGGTTAACAAGAGACTGGTGAATTAATATGCGCTATTTAAGTGTCACGGAGGATCTTCGAAGAGAATGGGGCTTAACGTCACAACAGTCAGTCTTACTTGGCATGTAACGTTTATATCGAGCTGTAGACACATCTCAATGAGGTTCCTTCTAAATTCTATCGCCAATTAAGAAACGGTTGTTGAATCGATTTTATTTAATCTGTGTATATGCATCCTCTTGGTCGGAGAAATGAAAAACTCACTGCCGACCTCAGCTAAGCTCATGGAAGCGTCATTCTATGCAGTGGAAACGTTTAGTTTCTTTCAAATTCATTTAAGTCATGTATCCCGGCAAGTTCCTGTGAGAATTTCTGGATCCTTTAATTTGAATACCTCATATCGTAATTTTTTTCATCGAAATTGCTTAAAGCTGCGAACCCGCAAGCGAGATGTGTAGGTCTGAATAATTTCACAACTATGCATGGCAGCGGCGGTGGTTGCAACTGGTCCTGACCCCAGACTTGACTCTATTCCCGACCACTGCATGCAGACGCAGTGCAGACACAACAATAAGGCATTTCGCATGCGCATAACTTTTCGGTGTGTCTCTGGTTACGTGGAGATGTCAGCTCGGAGGGACCGAGAAAATGTGCAGAAGGAAGGGTTTTCCCCGTCTCTCGCGCAGTTGCAACATCGCTCAGAAAACAAAGTTGCCAGCGAAAGATATGCACATAGATACTGAATATCCGTCAGTTGGATCGGATCGAGCCGAACAGTAGCTCGTGTGGATGCATTATTATTCTTCCGTCTTCGGAAGCCGAGAAGGGGCTACAACAGCAACACAACATTCAGCTGCACTTTGCGGAGACTACACGTCCCTCTAAGCGTCGCAATCAGACAACAAACAACGACGACGACCACTGATCATGATGACTGTCTGGAGATTTGGCGATCTAGAGGTCTTGCGGAGGCGACGGAGGTGGGGGCCAATGAAAAAAAAAGGAAAAAAAGTGGCAAAAAAATGGGCGCACAATAATTCTGAATGAATAAATCGTCCGCCACGCAAATCACTTTGCAACATAAACAAAGTTTTGCTTCTTTTCTGCTTCGTGCTTGGGATTCCTTGCCTTTGTCTGGGCATGTCGATCTACGGGGCAGACACCTCCTTCGATGGGGCTGTAGCTTCTGTGCTACGACGGATGACACGACAATGACGACCGTGATGACGGGTGGAATCATTATCGCCGACGAATTTATGTGGAATTCCTGATGCTCAACGGCGGATGGACATGTCCAGAGCGGGCGACGCCTGAGCTGGTGGCTACCACACGTCAGTGCGGAGGGGGTTCTTCGACAATTATTGTGTGGCCAGTGGCCACGATGGGGACGTTGCGGGCAATGCAGAATTGCTGCTGTTATTTAACCATTCCACGATCATCCTTGCGGTTGTCATTAGGAGTTGGTGACTATCACTCGCAACGTCGTGGCTGGGGATTACGCTCGAATGAGAAACGATAGGACTCGATAGATAGGGAGTCGAGAGCAGCGACTGAAAGTGCTGTCATTTATAGGGGCACAGGGAAGAGTGATGGCTCTTGAGGCGAAAGGATGCACATAAGACGTTTACAGAAATGAGCTGCTAACATTTAAGTATAACTATCATGACGTGCTAGAGGGTGTTAAATTGTTTAACGAGAGGAGGCACTGGAGAAATGTGTGAATGTGAAATGATTGGCAGCAATTTGTATGCAAATGAGGGTCATAAAGGTTGCCCGAAGTCCACGTTCGCCAGAAACTAATTTGTGCGCTTACTTATTTCACTCATCACGTACACTTGTCTATTGATTACAATTATCTATGGTCATTCAGTCTTTTATGCTGGGGTTTCGAGACTAATTTCTACTGCTACGTGTGCATGTCCTCTGTCGTTCGTTCGTTTCGTCAATGGCACCACACTTTATTGTTGGCTATTTATGGCGTGAAGGTTTGATTATTTATGGTTTAGCATTTGACGTCGATTTTCTTGTCAAACTGCTGTCGAAGATTGTCAGTTCATGAATGAATGCGGTGTGATTTCTGATCAATTAGATGACGCCTACTTTTGTATTTGCTTTCTGTGAGAGTCTACTGAACTAGCTGTACAGTCGTGTGAAGTCTACACAGTCCCCCGCTTGGGTAAAGGCGTATTCCAACCCACGAACACTCTTAATTAATTCCTGATCTATCGACGAAATACTCACCGAGTCATCCACAGCTGAGCTCTTTAACCTCGATCTCGGCGAATTGATGCGCAGCCCTGCAGCTTGCATAAGTTACCACAAACTGAATTTAAGCACGAAATCCTTTTAAATCCTCAACAAGCCAACCTTGCAACCCTCCGTGTAATCATCACTCTCGGACGTGTCCCTTTGCGTCGCGGTACCGCTTTAAGTCACCTATCGCGCCCAAGTGGACGATTCCAAATAAATGATCCGCTCAATTGGCGAACAAAAAATCATTTCTCTTCCAGCGGAAAACAAATTATCCATACTCCTATCAGGGAACGCAATCACCACCTGACGTGCGGCCGCAACTCAGACGACCATTTCCCCGTCTAACTGTGAAATATTTAACGAACTGAGACCCCGATGGAGCCCTGCAACATGAACCGAACCCCAAATAAATTCAATTTAATTCAAGAATCGTGTTTCGCATTCCGAAAAACCCGAAGAAGTCCGCAAAAGACCACGCTCCTGCAAGTCGTGGGTTGCCGCCAACCGTTCGTTGTTGTCGTCTGGCGCGCCACGAAAGGGTAACAGAGCGGTGGCGAGGGCGTCGCGGACGCCTCACCTCTCCGTGCAATTCTACACGGGCCATCGACAGCAACAGGACCCCGACATGGATGGGGCATCGGGAATCACTGCGCGAAAATCGTTTTCATAAATATGACGGTGTTTGTGTACAATGTTGCAGGCGCATTATCATTGCCAGACGATACTGGTCGCTGATCCGAAGAGCTTTCCATATTTTTATGGCACTTGCTGGTAGATAACGACACGGCCGGCCCAACGCCGGGTAACGATGTCACGCTGAATGTGGTACATCCAGCGACCAACTTCCACTCAGACGACGATTGTTCCGCCTAAGAGAAGGGCGCTCAGGGGGATCACCACTCGTATGAAACCAAAAACCTGGTTTGGACGGGCGCCGCTGGTTGTGTGTGCTCCTCCATTCCGGAACTTTATTACATTCATTAATTCAAATGAACAGAAGGTGACACCTCATTCGGTGGTACGATTGCATATGCAAGCGTAGAACCCGCTGCCACTGCATGTAGCGGCGGAAGGGCATCATCCGTCTCATCTGATCGGCGGAACCATTTGCCAAAAGACCTTCTCCTTGTTGTTGTCCCTGTTTGCGTTTTATTTTTATTTTTATGCGCCGATGTTGCCTCTTAACACCGGTAGCTGATTCCTGTGTCTCGCTAAAGGGGAACCTGTACGTTAAGACGACGACGACGAAATGACAGCAGCAGGGGATGCAGAAAGGGAGACACCTATCCGAAAGAAATGTGAATGCAATCACCTGACCGTAGAAGAGAGATGTTAATAAGAACAAGGTGAGCTGCGACGGGGACTGTCCAAAACCCGCTTCCGCAGACATCTGTTGTTGGTGCCTGTATTTAATGAGCGAGTTAAATGCATTGCGACGTGCAGATGCCCATCAGACCAAAGGTTGCAGTTTCAACTGAACTGGGAACTGATACAGAAATGATGTCACAAGTAATACTGCCTATTGCCTGTAAAAAAAATTATTATTAACCGCTGTGAGCGGTTCGGTTTGTCAATCAAGATGGCGAAAGTGCTGCGTTATCCTTCTCTAGATTAGTGTCATGAACAGCATTCTATTAAGACTAGATCGGGAAGGCGTCAATGTGGTAGGGTACGCGGATGATGTCGTGATGTTGGTCAGGAAAGTTTCCGGCGGTGATCAGGGAGATCAAGGAGGCCGCTGTCGTACCTGGGCAACAAAATGCGACCCAGGTATTAACTCAAGCTCTTTACTATAAAAACCAACATCCCACTCGCCCGTCTGAACGATCACCTACTCTCTCTACATCCCAGCGCTAAGTACCTAGCCGTCAGCTTAGTTCCCAAACTCAGCTGCTACCCCAGCTCGTCTGGAGGTATGACCAGCTTCTTACGCTTTCAGTAGAACCTTCGCTAAAAAGTGGGGTCCCCAACCAAAGTTGATCCTGCGGATGTACACGGCGGTGGTGTATCACTAGTATGGTGGCCGGCCCTTAGAGAAAAATGCAATATGACAAAACTGAACGAGGTACAGAAAACAGCATGCATTGGCACCACATGCGCTCATGCATCGACTCCGTCAGACTGACTCTGACGGTAATGCTAAATCTTCTGCCTTGGGACTTACACATTAAAAACAGTACAGCACAAAGCGCCATCAGGCTCAGAGAGTCTGGTTGCTGGACATCAAGACCCTATGGTCACCATCATTGATATTTTACCGAGAAATCTAGTATCATCCACCACAGACTATACAGTCCCCAGACTTAATCTATCAAACGGCTTCGGCACTCTAATTCCCGAAAGAACGGAACGGCACAGCGTTCAGGTGTGCAAGGATTTCAACTAGAAAATCTAGAGTGTCGGCTCAAAGATGGGCGGCGTAGTCGGTGCCGGTATTCTCATTTCTGAACATTTCAAAAGCCCATAATCAGCCGGACAACTCTAGTGTGTTCCAAGTGGAACTATTTGCAATCCGGGAAGCATGTCATCAAGTCAAAATACACCCAAATACCTTGCCAAGGTATAAGGTTGCTATATGCGTTGATAGCCAAGTAGCGCCGTGTGCAAGATCTACGCCATTCTGCTCTTTCGGCAGCATACGTCCTTTCACATTAGACTTAGACTTTCAATACGTTTTATCTTATTGAGGTATCCCCGGTAGGCATAATCCTCGGTAACATACGATTCGATTAGGGATGAGAAAGCTGAGCCCAGAAAGTGAAGCAAATTAGCCAAAGCAAAAGTGAAATAAAACGAAATGTTCGTGCCGTGATAACCCAGTTTTTAGTGCCTAAAATACAAGATATGAATGTGACCAACAGGTGTTTTCAACACGACGGTGCCGCATGCCATACAGCCAGAGAAACATTTCAATTTCAGCATGAGTCATTTCCTAATCGTGTAATCGGCCGTTTAAGTGATCGGAATTGGCCATCCAGATCTTGCGATTAAACGCCATTGGACAAACAAGTCCCGACAAGCAACGCCTTGAAAGATGAAATCGGGAGGTGTGTTAATGAAATTCAGCCACATATATGCGAAACGGTCATAGAAAATTTTAATAAAAGAATACAAATTTTATTTCTGCTCGTTTCACTCAGCGGACTCATGGATTTTTTAATTGTATTTTTATATATTTCGTGGGGGCCCGTGGCGTTGTGGGTATGTGCGTCGACTCCTACGCATTTTGACCTACATGTCTAGGTTCGTATCCTTGTACGATAGAAAATACTTTTCCAGGCACCACCTCTTTCGAGTCACTGACAATGCTCAAACAATATAACTGTCTAGAAAAAGCTTCTCAATCTTGGCCGTTCGGAGTCGGCATAAAACTGTAGGTCCCTTCGACTCGTGAGAGAACAATAGCACGCACAACATGAGTGGTTGCTGAGAAACTAGGGCCTGGCCCTCTACGGGCTGTAGCGCCACCCATATTATTATTATTACATTATTATTTTTATATATTTATCCTTCACAATGCGCCCCAACCACTGCGCGCCCTGTGCATTTGCAAATCCTGGAAATATTGTGGGGCCGGCTTTGACAGTGGCATCTCATCTCAAATGAGAGGGCGCATGTTCGAACGGTGCTCGCTTGTAGAGGATGTGCATATCCCACAACAAGCAGTCAGGGCTAATACTTTTACACACTTCCCTGAAATCCTAACCTCAGATGGGTCAGACACTAAAACTGTGAAACTTCAAGGAAAATTTGGCCTGAGTACAATCGATCCAAGACAAAAGACCTCCATCGGCGAACTCGCCATTATAATATCGTGGTATATACATCGATTATGCAGTCAAACAATTCATCCCACGCAACTCACATTGTCGCAGCTGCAACAACACAGTTGAGAGGGAGGCATTAACACATTTCATGTGTCTGACCGGCACTTGTTAGAGCCATGCAACGAGCGCTTGGTTGACCCTTCTGTTGTCATGTGATTTCTGCATAGGATTAAAGAATCAGCGGCCTTAAATAACTCAGTTGGATCTAAAGATATCTCAAAAGTACACTTTATACACAAGGCTCTGGAGATGCGGAACTTCAACGGCACATAGTCAACGAGCCACCACTCTGCCCAGGCCTAAGAAAATTGATGTGTATTCATCATCATCATCATCATCTTCTGACCCGCATGATCCACTAAAGGGGTCGCGGGGGTAAAGCACGCACGAGAGATTCCCAGGCAACTCGATCCTTCGCCATCGACTCCAACTCATCAGGAGCTATGCCCAAGCGTAACCCGGCGAGTTTTTGGACTTGGTCCAACCACCTCGTCCTGGGTCTGCCAAGCGGTCGCCTACCTGATGGAATCGCATTCAACGCCCGCCTCGGAAGTCGTGATGATAGGGACATTCGTGCCACGTGACCAAACCACCGAAGCATAGCCCTTTCCGTTCGAAGAAGCAGCTGCTCAATGTTGAGTTCCTCGCGCACTGCCGTGTTTCTCACTCTATCCCGGCGACTAATTCCCACAACAGAACGAGGAAATCTCATCTCAGCAGCATGCACTCGCGATCTTATTCTTTCGGTCATTACCCAAATTTCATGACCATAGGTGAGAGTTGGAACAAATACTGAGTTGAAAACCGCTAACTTGGCTTTGACACCAAGCTCGGCCTTCCTGATTACAGAACTACCAAGCTGTGTCAAAACTGACCCAGCTTGACCAATCCTACCGGAAAGCTCAGCATTACTCCTTCCATCATTCGTGAAAAAGACCCCGAGATACTTAAACTTCTCCACCTGCTTCAATGGGACTCCACTAACATGCAGAGTGCATTGAACAGGCGTTCTGGAAATTGCCATAACCTCCGATTTGTCCACGTTAACCCTCATTCCAGCATCAGCACATACGGCCACAAACCTATCGAATGCGCGCTGGAGTTCCGTCTGGGAGGGTGTGAGGATAACTAAGTCATCTGCAAAAAGAAGATGACTTACCCTCAACTCTCCCAATGTGAATCATTCCTCACCTCGGCTGCGCTGCAACATCCAGTCCATATACATGTACAATGAAAAGGAGAGGTGACAAGACACACCCTTGGCGAAGTCCAACGCCCACGGTGAAAGGTGTTGATTTAGCGCCGTTTACCCGAACAAAGCTGATACAGTTTGTGTATAGAGACTGAATGGCCCTCAGAAGAGGACCATCAAACTCATACTCCTGCAGGACACTCCAGAGTTTACCTCGAGGGACTCGGCCATATGCCTTTTCCAAATCTACAAAACAATTGTAGATGGGTTTGGCATACTCCCAAGCCTTCTCAAGTACCATTCTTAGAGTGAAAAGCTGGTCGGTTGTACTTCTGCCGGGACGAAAGCCGCACTGTTCATCCCCCATCCTGGGCTCAACCATAGCTCTAGAACGCGCTTCCCACACCTTAGCATAGACTTTCCCGGGGATACTTAAAAGAGATATGCCCCTGTAGTTGGATCAATCTCTTTTGTCCCCCTACTTGAAAAGTGGGACAATCACCCAGTTTGCCAATCGCCAGGTGTCTCACCGCGTTCCCAGGCCACTTTAATGACACGAGAGAGCCATAAAACTCCCTCTTTACCCATTGCCTTAAGCAATTCTGGCCGGATTTCATCCACACCGGCGGATTTACCAATTTTCAGCGTTTCAATCGCCAAAAATAAAGAAGTGAGCCATTACATCTGCAACAACAGACTTTAACACAGCGTGACCAGATAAGAATGATAGGTAATGAAATTCAAATTTAACAACAGCGGTGTGCCATATAAATCTGATTCTGGCTGGAGGTTAGGTTAGATGCGTGGGTAGCTGGCAGCCCACCTACCTAACCTAACCTAACCTAGCTTGGGTAGACGGAGGTAAACCACGTCTCACTTAGGTCCAGTTGGACCCATAGCCATGCCCAAGGGAGAATATAACCTCTTAGCTCCTACTTCGGGCTTGTCATGCTGCTATTGCGGTATTTTTCAACCATCCAGATATCCTTATAACCCTGTAAAGAGATTTCAGACGAATATTTGTCTAGGCAGAAATGTTTTCCCAGTGTTCTACGATATCTCAACTATCAGAGACTGGGACAATGACTGAGGTATTGAGGAGTGCCATTTTTTCCTCCGGCTCGCCACAGCTTCTGCACATAAAGTCGTTGGTTAGTCCCATTTTCATATCATGATGCTTCAGATGGTTGTGGTCATTTAGCCCTCAAACTACCATTGATAGCAAGGATAGCACTATTTTTTGGTCATTGCATCCGAGTTGTCTCACAGATGGTTGGACAGTTCCACCTTCTATTCGCTATTTGTATGATCGTGTCACCCACCTTTTTACTCAACATCAGCAAGGGGTCGTTTCATATATAGGATTACATGGGATGGGTATGTTTTAGCCCTTTTCTGTTCCTGTTTCATTGCCGGTTATGTGCCTGTGCCATAGAGTAATCGAGTGCTGCGTGCTGAGAACCCTGAGCTCTTTGCGGCAGCATGCGACCAGCTTGGACTTGATTTCTGTTGGCGAAATTACTTTTATGGCCGCTTGATTGTCAATTAGAATGGTAATGTTAACCGTTGGTATTTCCAACATTGTTATCATTCCATAGCCACTTCCTTGACTGCCAGGACATAGTTTTGAAAAACATTTCTATAGTCAGGAGTTCTGATGGAGCAGTGCATGTTTAATAATTCGGAGAAAAAGCCCACACCTGAACTGAATGTTAGAACGCAGCCGAGGCGATCAATGTTTCACATTCGGAGAATTGAGGGTAGATGACTTAGTTATCCTCACATCCTCCCAGACGGAACTCCATAGGCACTCGAGGTTTGTGGCTGTATGTGCTAATGCTGGGACGAATGTTAACGTGGACAAATCGGGGGTTATGGTCATTTCCAGAACTGTACAATGTACAATGCACTCTGCATGTTACTGGAGTACCATTGAAGCAGGTGGAGAAGTTCAAGTATCTCGGGGTCTTTTTCACGAGTGATGGTAGGCGTAATGCTGAGCTTTTCTGTAGAATTGGCCAAGCTGGCTCAATTTTGAAACAGCTTTGAAGATCTGTAAACCGGAAGGCCGAGCTGGGTGTCAAAGCCAAGTTAGCGGTTTTCAATTCCGTATTTGTTCCCACTCTCTCCTATGGTCATGAAATTTGGGTAATGACCGAAAGAATAAGACCAGAATACAAGCTGCCGAAATGAGGGAATGCTGTTGTGGGAGTTACTCGGCGGGAGCAAAGCAGAGCAGCCGCTTCTTCAAACGGAAAGGGCTATGCTTCAATGGTTTGGTCACGTGGCACGAATGTCCACACCATCACGAGTTCCGAGGCTTGCCTTGAATGCGATTCGATTCAGGTAGGCGACCGCTTGGCAGAACCAGGACGAGGTGGTTGGAGCACCTGGTTGAGCTTGGGCATAACGCCTGATGAGTTATAGTCGATTTCGGAGGATAGAGTCGCGTGAAAATCTCTCGTGCGTGCATTACCCCCGCGACCCCTGTAGTGGATCATTGGGGTCAGAAGATGATGTTGATGATGATGATGCCCAGTCCTTTTCCTTTTATTATCTTCGATCCATCCATATATACATCATTGGCCGAATTGTTGATGTGTTCATTTGTGACCCACTCCTGCCAAGCGTACTTCCTAACGAACTTGGGAACCAGCCACGGGATTGACTGATCCTTATGGCTTTCTTTGCAGCAGTATGTAGAGGTCCAGAGGTAGCAGACTTATTAATGTCACCAACCCCGCAGTATGAGTGGTGGTAACTGCTCCTGTGACACCTAAGCATGCAAGTGTCTGGATTCTGGTTTCTATCTCTAGGTTGACATAAGTCTGAGGATGAGTCTGACGATTGCTGTGTATGATTCCGGTTCTACTTTGAAGCTACAGTTATGCCATTATGGACAGAATAGAACATAATTAAAATGGCCACCTCGGCTTCGCTGGTAGTGCTTTAAGCGGTGGGTCCAATTTTTGACGACTGGATCCAAAATGTGCGTCTATGCCTCGAATATTGGCCTTGAGCTCGTTCAAATTTCCTTATAACGGTAAACTAAGGACGTTGTCCCAGAGAGTGGTGCCATCCAGAGTCGCATGATCGTCGAGGTGAATCGGAAAATAAAAGTTCAAACTCACGTAGGTGTACAGAAGTCGTAGATAGGCCTAGTTGAGGCGCTTAGACAGTTGCAAGATGAAATAGGAAAATGCTCGAAAATCCTAACTATACTCTGTCGATTTTGAATGTGGAAATTTCCATGTCGTCAGTGGTGAGATGACAAAATCGCCAAATTTCTCTTTCACAACTTCGAGCGTTGCGTCGCTTGCACGGCATATATCGTCTCTTTGTTGGAACCCCAACTAGGATACATCGATGTTGTCTAGCAGAAAGTATCGCTCTATACATCAGTTCATTGACGTAACGCAGTCTCCTTTCTCATTTCGAAAGAAGTTAGGTCTGATGATGCCGCCATGAGTCAGTCTTTGTGGATTCATTGATGCTTGATCGAACACCAATCTTGCTTGTTGGCATAGCCGCTGAGTCTAAAATTGGTCTCGTTCGAGAAGATGATTTTTTTGTCCGAATCCGGATCCTTGCCTAACATTTTCAGCGCTCAATTTGCATTCTCGTGGCGTTGTTTATGTTCGTCCGGCTTCAATTCTTACGTCAGCACAATCTTATATGGACGTGGTCCCAAATCCAGCATCAGACTCTCTGGCGTTGCTCATTTCAGTTTCTCTTTCGCGTCAAATCTTCGATACAAGCCGCGACTGCGGCTATGTTTTCTTCATTTCGGCAATCTCTGTCCGGTTGGTGGCTTAAGGTCCAAAAGAGTGTACTCACGCTCAAGCCCTCCACGATTTGCCTGCACGCTGAAGCCATGAATGACGCCCGGCCTCGTGTAGGATGCGTATTTACAAATGCCGCTCCAAATGTTGATAAGTTCTTAAATCCTATTAAAAATATGATCATCTCTGGAAACAAAGAAAAATATCAATCAGCAACCGTAATAAATGCCAGTGTGGTTAAGCTTGGTATCCTTATGTGTCGCTGCGACGTCTACCCAGTGCTGGCTCGCAAATGCAAGCAGCTCACCATCTGCGACTGCAATTTGGTCTCTGGTTCACATTATTTTTAATTTTTTTTTTTTGTTTTTTGTTGCATTCGGAATTCATTCCATGTCTGCCGTGTTAACAGAAATAATGATCTTTGCAACTCATAGGCGGATGCACGCGATGCCAGACAGCATTAGAATCAACACCAGGCCAAAAGAAATGCACATCTGTGTGAGTGTGCGCATGCATCGACGGCCCGAAACAAGTGCAAACAGATTCAAGACACCAGACATGGCAACAAGTAATGCCGACCAACAGTCGTAGAGCCAGTTCCAAGAGCAAAACCCACACCAGCCAATAGAGCGGAGGCACACACACCGCAAGAGCAGATCCAAGAAACAGAAAGAGAGTGAGAGGGAGAGAAGAAATGCAAAGAAACGTCTGACCTTCAAAGACCTTGTGCGAGGACTCATCAATGGTTTTTATGAGTACCGTCTCGCGTTTGGGGCCATTCTTGGTTTTCATTATTTTCTGCTTATTCATTTCCTCTCTCCGTCAGTGGCAGTGCAGTGTCTGCCTTTAATGCAGTCCTCCTGCGGTGGCTATCCCCCTCTTGACTCATCACGTGCAGGTCCGTTCGTAATGTTTGTTATTTATGCGCGACTTTTTGCGGATTAATGCGAATGCATCTGCAACACTTTGAGTGCAGATACTTTGAGGAAAGACAAAAATGAAAATAAAACAACAACAATTCCGTGCCTCGGCAGACGGACAGCTTTGTAACGGGTTCTGAGATAACGAGATTAAAATCGATGAGGTAAAGGTTGCTCCTGGATTCGCGGTATTTCTTAGCTCATCACTTGACAAGTAGATGGATTAAATAAATCTCAAAGATGGAAGAAGTTTTGAATTTTATGCTGCTGCTTCAAACCAATTCGTTCGCCATTTTTTGTTGACAGAAATATCTCGCCTACTCCTGGTTTGGTGGTATCACAGCTCTATGTAGATACTATCGATTGAACATAACTTAAGATCTTAATAGAAATTTATTTGCAAAGTTTGTACTTAATGAATGACTAGAACACGAATGTGTCTGGGTCAAAATGTGCAATCGAAGCTGTGCACGTGAACGCTATTCGGAGTAGAATCATGAAAAACAGAAGGACACACAATGTCAGTTCAAAGGAATACCAAAGGAAACTTAGGAGAAGTTCAATAAGAGCTGTCATTTCAAATTTGGGCCCAATATTCAATTATCAAGTTTGAACAAAATGTTGACCAGATAAGAACAATAGGAAAAGAAGATTAAGCAAGAAATCAACGGTGAGAGATATAAAAGTGATTCTGACTTTATTTTAAAGCTGTTTTCATGCCATTTTATATGGAATACCACATCATTCAATTGGCAACGTCAGCTTTACTGGCAGTGCTTTTAACGGTTTGTCTAATTTTTGATGACAATATGTGTGGCTCTTTATGATTCCAATGACTTTTGAAAAATGCCTATTATGTCCTTCTTGAGATGTCTCGAATCGACATCGGATTTCGAAGAATCCTTTCTTAATTCTCACGTTCTGTGGCCACTTTTTGAAGCAGATTAATCGATACACCCTTGCTTACAATTTATAGAGAAAATACCACGCGTGCCAGTTATTCGTATTACTGCCAACCAAATCGACCATGTGCTCATTGACGTAAGACATGCGTCAAATATCCTGGATGTGCGAACATTCAGAAGGGCAAACGTCGTCTCTGACCATTTCGTCGTGACAGCACGATTCAGGGCTCGACTGTCCAATATCAGAAAGCTGCACCAGTTGCCAACAAAGAGGACATTGTCAGAGCCCACGAAGAACAATTAAGTAAGAGACTCTCCGGTATGCCTAAGTCGAACACCAACGCCAACAAGACGTGGTTGCATATTCGCTCGGGCATCGAAGAAGTCGCGGAAACCACCTTAGGCTGCCTACACCTACCACCCCCGACAAGAAACCCGTGGTATGATGGCGAGTGTGAGCAGAAGAAACGACGAATCATACCAAAAAGCGCTGCAGGTAAGGCACCCAGGCTCTTCGAAATTGTGAGGGTAACCTTGTTACTCACCCGCAGGGAATAGTGGATGGATTTCCAACAACTGCTTAATGGGCTTGAGAGTGATTGGGAATCAAGATGATGAAGTAGTCCTCCCACCTAGCTTACAGAACAGCAAAGCTGCAGGCTTAGATGGCCTACCATCGGAGCTCTTCAAGGCCGGTGGCGATGTTCTGGTAGGGAGCATGCACCAGATCATCTGTAGAATTTGTCCTAGGACTGCAATATCAGCTCCATATGAAAACCTCCAAAGAAAACCCGTTTAATTTTATTTGATCTTCTCCTTGGGAAACGCCGTCCAAGCGAGGCCGCACTTTTCCGGAAGGTTGTTTACAACTAAAAACAATATCTACTTCAATCGCAACAGCAACCCCATTCGTACAGCCCGTTACCTGGTGGAAAATGCAAATTTGCTTTCATTTCGTGGGAAAGGAATGCTCCTATACTTACATTTCGGCACTAGAAGGAATGTCAGGTGTAGTTTTCAGCGGGTTAACTGACACTTTTGGGTTTCTCGGGAATGGAATATTCATTGGATATGTAACTCACGTAAACTTCACAAATGACATTTAAGTTCAGATACGACGCAATCGCTCTTTGTTTAGATTATCAACCGTTGCTTCTTCAGATTGTCGTGAGAACTGGGCTCAAAACACCAGTCTCGACGGACCAAATTTTGGAGCATGATTTTGGCACTTATTTTGCCAGTCCTGCTATATGGAGCCGAAATCTATGCGGTAAGCAAAACAGAACCGCTGATTCTTGATGCCTTCGAAAGAAAAAATCTACTTCGAATATATGGTTCAAATCCGTCGCATGCACTGACACGGTCACATCGAACGCATGAACACCTTCTTGCTTCAGCTAAGAAGGTCTTCGTCTCATAACCTCCTGGTTGAAAAAGGATAGAAAGACCAAATCCCCATAATAAAAACCCAACGACAGCTTGAATATTGCCCAGGCTCAGATCCTCCATTGGGAAAAGTTGTGATAAGTAACTAACACACTCTTTAATCTCCCGCCGATAGACTTAATCTGCATGTGTGGGAACAACCCCGTTCTGGACGCTACACTACCCTCGGCAGAGGGTCTCCGTACCCGAAGACCTCGATCCCATGACACCTAAGCTCGTCTTCGAGAAGGATTTCCGAACCGGTTGACCTCAGGTCATACTGGAAGTCTGAACATCAAACGCTGCATCGTCCTCTGCGAATATTCACAGATTTGGAATGAACATTTCTCCGACAATATGTAATGCCACCCAAGCTGCGTTGCCACGCGTTCAATGTCGCTTTTTGACAAATATTCGTTTCAGCCAAACGTCAAATTTGTCCGATACTCTCAGCAAAGAATTTATCGCGGAGCATTGTACGACAACAAATTTCTTTCCGAAAACAGATATCTAGAACATCATTTATATTTCCGATAGAGTATGCGTTGCGGAAAAGTTTCGGATTCGCTACAAAAGAGCAATGGTTCCGTACTGTTTCTGGGAGAAGATCTGCCATCCGTGGCAATGGCTACTGCAAAAAATCGACTGCAGCTTGAAATGATTGCCCACACAAATTGTAGATTTTGAAAATTATGCCCGACTCTCTATCCACAACGGTCACTCAGCCTGATCAGAATAAGTCGGCCGAATCTGAGAACTCTTGTCGGACTCGCAGTTCGCCAGTTCCGCCTATCGCAAGTTGTCTCAACGCGTATCCAGGCCACCTTAATAACACGAGAGAGCCTTTTGGCCCTTGGATTTGACAACTTTTAGTGATTCCTTTCAACTCAAAGACTTCCCTGAATTGCCGCCTATCTCTCAACGAGATGGCC
Organism: Eristalis pertinax; assembly: GCA_907269125.1. NCBI lineage: Eukaryota > Metazoa > Arthropoda > Insecta > Diptera > Syrphidae > Eristalis > Eristalis pertinax. Next base: position 37,531,387 of record OU026148.1, read on the forward strand.
AAGTATTTTAATATCCAACTTATGTGGATGCCGGGACACTGTGACATCACACAAAATTGTGAAAAGGACGAACTCTTTAGAAGAGGTACCAAGTCAGTACGCCTTTCGGATGGAGATATGCCATCCATGCCTATCGCTACTGCTAAATATCTACTAATGCGTGAAACACTTACTAACACAAGTCGTAGATGATCTAACGGCACTAAATGCTCACGTAACCTGATCAAATTGAGAAAACTCAACATCAGAACCATTATCGGCGTACCTACCAGACTTTGGGCCATTGGCACGCTCGCCTCCAGACTAGGCAGACTAGGCTTTCCCCTTTAATGACTTCTGTAGATGCTGCAGGGATGACGAAATGGTAGACACCATAACACATCTTCTACAAGCTCTCTGCACACGTAGAAAGCGGCATTTGGACGCTTGCTACCTTAACAACTTGACAGAAGTAAATAGCATCAATATCAGTTAACTTCTCTGCTTTATCAAAAGCGCTGGTTTGCGGAATAGGGTTTTAGATCCGCGTGGTATCACAACGGGCCTACTCTGGCCTATGTGTGACTGCCGTTCAAGCAGTCAGCCACTCCAACCTAACCTAACCTAGTGATTCAATCGCCAAAATAACTTCCTCCACCGTCGGACTATTCTCCACCCCACTCAGGACTACGGGTCTGCCATCCTCAGTAAAATCCCGAAAAGTACTCGCTTCATCTGCGAAAAATGTCCACCTCATTGGAAAGCAACACAATATCTTTGAATTGACTCCTTCGATGATTTTGAATTTCCCTCCTCTGAGTCGGTTGATGAGTCGCCTAACCAAACTAACTTCAAAACAACCCAGAACTCGCTGTCACAGAATCGAGTGGTGGCTGCTGTCCAGTACTTTCTGATGCACTCTTCCAACGAGGTCCAACGAAGTCTTCCCAAGCCTGTCTGGAACCCACTATCCCTATCTATGTTACACATTTCTTCAATTATATTATGTATAGACTCAACCGATGTGAACTTCCATAAGCAAAATAAAGTCAGTCCAAATTAGAAAAATGTATAATTCATATCTTGCTCGCCCTTGGCTGCTTTCTATCGAATGACAGAATTAATTGTCCTATTTTCGCTACCATACCCGAATGGAAACTTGTTCAACTCAGAGAATGAGTTTAAGGGGTCGACAAATGATCGAAGCCACAACTTGCCCTGCTCATCCACCGCAGTGAGTCGATTATTTCCACTTCCACACAAGTCCATCCGAACTTATCTTCTCAAAACCGTCTTCCCTCACAGAGCACAACAAGACCATTCCCACTAAACACAAGTTAAATTTGACGCACCAAATGCAATCGGTTCCTGCGCTACCATCCAGCGTTCCATGAACAAAAAAAACAAAACAAAAATACTTGCCATCCATCCGAATTCAAGGACACACGATACACCATACAAGGAATTTAGCGTATTTCCTCCGCAGGTCCATTTCACTCTTATTTTTAACCTTTCACCTGCTTCGCAAATTGTAACATTTGATGGTGGTGGCAGTGCATCAGCTCCGCACCTGCTGAAATTCTCACGGCAATCCTGTTAAAAGCCAAAAACATCATTATGCCAGCGCGGCGGTTTGGGCTTTTCAGATTTTTCCAGACATGCCAACAAGGGCAGCCAGTGTACTAGTCCGCACAGCAAACACAGCGCTTACCTCCTAACGCAGGTGCACTGACGTGTAGCGTGCATTCTGTGCACCGTGGGTCTGTGTGTGAAAAATGCATATCCTTCCATGCCATAATATTTTATGGCATTTTAATTTATAGTGTACGTGAACTACTAACACCAGCACGTGCACGACAGAGAGGTCTGCGTCTACCTATATTAGCATCCATTAGAGCCAGGAAGAACGAACGATGAAGGCGAATGCATTTTTGGATGCCCCCTCACCGGCCTGCAGCAGCCGTCGCCACAGTAAGAGGGTAATAAACATTTTTTGGAGGGCATCCCGATACGTGTGCAACGTGTCTTCAAATTTCACAGATCGCGGCTCAAATATGCATCCGCCAGCGATCAGACGGACGGTTGCATTGCATCACTACCACATCGACAGAAGGACGAAATAAATAACTCTGAGCCGACGCGACGACCGACGGAAACGTTCCTCGTTCCTCGTTCCTGACCCTGACCTGGTCTGGCCTCCCTTCAACCAGGTCCACCTATTAACGAAAGTAATCGAAAACAATAAAATTAGAGAGAGGAGGACCGGAGCAGGAATGGCAACTTTTTCTCTCCTGTCGCGTCGTCATCGTCGTCGTCTTCATCGTCGTGCATGTGGTGCAGGTTTTGGTGCATTTTTTCCTTGTCTACGTCTGCGGTTAGTTTTTTGGTAGATGACGCGAGCAAGCGCGCTACAAACATAACATCCAAAGTCGAGGTCTTGAAGTTCTCGAATAAGTTTCCTGTGTTTGGATGATTTTCTTTTATTTTCTTACTTTTTCGTATATTTTTTTTTCTGGTTCTTGTTGTTGTTTTTCGGTTTCGTCATGTCTTGTGGCCTGCTGCGCAATTTTGCATCCATCCACTGCTGGTTTGGTGAGAATGCATTTTTCTTTGCCATCCATTCATCCACAGAATGCGTTGCATTCTTATTTACGATGCATTTTTCGTTTTCACTTTTCAACTTAACTTTACTTCTTAACTGAGCTGTGGCCTCTGTGTTTGCTTCTTTTTTCCTTGCAGAAGATCGAGCGAGTTGCAGCAATGTGAACTGTGGACCGAGGATGACATGCTTGAGGGACTTACGCACTCATCAGCCACGATGCGTTACGTGTAGATTCAAATGTCCTCGGAAGCGTCGACCATCGGTAAGTTAAATAAGAGATTTTGTATCAAATTGAATTGAGAGCTTCCATCAAGAGCATTCCTTAGATAGACTCTTGTGCCACTTATTGAAAGATATTGCAAAGGCGGAACAGTGGCAGAGGAACTGCTCTGAAGTTTCGTCGTCTTCTAGACAGGCGTCGCAGAGGGTTTGGCCGCAAGTGCATGGTTCGATTCTAGATCAAAAACTTAAGTTTCCATTCTCACAGCACTACTTCTCATGAGTCAATGACAATGTTCCCTGAAGAAAACTGTCACGTTTACAGACTTTTTTTCGGAATGGAGAGGAAACTAGCTTTAATTTTTTACCCAAGACCCAAGACATTTGCTATCAAACTTCTCCAGCTGGCACGATCATTAGCCAAGTTGGCTGAGAGTCCTTCTCCAATTGTGTGCGTCATCGGTTTCGCATTCAATGGCGCGAAATCGATTGCTCTTCGTTCTGGAACAGTGTTGATAGTGCGCTCTTAGCCGTATTAGGCTTGGCTAGACTCACATGGGTGTAGCTCATACAGTTCGTGGTTGAATCTTAAAATGGAAGCAGCACAAACAAGGTCAAAGATTGAACGCAGAACTTTTTTCTCGAAAAGACCAAGACCAAGGCTTCTTCATCTGGTCTTCAGATTGTCCAGGCATCCGCACCGTAGAGCAAGACTGGAATGATCAAAGTGTTGCATAACGTCTGCTTGGTCCTTCGAGAGACGTAAAACAGTGACGGGTAAGAGTCATTCGGAGCTATTCTAAACTGAGTATTAGACTTCAATTAATAAGCCATTTTACTAATTCAATCCCAGACGTATTCGACAGAAGTTCTTCTAAAACATTTGTGTTCTAGCAATTTGATCACTTCGTCTAGCACGTAGTTGATAATCAACAGAGCCACGGTCAACTATCGCCTTAGCCGATTCCACCCCTGGTCATCAGTGATATACATACATATGTCATTTTTGTGTGTACTGTTTATATATTATTTTGTCAAGTACTAGAGAGATATCCGACTTCACGGCTGATTGCTCCCTTGTCCACTGACAATTTGACGGGTAATCAGAAGCCATTGTCAAAATCGGATATTTTTATTTCGTGACGCCATGGTCCGATTTTGAAGAATGAAAAACACGAATTAATTTGCAAATTGATGTAAGATGAAGGGTTTAATTCATTGACTAATGATTATTTAGGAAAATGCCTCAGTGTACATTGAAAGGTTGCGAAAATTATAAGGATAAAAGAAATTTTGCGTACAAAATGTTCGCTACAATAGAACTTTCCAACTCATCTTGTTTTACACCATGATGGGTCAATTTTGTCCTAAGTCCATTCATTATGTTGTGGCGTCCCTTTAATTGTAAATAGAAACAGTTGGGTGTTTGGATGTTGGTGATCATTTCCAAGGATGTGGCAATTTTTGAAAGATACTATTAACCCGGGCTATCAGCAAGCACGATTCTTGCTTACTTACTTAAGGTGGCGCTACAGTCCGAGGTGGACCTGGGCCTCAACCAACAAGCGTCTCCAGCCAGCTCGATCTTTAGCTAGCTGTCTCCAGTTTCGCACGCATAGTTGGTTGAGGTCCCTTTCCACTAGCGTGCGCCACCTGAGTCGCGGTCTTCCTCTACTGCGCCGCCCCTCGGGGGTGGATTCGAAGACTTTTCGGGCCGGAGCATTGGTTTCCATCCGCTCTACATGACCTAGCCATCTCAATCGTTGAATCTTCACTCTTCTGGCTAAGTCGATGTCGCTAAACAGCCCGTATAGTTCGTCATTATATCTCCTCCTCCACTCACCATCTATGCAGACGGGACCGAAAATCACACGAAGAATTTTCCTCTCGAAGCAACCAAGAGCAGCTTCATCCGCTTTTGACAAAGTCCATGCCTCCGTGCCATATAGCAGGACTGGGACGATTAAGGTCTTGTAGAGCGTTATCTTGGTTGTTCGAGAGAGGGCTTTGTTTACCAGTTGCTTTCTTAGCCCAAAGAAGCAGCGATTGGCAAGGGTTATTCTTCGTTTGATTTCAGCGCTGGTGTCATTGTCTGAATTGAAAGCGGTGCCTGGGTAGACAACGTTTTTGACTATCTCAAAGTTATATCTGTCTGCTGTGACGTTCTAACCGAGACGTCGGTGTTGGGTGTCCTTTCTCGTTGACAGCATATACTTGGTCTTACCCTCGTTTACCGCTAAACCCATCTTCGCGGCCTCCGAAGTTTGCACGATTCGCAAACCCAAATAATCGAATCTGGGAATACGTCTACGGACTGGCGTTAGGTATTGCTTCGCGGGGCTGGTTAGCGTATCACGCAGTATGCTCTATATTCGCCGATTCGGCTTTCCTTACTCTTTCGAGACTTCTATCTGCACGCTAGTTATAAAGGAGCAGATCTCCAGCCATTTGTCTGCTGACTCTGTCATATGCCTGACTATGAGCTCGGGAGTTGGCAGACGTCTTCTCGCTACCGCAAAACGCCTAAGATGAAAAATTGCGTTCTCTTCATCTTCCTCTTCTTCCGCGTATGCTGGCAAGAAGGGTGAGCTATCGTGACCAAATCTGGAGATGTATTTTCCATCTAGCTTGCAACAGTGCCACAGATGTTTGCCTTTCTTCTGTCTTCAGGCGTCTTGTGCTAGCCTCCGAGTGATTTTCCCGTTCGCCTTAGGTAGACGCTTTGCATCTCGTTGGCGAGAATGGGTATAGGTAGGAGAAGCATTACCTCCAGGTATTTTAACGCATCTTTTTATCAGATTATTTGTGAACCAAAACGGAAGTCCGCGTATTCTGCAGTCTTTCGGCTGGTTATTAAGTGAGCTTCGGTCTTGTGCGCAGCTAGTTCTAGGTTGGTAGATTCCAATCTTTGATTCTGGTGATCGCTTCGTTTATGTCGGCTTCCACCTCGTGGATGTGTTTGCCAACTGTTACTACTGCTATATCGTCGGCAAAGCCTCACGATGCATGTTCAGTTAGTAGAGTTGAATGCGTTCTTAGAATCCTTATACAATGAGGCTGGAAAACGCCAACAAACTCCTTGAGCCTTGAGGTCAACCAATTACCAATTGAATTGACTCTCTATACGTATTTCCCCGTAAATCTCACAAACATGACCATAGCTAGGTCAACTGTCGCAACTCTCCACCGATTTGGGTTTTCTTACAGAGCTGATTTTCCCCTATTACTCCGACAAATTTGAGTCACTTTTATTATTCATGAAATCATGTAAACGACATTCTCCGATTGGTTCGTTTGGTTTAAGAAAACAAAAATGTTAAGGAGCAAGAGATGAGAGAGTGCGGACTGGCCTATCACTGTAGTAGGCTTGTGCATTTTAGTGCAGCCAGAGCGCTAAGTTAAGTTCAAATCTGTTTACTGAACTAGTTCGTTCGTCTAGTTCAAATTTACTGCTCAGAAAAGGTATACCTGAGTTTGTAGAATTACTCAACTTAGTTCTCTTGTTTTGAGCTTGAGATCTTTTATGAACCAGTTCGCTCGTGAACTACACAAGCCTACTCTATAGTATTTTATTTCTTTTAGGAGCATCTGACCTGTTCGAGGTTCGTCACTGAGAAGTTAGTACCAGTTGCTAACTCCTACGACTGTCCTTGTTAGGGCTACCATTCTGCTCTGATGTGTACTGAATATTTTTCCAGAAAATAAGCCGAGTCGCCTGGTGCTATCTGAGGATTGGAGAACCTGACTAATGTTGTACACACTATTAGCACTCAAATGTGTAGAGACAACTATATATTTGGACTATTATAGATCCTGTGTTGAAGTGTATAGCGTTGCGAAATTTTATGCATGCCCAAAAGTATAATTACACCAATGAGAGCATGCCTTCAGTCGAATTGCACTGTCGGTTGCTATTTGTTTACCAAATATTTCGAAAGGAGTAAGGTTCAATAGGGTTTCGAGTGCATCAGTGGGAGTGGTTCTCAAAGCTCCACGTATACAGATGCAGGCTGGCCTTTGTACATTTCGTAGTACATTAAGATGTGTGCCGACGTTGAGTATGGGCCATCATACTGCTGCACCGCAAAGGAGGATGGGCCGTGACAGTTTTATGCCGACTGAGAGAAGCTTTTTCCAGCAAATTACACTCTTCGAACATAGTCAGTGACTCGAAAGAGATGGGGCCGTGAAAAGTATTTCTTGTCGTACCAGGAATCGAACCTAGACAGGTAGGTCCAAGTGCTTAGGAGCCGACTCAAATACCCATAGAAGAGGGGATAGTACACCTCTTCTGGTTGAGCTTTTCGAGGAGGCATTACCTAGAGTAGCATTATTCACTCTAATTTTGAGTAGTTGGCTTATTAGTGCCACCAGTCCAGCTTCTACGTCGAGTTCTGCCAGTGTCTGTGTTATTGCCTGTGGGTAGGTATTGTTGAAGAAACCTTCTATGTCCAGTAAGGCAACCACGGAATATTCATTGTGATATCTCAATAATTCTTCTTCGAATTACTACTGATGCATATGTTGTCGTCATTATCCATGAAACTTTTGTTTTCCTAAAAGAATCCTAAAGAACCTGTCCAATGTCTTTTCTTCCAATTTCAGTTATCAATTTTAGATGATTAAATTTATATTATAATTTTATTTATTTCAGAACACACGATATGAGGAAGGAAAACTGTGCGGCTCGAACAATCGAACTTATCACTCATGGTGCGAAATGAAAAAGGACTCATGCTCCACTGGATTCTACATCGACTTCAAGTCCATTGGGAACTGCAAATCGGGATAAGTACCGACGTGCCACCATCAAAAGTATCCTCTCCACCCTCATTTCTATATGCCAAGCGAAGTCTCCATATAATTATGCTTAATCTTAATTTTATTTTAATTATTGTTCCTTTTTAAATAACCACATTTGAACGAGACGACGATAGGTTATTCTGTAAAAACAAAAAAACATCCACTGAATTATTTATTTACCAATAAGTTACTACAGTTAAGACAGTTACGTATAGAGAATATTTATTTAAAATAGAGGCTTATCCTTATGACAACACCCCTCCATTGGAATGATCTTAAACAAAAGAGTACTTAAACACCCGCCTTCTTCACTTACTACATCTTCTTGAACTATTTTCTTTGTTTATCCACTTTCACTGATTGCTAGGTTAATAGCTGAACAAAATATATGGATACAGTGGAGCCCACAAAATCATATGCACTCATTTTCATATATGAAATCTAAAGTATTAAGAAACAGAATTAGAACTCACATATACAAACATATATCAATAAATAGCGTGTAGTATGTATACAAATATATATTTTACTTTTTCGAAAACACGTATTCAACATTTTTTTTTTTTGTAGTTTTGTATTTTAAGAGTGTTATAACCACAAATTCAAATAATGATACAACAAGAGTAAAATTCAGAAAACTTAAAAGATTTTGATTCAGCAGTTGGAACTGTGCTTACCAAGATCAGATCTCTATCCCAACTTGATTGGGGCCTACAACTTCAAATAACTTGCCACTTTCGGTTGTACCTAAAGTGAAAGTAATCACAGACCATAATGAAGCTTCTAGGATATGTATTTCCCTCATCCCGCCCACCACAAGAACCACCACAAAAGTTGAACACTCTTAAACAAAACAGGAAACAAATTTATCTCACTCTTGTTGAACTTAACAATTTTATAAGAAAAAAAAAACAAATAATAACTTATTAACGAATCTATGTATTTTGAAGTATTAAAGATATTATCTTAGTATCTGTTTAACTTAGAAAATCCACGACACGATGATATTGGTGATACGATTTCTTCTTAATGTAATTTAATATATATTATTTTTTTTTCGTCTAAAACAAGCTGTTATGAAATTGTAATTAATTTATAAATATTAATAGTGTTTTATTGACTGATAGATTAACAACTTAGTAAACTCTGTTATTCATATTTAAATAGAATTGAATTTAATTAAAACAAACAACAAAATTATAATAATTGTGTAGAAATACAGATTAATTGTGCAAAATAAAAAAAAAAAAGAAGTTAATGCATCATAAGCTGACGCTGTTTTATTTCGTGCTGTTCAATTAATGGTTCTTCTTCTTTATTTAGCGCTACAGTCCGGGGTTGGACTGGTCTTTAACCAACTAGCCCCGATCTCTGGCCTCTGGTTGTTGCTCTCTGTTGCGTTTTCACACAGGGTGGGACTATTCGGGCCGGAGCTAAGTTGTCCATGTACTTTACGTGCCATTTTGGTCGTTGAAGTCCATCCATCGTTATCCTGCACAATTTGCCGAGTTTGGCAGCAATGTCAAAACTAGTATAGCTTGGCTCTATGCACGCTGTCATATGTGGCCTTGATATCGACAAATATATGGTGTGTGTCGATCTGCATTCCTTGAGTTTTTTTCCAGGATCTGCTGTAGCGTAAAGATTGATCGATGGTTGACTTTTCTGGCATGAAACCGGGCTGATAAGGACCTATCAAGTTATTCACGAATGGTTTCAGGCGTTCACACAAAACGACTTATTTCGGACAAGGACCAGCGGTGGAAGGAGCATTTTGCGGCGGTTTTGAACCGTGCATTCGCCAACGATATGCCCTCAAATCCGGTTGAGTTGCCCGAAGCACAAATTTCCCGAATACGTACAAATAAACAACTCCAAATGAAGATGAAATCAAGACCGCGATCATTGCACTCAAAAACGGCAGGACTTGACAGAATCCCTGCGCAGCAATGCTATTAGCTTAAACATCAAGCTAAGACTGTTTTGCTCCAATGTTGAATCCGTGCTGTTATATGGGTACAGCATACAGACATTTGTGAACCGGTGGCTACGATATATACAAAGGATTTTGTGGCCGAACCGTATCTCAAACGAACAAATCCACGAGATAAAGGGCCAGGAACCTACAGGCACCACTATTCAACGACGGAAGTGGCAATGGATTGGTCATATCCTTCGAAAAGGCGACAGTTTCATAGCAAAACATGCGATGCAATGGAACCCGCTAACCCAAGACGGTAGAAGTACACGACACAGAACAGTAGAGGAGGAGTCCCGACAGCTGGGAATGTGTTGGATAGAGCTGAAACTCATTGCGAGAAACCGCACACGATGGCTCGTAAGCGTAGTTAAGGCCGTAGGACCCACAAGGCGATACAGGATCTAAGTAAATAAAACGGTAGCGCTGTTTAAAAGATGTATCCCTCGGTAATTCGCAGTTAAAGGGATCTCATTTTTTGTTAATCGGGCAAACAGTACTGAGATTTCACTCGTCGGCCGAACATATATTACAGATGAGTCAACCAGAACATCTCCAGCTGCCTTAAAGATTAGCGGCCTGGTCCACACCAAAGCCTTGTTCGACTTCAGTCTTGATATTGCTATCTTAACCTGTACTTTTTGTTTAACCATTGCTGGTAAATATATCGACTTCTACACTGATGATCCGTGGGTAGATCCCCTTGCACACACACTAACTTATTGTCACGACTCCGACTCAAGTCTCTGATAATGGTACGCACAAGTGAGTGTTTGGAGTTACGTGTCCATTCCAGACCAGAACGTTGAACCAACGCCTTGAGGTAGGTTCTCAAGTACCAATTGAGTTAATGCTTACGGATATTCGTGTGATGCCGCAACTCAACACCTTCCTTAGAAATCATTAAACGATGTAACCGCCGTGAACCGTTCGCTACAACTAGGTTTCTTCTTCTTCTTTATTTGCCGCTACAGTCCGGGGTGGACTTGGGCCTCAACCAACAAGCCTCTTCAACTAGCACGATCTCTGGCTAGCTGCCTCCAGTGTCACACGCCAAGTTGATTGGGGTCCTTTCCTCCTGGGTACGCCACCTTACATGCGGACGTCCCCTGTTCCGTTGTACCACAGGTTCGGAGTCGAAGACTCTTCGGGCCGGAGCTGAGTTGTCCATACGCTCTACATGGCCCAGCCACCTTAGACGTTGGGTTCGTCGACGTCTGACTAGGCTCATGTCGCTGTACAGTTCACGGTTGAATCTTCTACTCCAGAGCCCACCAACGCAAACAACATCAAAGATCACGCTCAGAACTTTTCTCTGGAAGACACCACGGACTTTGTGCATGCCTCCGCGCCGTACAGCAGGACTAGTATGATCTTACTTCCTTATCAGGCCGGCGACCCATGGAGGGTACGAGCCCGAGCAGCGTGCCTTCCGTCGTTGACGGTTCTGGGCACGCTGCTTCCAGTCATGAAGACTAAGCTGTCTTGCATCCGAGATTACTTGGTCTTTATGCCGGAGATTCGGTCTTCTTCTCCTTTTCGCACCAGGAGGCTCGAATTCGAAGACTCTCTTTGCTGGAGCATTGTTGTCCATGCGCTCGATGCGGCCGAGCCAGTGCTGTCGACGGATTTTTTCTTTCCGGACAACATCCACATCCTGGTACAACTCGTAGAGTTCGCGGTCATGTCTTCTCCTCCATTAGCCTTCCTTTCAGACGGGATCGTATATCCGACGTAGAATTTTTCTTTCGAAGGTACCAAGAATCAGCTCTGCAGTTTTGCTTAGCGTCCAGCTTTCGGCTCCATAGAGCAAGACTGGCAAAATAAGAGTTTCGTAGAGCAGGATTTTGGTCCGTCGACTCAGGAGCTTTGAGCCCAGTTGTTTTGACCGGTTTCCAAGGGCGATTCTACGACGGCTCTCCACTGTAATGTCGTTTGTGGAGTTCACATTTGCCCCGTGGTAGACAAACTTGTTTGCTACCTCGAAATTGTAGCTGTCAATCGTAGAGTGGTGTCCAAGGTGGTGTGCGGCGGAACGTTTTCTGCGTACCCCAACAGTTGGACCGACTTGTAGAAGATAGTGCCTTGTATGTTTACAGCAACTCTCGAACTATCTATTCCAGTACCAACCGGATCAGTTTTCCCGGGCCCGAATTCGGCCATATCAGCGAATAGCTTCTTGCGATGAATGCTGTCGTATGCGGCTTTAAAATCGATGAAAGAGTGGTGCGTATCGATTTGAAACTCGCTGCCGCACTGAGACGTACCGATCAGTGCGGTGCAAAACGGCTTTAGACGTTCACACAGTACGCTGAACAGGATCTTGTAGGCGTCGTTGAGCAGGGATATACCTACATAGCTGTTGCAAGAGGTAGGATGGCCTTTTTTGTGGTTGGCCTTTCGTCTTCCCAAATTCTACAGCACCCTACCAGATCATCGCCACCGGCCTTGAAGAGCTCCGATGGTAGGCCATCTGAACCTGGTTCTTGTTGTTCTTCAGCCTTTTAATGGCTGTGCCGACTTCTTCAAAGCTTTTTTTTTTTTTTTTTTTTTTTTATAATTTGCGCGCGCTCAAGGGATTGCTAATACCCTTAAGTGTCCGGGGTCAAGACACAGCACGGGCCGAAGGTATAGAGGGAGAAAGGGAGAGGAGGTACCTGTGCACATTGGTCTTAAATATCTGCGGATTGTAGTCTGTGGGAAATATAGGGCTGGGAAGAGTATTCCAAATTCGCGTAGTTAGTGGCTGAAGAACGAGTCTCTAAATTTAACTGTGCGTCCGAAAGTAGGCTTAAGGGTAAACTGATGAGCATTCCTGGCGAGACGAGTATTGCGGGTGAATTCATGGAGAGGAGGAATGCAGTTGGCTAGCTCACTTGAGCATCGTTTGTTGAAATAGCGATAAAATACAGACAAAGAAGAAACGGTACGTCGATGTTCGAGCGAGTCTAATGACTTTGCGACATTGTTGTCTCCTATAAGTTTTATCGCTCGCTTTTGGATTCTATCTAGTAGGTGCAGGGTGGTCTTTGGGGCACCAGACCAGATATGAGCGTTGTACTCAAGCTTGGGGCGGATATACGCCTTATAAATGAAAGCCAAATCAGAGGGGGTGAAATATTTCTTGCATCGATTAAGGAAACCTAAACATTTCGCAGCATTTTTGGCGACCTCAAATATGTGATCGTTCCAACTAAGTGTTCTGTTGATACACATACCAAGGATGGAAAGCTTTCCGGTTTCATCGACACAAGCACCATTCATGGATAATGGCTGATTAACAAGGGTTCGCTTGAGTGACAGCAGACAGCATTGAGTTTTAGAAGCATTGAATTCCACTCTGTTGTTGTTTCCCCAGTTAATTATGCTGTCAAGATCGGAATTCAATGAGCTTAACATACGCTGCCGTTCCAATTCTACGGCCGAAGGGCAGGGTCGTGAGTCTCGGAACGAATATGAAAAGCTGAGGGTGCTGTCATCAGCGAAGGAATGGATTGGATTAGAAGTAGCAGACAAGAGATCATTAATAAAAATGAGAAATAGTGTCGGAGACAGAACAGAGCCTTGGGGTACACCAGCATTTATTTGGTGGATATCAGACTTGAACCCATCCAAAACAACTTGAATTGAACGGTTCGAAAGGTAATTTCTAATCCATAGAAGAAGAGATTCATCGATACCATATGCACGCATTTTCGACAAAAGAGCTTGATGGCAAACTCTGTCAAATGCCTTAGAAATATCAAGTGCAACGATCTTGATTTCACCTGCATTATGCAAAGATGTGTTCCACTTTTCGGTGAGATAAGCTATCAAATCACCAGTGGACCTGTTACTACGGAAACCGTACTGCCGGTCATTAAGAAGCTTCCGCGATTCAAGATATTTCATAAGCTGACGATTTATCAGCGTTTCCATGACCTTAGAAAGAAGGGACGTAAGTGCTATGGGTCGGTACGAGGTGGGTGACGAAGATTCGCCCTTTTTAGGGACGGGCTGGACAAATGCTGTTTTCCATCTGCTCGGAAAGAGACCTAAAGAGTAGGATAGATGAAAAAGCTTACGCAATGGTTTTGCCAGCGCAGAAGAACACCTCTTCAGAAGTATAGGGGGAATACCATCCGGGCCAGCGGATTTGTGCACGTCGAGATCTTTAAGTACTCTTGCAACTGTACGAGTGCGGAAATGGATTTTTCCCATGGTGAAATCAACGCTCTCAAGTACAGGTGGAGACATATTGGAATCTGGCAATGTTGAGCTGGCTGCAAAATGCGCCGCAAGCAGATTGGCTTTGTCTAAAGAGCTGACAGCTGGAATGTCATTGTAAATGAGCGTGGGAATTGAAGACGAGGTGGAATTCTTTATGTTTTTTACAAATGACCAAAAGTTGTTGCTACCTTTGGGACATTGAAGCACTTTTTGCCTCAACTTTTGATCATAGGAGAATTTCACACGTCTGATAGTTGCATTGCAGTCATTTCTGGCCCGTTTAAACTTAATCCGGTTTTCCTCAGTAGGGTTGGCTTTGTATGCCCGGAAATTCAACTCTCTCAACCTGATAGCCTCTTTACAGCTCGAGTCATACCATGCATTTTCTTTGGGCTTGATACTTTTCACTCTATGCGGAATGAAGGATCTCATGCCCAGCAGAAGAATGTTTGTGATCATATCAGCAGCGGCATCCACGTCACTATCGAGGAAGCATAATGACCAGTTAAAATTCCGAAAGAAATTGTTGAGTCCGCTCCAAAGCTAGGTGGGAGGACTACCTCATCGACTGGATATGGGATTTCTTGATTCCCTATCACTGTCTCCTGGTCAGGCCCATTATGCAGTTGTTGGATGTGCTGCTTAAACACATCCGCTATTCCCTGCGGTCAGTAACAAGGTTACCCTCACAATTTCGAAGAGCCTGGGTGCATTTCCTACGCCACGCTTTTTTATAAAAGGCTCGTATTTTTTGCCTGTCCCGAGACTCTTCGATGTCCTTGAGGTGGGAGGTTGCGACAGACCTTTCCTTCAGACGCAGAATCTTCTTCTCCTCCCGTCTTCTAGCCCGGTTCTCCTCTTGCGCTGCTCTTGTTTTCCGCTGCAGCGCTCTTTGGTATGCCTCGTCAGTTGTACGTTTCTTCTGCTCACACTCGCCATCATATCACGGGTTTCTTGTCGGGGGTGGTAGGCAGCCTAAGGTGGTTTCCGTTACCTCTTCGATGGCCGAGCGGCAGTGCAACCAAATCTCGTTGGCGTTGGTGTTCGACGTAGGCATACCGTAGAGTTTATCGCTTAATTGCTATTCGTAAGCTCAGGCCAATTACTTCTTTATCTTCATTTGGGATTTTCCATTCCTCCGCGCCGTACAGCAGGACTGGATGATCAAGGACGAGGATTATCAAGGTCTTACATAAGGGCATAGAAACCGCGCTTGGCAAGAGTTACTCTGCGTTTGATCTCGGTACTGATGTTGTTCGTACTGTTTACTGCGCAGCTGAGGGAGACGAAGTCCTTGACTACCTCAAAGTTATAGCTGCCCATTGTGACACTCTGTCCAAGACGTCGACGTTGTATGTCATTTCTTGAGGACAGCATATACTCGGTTTGGCCTTATGCACCGCTAGACCTTTTAGCCGCTTCCGTCTCAATGCCACCAAACTAGGTTTACTCTGTGTTTAGTGGCAGGACTAAAGACCAATGGGTCTATGTGGGTCTCAGCCAACACACCCTAACATGTCCTAGACGAGATAAGCTCCAAGACAACGCCCTGATCAGGATGAAACCACATCAAGATTCAAAGGCTCCTGATCACCCGTGGTTCCAAAATCTTACAGTTGCCAGTAAGATTTCATAGCATCTTGGACTAGTCGCCTTTCAATGATATTTTCATTCAATGAACCTCAACAAGTCCATTTCCATTCGAAGTCATCATAATATTGTAGCTTCCCTCCAGGCATCAGTCAGAACATTAGGACGCAAGCTCAGCACACGTGCGCACCGCACAGAAAAAGTCTTATATTTTCAGATGTTAACAATTGTGGAATGCGCAAGGCACATTTCATTTATTTCAACAAATCAAGTAACACAGTCTTCATCATCACTGCTACAGAACACATTTACTTTAGACACTTTGTTGTATCTCTCCTGCGCCTTTTGCCACGTTTCAATTTTTTTCTTGCTTTGTTTCGACGTAGCCAACACAGGCACACTTTCTTCACAGCCTAACCCCTTATGGCCTTCATTCATGGTAACAGATATCTGCAAGGTGTTGCGAAATGTGTTAGAATGGTATGTGCAAAAACATACTTTCAAATTTTACTCACCGGTTCGAGGAGACCACTCGCATTGGTTTTTCCCAGTGTTTCGCCCTTGTTCCATCCCAGTTTGGAGAGCATCTTAAAACCGATATTCTGGCTGGAAATTTCTCTGTAATGAGATAGGAATACATTAAAAACAAGGCGATCAACAGAGGAGCAAGTCACTTACGTATCCACAGAAGCTATTTCAGTCTTTTCTTTGTCTGTAGAACTGCCGACTTCCACTCGTCTCGTAGCCGCTCTATCATTGTAGTTTCCTGTCTTCCGGTTTTCTACAAATTCTAAAAGACGCCACTTATGTTAGTCGGAATGGAAAATTAACACACAATTGGTCTTACTCTCATTTTCTAGTCCGTACTTCTGTTGTATCTTCTTCAGCTGCTGCTTGTGCGAAAGAGTCACTGTCTTGTTAGTGTCCTCTTTGGCTTCCATAAGTAGTCCCGGCTCGCATTGACCGCACGTGCTTGTACCTGGATGAACGTGACACAATAGCTTGGTTTGCGACAATTGCAATACACTCCCGTGAACCAATTCGAGGGGATCACTTTCTTGTTGCGAAGTTGACATGCGTTTACCATTCAGGAGTGTTCCGTTCCTTGAACCCAGATCAATGCAAGTGTAAATGCCTTTCTCCTCGTCGTAGGCAAATTTTAAATGAAACTGGAAAGAAGCTCTATAGTTTAGTTAATTTGGGGCCAACGGAATAGTTCACACTCACTTTGGACACGTTTAGATCGGGAATGATGACTTCGTGATCACCTTCCCTACCCAGGGTTCCTCCTTTGAATGTTATAAGACTGAGGGTGCCCACTTGAAGCTTTTCCAAATTAGTCTCCTGGACTATTATACGCAACGATGGTGGATACTTTCTTGCAATATCTGGAAAAATATGCGAGTTTGTGGAGTGTGCTCATATTTGAGTGGGAATATGTGTGGAACCTAAAAAACGCGGATTTCTTTTGTTTAAAAAAGTTGTGCCATGCTTACCTTGATAGTGTCCGTTTTCTTTTAGATCATCCGCGGAATCAATACTGTCACTATGACTAGAACTAAGTTCACCATCCTCCAGCTCGTCGGTGTTTCTCGAATCTGCCGATTCGTCTTCCGGCACTGGCTGTAGTTTTCTCTTCTTTGATCTCTTCCGAGTCGATTTCTCCCGGCGACTGGCATTATCCGTTGTCTGTAACAGTAAAAAGAAATCCGCGTTTTCATCGCATATTCTGAGGCCAGTGCTTACCTAATGCGTTTGAGCGCATCTGGTCAATTTTTAGATTCGAGAAATTATCTAATAGTTTACTAATTACGGAATTATCATGAACCTGTGGCGATTGTGTGTTCAGAAAAGAAGGAGAATAAAAACGAAACGAAAGATAACTTATTAGACATTTTTTTTTTGTGAATCTACTGATCAATCTTATGGATTTACCTTATCAGCTTCTGCTGGAGGCACTTCGACTTGTGAATGAAAATGAAATTTATTGTTATCTTGATCGTACTTATAGTAGCACCCAGTGTTTCCATCATAATAGAGACCGTATTCCTGTATTTTATAAAAGAATGATCAAGTTTAGAAACAACTGACTATGAATTTAAAGATCAATTAACTTACAGCGTTGTAATAGTAGCCCGTCCGCTGATCATAATACAGTCCTGACGTTGGCTCGTAGACAAACCCGGTTTCATTTTGGGCAGCCTCAGCTGCTTCGCGAATCTCGTCGACTAAGCTCAATGGCTCTTTGGCATCTGAAATGAAATACAGTGAACGCTCTATATAGTGAATAATCCAATATAGTGAACACGCAACATTTTATACAGGCTATTCTAAATAGTCAACACAAAAATAGTGAAACCTTGATTTTTTTTTAATTTATTTCAACCTTTCAAGCATGGAAAAACGCTTCTACAACTCATTAGTGCATTCGGCAGTATGCATAAGTTAACATTGCCCATTGTAAACAACTACAAAATGGTCAGCACACCAAGGACCGATGCACCGCTACGCGAGTGCATAACACAATCTCAGGCCAGAGCAGCAACGCTGTACAAATCCGTTGCCATAAGATAGAATATCATTTTTGAATGATTGTTCAAATAAACGAGGGTATCGTTGTTATCGGCAACGCTGCACTCTTCACACCGAATACTCCTCAGTATTCTTCGCAACAATTTAGCATCGAGTGCTAGCACAGTGGTCACGGAAGAAGTTATGGACCTTCTGAACCACATAACAGAACTAGCACATACGGCAGCCGATTTAAACAATTGGAACGAAGATCATACATATATCTTCAGATATTAAAGAAGACGAAACAGAAGAAAAACCAGACGTTGATCGACCGATTTGTTCAGTCTCCTCTAGAGATGCTGTTCAATTATTTGAGAAAGCACTTGAATTGGTAACTATCAATAAAGTGGAATACACGAATGTGTATTGTTGTAAGAAATGGCGACATTAATTGATATAAGTTCAAAGAAAACGCAAACGAAAATGACTGAACTATTTTAGCACAGGTTACGTTTAGGTTTGTTGTAGTCCAATGAATGTATTCTTTTTGTTGTGTTTTACTTGATCTTCTTAATGAGTTGTCGTTGGTTTTAGTAATTGCAAAGAAAAATTGTAATTTTATTCAATTGTTGATGAAGTTTACGTAAACGCATACACATTTTGATGCAATTTGCTTCAAGGAGTCTACGCTCGTTACAGTGAACAAGACCGGGTTTTATTAGTTCACTATATCGAGCGTCTACTGTAAGTTGTAAAATTAATCCAGCGACAACCAGATTTGAGGTTTGAGAGCGCCTACATTTACAGCACAAATCAACAACGCAACATATCCAACCCCGTTCCATTCCAGTGCCAGCACTTTCGGGTGATAATGACGAATTGATTCACAGTTAACGATAAATCCTTATGGTCTCGTCTCGTCCTATAAAGAGTTCTCTCAAAAAATTTCAAGGAGCAAGAAAAGTCTTTGTGGGATGTATGTCTAAATGAGTGACTTTTGATTGATGGGCAAAAATAGTAGGCACGAGTATTCTATGTTAAATGCTGTACACATGAGTTGAGCTCTCCTGTAGGATTGGCCAAGCTGGGTCAACAGCTTGGAAGGTCTGTAATCCCGAAAGCCGAGTTCCTGTCAGAGCCAAGTTACCTGTATTCAGTTCAGTCAGTTTTAATTCCAAATCTCACCTATGGTCATGAAACTTGGGTAATGAGCGAAAGAATAAGATAAGAATGCCGAGATTTGATTCTCCGTGCTGTTGTGAGAGCTACTCGTCGTAATAGGGTGAGAAACACGCCGCGAGAAACTCAAATTTGAGCAGCTGCCGGACAATTCCAATGTGTTCCAAGCGGAAAATTTTAGGTCAAGTCGTCGTCAAGTCAAAATACACCTAAATATCTAGCCAAGCCAGAAGGCTGCCATATGCATTGGTAACCAAGCAGCCATCAAAGCTGTTGCCTCTTTTAATTCACATTCAAAATTACTACAGGAATGTCGATCTAAAAGTTAGAAGGCCAGCTCATTTCCCTTATCTGGGTTCCAGGTCAACAGTGACAACCCAGGAAATGAGATGTCCGATGAACTGGCTAGGCAGGGATCTTCCTTTCAGCGTTCGTTTGCAGAAGAGGTGCACATCCCACTAGGAGAAGTCATATGTCTCTATGTCTCGACACACTTCCTTGAAATAGCTAACCTCAGATGGGCCAGACTGAGAATACAAGACAACAACCGATCGAAAACAAAAGATCTCCTTCGGCGAACTCGTCATGATATCGCTAGACTACTGACAGTCTGTACATCGATCATGCCGTCAAACTAGGCTTCCCACACAACTCACGTTTTCGCAGCTGCAACAACACAGCTGAGAGGGAGGACTGTCCGGCTCTTGCTAGAGCCAGATAGCGGGCGCTTGTTAGACCCTTCTTCAACTCAATTGAGAGTATTTCTGCGAAGGATATTAAGGAACTAGTGTCCTTCTTGAATACTTCATATTGCTTTTAGAGATATCTCTTATAAATAAGGCAACCGAGCTATGCCATTCAAACGCAACATAGAGCTGATTCGGACTCACCGAACCACCACCACTTCTATCTACCTACCTGGACCAAGTCCAAACACTCGCCTGGTTGTGCTTATGCACAGCTCCGGATGAGTAAGAAATGATGGCAAAAGATCCAGTGGTCTGGAGATCCCTCGTGCGTGATTTGCTCCCGAGACCCTTAGTGGAACATGCGGGTCATATCATATCGTTGCCAACTGGTCAAACTGAAAACATGGAAGCGACAAAGAGGCCAGGAAGCACAGGCGACCCACAAATTCACTCGTAGCTAGCTGCGAATAGAATAAAACGCAAGACGCTGATCATGTGAACATCACTTTAACTCTGCTCCTGCAAGATATACCTTGCGGTATGAGTCTTGTCAGGCAGGGGGAAAGTCATACGGAGTATAGATGGAACCAGATGTGAGGAAAGACGATTTCGAAAACGATACAATCATGAGTTGCATGAAATCTACCTTGAAACAAATAAAAAACAATAAAAATAAAACTCGGTAGACTCCGGTGGACTAGCTCGTGTGAGCGAAGTGCTTTGCGGTATAGTTCTCGATAGAAAACCTCCTCCGACACCTCCATTCAGCCACTGTTCCTTCAAATAAGTACCAGAACTGTTAAATTCAAACTTTTTGCTGATTTTCTTCTTATTAGCTGCACAGTTTGTTTTCTAACTCGACATAGTCATACTTGCCTCCGATGTCCCTCGCCCTCTCTTGACTTCTAATTGATAGGGTGTGTCAAATGTCAATTAACAAGCCCCCGATAAAAACAGGTGTTGTTCCCAGCTGTACACAACGCGTTCAGAACATCAAATCAATTTTTTCGCTGCATAATCAAAGAAAGTGTGTAAAGCATTCGTGGTGACTCGTGTTTGCTGTTATTGTTATCGTTTTACTGCGCACACCTAAAGTGTGCATAAACTTCGCTTAATTGCTCACACACCTCCACATGATCGGCCATAAAGATGGCCAAATAAAAAAGAAATACAACCGCGATAAGAAATATACAAAAAAAAATCACAGTGTTATCTTTCTTATTCATTGGAGGTTCCCAGACTTAAAAGCTTTTGATGGACTGCCAGATAAGGCTTTTCGAAGAGCTATGTATCATCCCGCTAATCAATAGTCATTGATGGGAATCCATCTGATTTGAAAATCTCTTCAGCGAAGTTGTGGATAAGGTTACGGTTCCGATCGAAATTGCCACTCATTTAATTCCGATGATAAAATTAAGCTGCTGCTTACACGAGATGTATAAAGAATTGGAAATGAAAGGATGATTGAATGGAGTGAAATCAGGAATATAGACAAATTGCTGAATCATTGCTGAGTGAAGCTGTTTCCCATACTTGTGTTTGGTAAAGGAGCGTTTTTTCGTTTTCAAAATCTAACCGTCAAAGCTCTTTGCGGAAGGCAGTCGTTGCGACATTGGACAGTGATCAGAGAGAGGGATGGATGGCGCCGTTGGTTGAGTGCTTGCTTCTGTTTAGAGGGGTCCCCGGTTCGAATTCCGGGGAAAGCAAAGTTAATACGCTTTTATCCTGCTTTCAAATCTGGTCCAGTCACCATTTGCCGTTGGGATCAAATTAACGGTACTATCATTTGAGTTGTCGATCCGATCAGTGGTAGCAGTCTGACTACGGGTATCCCAATGGAGTAACATAGATAAGTGTGCTGGCGATTTCGCTCGATTTCCACTCTACCTAAGCTAACCAGAGAGACGGAAGCACTATTTCAGCGCATTCTTCGAGGTGGAGGTCTACATTAATTGAAGCACCACACCTGCCTGTAAAGGTATGTTTGAATTTCTCTATTGTACGTACTCAAGGATGCGAAAGAGAACTTCGTCAGTTTAAGTCAACGTCCTTATGATCCAAAGCATCAAGTTTTCTATGAATCAGACGAAGCTCTTCTCTAATTGTTCTTGACCAAAATCGAGCCTTCAGACGTGATACAGGCAGCTTAGTTTGCAGCTTCTCGACAAGTGTCACTACATTAGCCAAATCGACAAGGACATCATCCAACTGCCTTAACCTGCATTTTTTCAGTTTCTTTGATTTCCAGATGAAAATTATCAATTCCACACTTTGTTCTTCGAATTTTGAAAGAGAGAAGGAAGTTGTAGCATTGTGGCCAGAAATAAGAGACTGGGGAGATATCCAACTTCGACTTCCATTGCCTCTTGATTTCATCCGACAGCGTTTGTTACGATGTGTCTGTGAATACGTATGAGGTGTAGGGAACAGTTGAAACCCTTCTCCAGCCGAGGAAGTGGATTTGTGGATTTTGTTCCACCAGTCTCTCATTTTTCGTGGTCTTAGACAAGAGGTAATTCCAAATGAAGTTGGATATCTTCATGCTCTCTTATTTCTGATTGTTGACATTGGCCTCTGCTCTGGTTAATGCTGTGCTCTAAGGGGAGTCTTGGGCAATATTCTCCCATGTTAACCAAAAATTCAGATTTAGCCAGGAATAATGCCTTTGAGTCACTCCTGTTCGGTTTTGGACACTGCAGAAGTAGTTTGTATCTTTCCAGCCTGGTCCGACTATAAGCTTGCATATGCAGTTCATCCGGAAGCAATCTAGAGGGCATGATCTTCTGCTTCCTAAGGAGATTGATACGAATTCGTTCACGCACTGATTTTATTACCGCACTCGTACGGAAAGCTCGCGGCGAGCGGGCGACTACTTCTTGGTATGTCCTCTACTCCATACAATAAACGAATATTCTCGATGGTCCGAGTACAACTTTTCCAAGCAATCCTTTCCCACTTATTCAACACTATTACCGCAATTGCCTCCATCCCAAACCGACTAGTGTTTTGTTCTCATCGATGAATGTGTTCGGAAAAACCGGTCAGCGTTTCTATGATGAACGATAAGCGCTGGAAATTGTGTAACAGAACACACGGCAGGACTAGGTATAACGTGATTAAGTTAATTGAAAATAACAGATGGCAATCTTATCCATCCCTTAAAAAGGTGAAAGAAATAACCTCCACTGTGAAATTATTCCGAAAATAGAAAATCAAATAAGTCCCTAAAAACGTCTGAAATAATACCCCAAATAGGTATGAAATATGTCCCGAAAGTTCGAATCAGCAAAACTTTGCCATTGATGCACTTTGTAATTTTGGATTGAGTACTGTAGATGAAGAGTATTGATGACATAGGCGCCTGCCTGCCTGATGAAAGCACCTACCCCGAGCCGGACCTGCCACATGCGAAAAGAGAGTTTCAATCCCTTATGTCCAGTTTCACAGTGGACGTTTAAACTCCACTTTTGCTTTAAACTTCAGTTCAATGATTTGTTCGATTTCACAGCTGCGATTAAACCTTGAACTGAGTTAAATTTGTAGTTTAAGTTAAACGAGAGTACACTGCCGCTTAAACCTCAGTTCTTCGCCATTTTGTTTCTCTCGCTCTTTTTTCAAGTTTTCGTATTTTATTCTCTATTCTCGATTCCTTGTATTGAAATAATTTGGAATAGGTACCCATACCGCAGCTTCATTGGTTGAAAGACGTGTCAATTAAAAAAGCACTGGTAAAATATCGACAGCCCTTAATTGTAGCCAATGCACGCACCAAGTGGCACTGAACTGAAGTTAAGATTTCTTTGTGAAAGCGGACGAGTTAAACCTAGAATTTGAACTCGGTTCATGGTTCAACTGAACTTATGTTTAAACCTCCACAATGAAACTGGACAATAATGCCGCAAAGCGGGCCATGCGCGTACTGTCAAAGGAAGACCACGTAGATATGTATGTAAAGGATGGTTAAATTTTAAGGGCCGATGTTGAATGTGAACCACACATAAACGTCAAGGTTTTTTCTGCATTTCATTTGACATTTCTCAATTTCAGACTAACTCAATTTGAACCATGGAAAGATACACAATCGAGCAACGTGTTAAATTTATTCAGGCTTATTATGATCAATTTTCGAAGAAAATCATCTTCAGTGTTGAAGCACATTTTCACCTCAGTTCGTCAATAAGCAGAATTGCCGCATTTGGGCGAATGATAATCCAAGAGTGATTGTCAAAAAACCAATGCACCCACAAAGAGTGACTGTTTGGTGCGTTTTATGGGCTGGCGGCATCATCGGGCCGTATTTTTTTCCAAAATGAGGCCGGTCAGGCAGTTACTGTGAATGGTGTTCGCTATCGTGAAATGATAACGAACTTTTTATGGCCCGAATTGGAAGATATGAATGTGGACGATATGTGGTTTCAACAGGACGGTGCCACTTGCCACACAGCTAACGAAACAATGGCTCTTTTGCGCTACAAATTCAATGGCCGTGTTATCTCAAGTGGTGGCGATGTCAATTGGCCGCCAAGATCATGTGATTTGACACCGTTGGCTTTTTTTCTTTGGGGTTATTTGAAAGTAAAGGTGTACGTCGATAAACCAGCAACAATTCCCTAGCTAAAGGATGAGATAATTCGGCACATTAACAGCAAGAACCTCAATTATGCTTCAGCGTCATCGAAAGTTTGGACCATCGGATGGAGGTGTGCCGCCGAGGTCGCGGCGGCCATTTGGCCGATATTTTGTTCCATACATAATTGAACCATACCAATACTATTATAATAAAAAGAAATGACAATAATTTGTGCTTTATTCAAAATCAACATCGGCCCTTCAAATTTAACCACCCTTCATATGCCACAAAACAAAACAAAAATAGAAATTTTCAATTTTCTCAAAAACTTGAAAACAAATCCATTCGGTTGTTTGTGTTCGATTCAGAATTCATATAAGCATTGATCACAAAGAAGCCAATTAGTACTTTATTTCACAATTTGGAAAAAAACATTGGTCTAAACTTTTTTTTCTAAAATTGCCCCTGCCTCCAAAACGGGGTGACATAGACTCCCCCACCCATAGCTGATATATTTCATCATGAAATAACCCCCTAATGTGAGGTATGGAATAAATCCCCAAAAACCCATGAAATACACATGTAAATCCCCAATTTGGGGGTTTTTTCTCATGTGAAAAGAGTCCCCACCTCCATACAAACTTTAGGGGGTTCTTCGATCTTCCTTTTTGGGGGGTTAGGTTAGGTTTTGGAAGGGGAGTGTGATGGTTAAACATCACTTCCACTCGGAGGGCTTAGGGCCCATTGTGAATCCCTTCATTTGTGGGGTACATATTCTATTAACCTATACTGTCGCGTGATGGCTTAAACTACCCCGTGCTCTTTACGAATCTTAAGATGTCTGCATTCGCTAAGTCCGCAGTCTCTGTGAAGAATCTGCAGAAGACCCAGCCAGGCTAGGCGCCTATTCCGGAGAGCTGGGCAGCGGCACAGCAGACGTTGGATCATCTCGGTCTCTTCTTCGTCGCCGCAGCTCCGGCAGAGATTGCATGATTCCGCATTCCATTTCCGGAGTATTGCTCCGATGGGGCAGTGTGCTGTGATCACTCCGACGAGCTCACGGATCGAGTTGCTAAGTTGTCTAACGCCAGAATCTTCTTTTGCTTTGGCCAAGTTGATCTTGTGATATGACTGCTTATAGTCCGGCATAATGCACTGATCGGTGGTCGCAGTGACGTGTCCGCTTCGCTAATGTCCATTTCAGACCCTTGTCAGGCTAGTTCGTCTGCGTTCTCGTTTCCTGCTATTGAGCTGTGACCTGGAACCCAGCATGGGGTTATTTCGCGTCCTGTCGGCCCTTAAGGCCGTGTCTCACTTAGACCAACTTGTTGCGTACCCTTCGTTGAACTAAGCATTGAAGGTTGAGCTAAACTCAATGATTGAAAAAAAAGAGCACACGCTTTGGAAAATGCAAGTGGGTCTCTTCCCAAGTCGAACTCCTAAATCGAACTAATTTTGATATCCCGTGAAAATTCGACTTAGGGGGAGTCCACTGTATTTGAGAGATCAACATTTCGCGTAATTTCATGATCGTAAGACAAACTGTAGAAATATGATGACAAGATCAGACGATAATGCAACCGACGTTGGTCCAATGTGCAAGCTTGTTTCTGGCGTAGTGATACTCATTCAATCAGTTTCTTAATTAGTCATCGTCTTTTCGAGTTAAATGTATGTGGGGTGGGTAGCATGAACAAAACCCAGTTTCTAAATGTGTAGCAACAACGTCCATGCAAGTGTGAGGCCTTTCTTCAACTGGCACAAATATTGGCACGTCCTTCACAAAGGTTAGTACAAAACAAGACGTTGAACAGGAATGGAATGCGATTCTAAAATAAGCATTTCTCTTCCAATCAGTGTTATTATCAAAAAAATATGTATATCTGAAACCTTTAAAGCATTTCTACAGTATTTGCACTTGGAAATCGAAACCCAACCAATGTGGCGTACATATACAACAATGGGGGCAAATTTCAAAGACCATGATATCCGTTTCATGGTCGTAAAATGATAAATAACTTCGAATGTAGATAATATTTCGCACAGCGCCCACTGACACAATAAGCAATTCCATGAGTAGATATCGAACTTAACACAAAGACGTCATTCCAATAGGAATACCTTTGTGTCCGTTCGTCAAATACGTATTTAAAGCTTACACGTTTTACTTCAATTTTAACTTATGCACGCAACCATCTCAGCGCTAATCTGATTAAATCTAATCAAAGCTGCAGCCCGTATCGGATAAATGTCAGTTAAAAAACGTCAACTTGAAGCAAATTCGATGGTTTATTGCTTCAAATAATCGCTTACCTGCTGATTGCAATCTTTTGCGTTTGCATTTGACAAAGGAACACGAAGACTATATGCACCCGCCTTACTTGCATGACGGATTAAATCGGTTGGATAACTGCGCTATGGAAACCAGTAAGTGTAATAATTGGAACATTTAGACGAGTGTATCTTTATTGCGCTTATGCACATAGCCGCATTTAAGTGATTTATAGTGCCGACTTTAGATTGGGATTTAGTTTTCACAAATGTAATAGTTTTCCGCTTCGGGGATTTCATGCATTGTTTATTGGATAATCGGTGTGAACATTTGATGAACTTCGTTTTTATAACAGGGGTTTTATAACTTTGACAAGTGTTTACTTTTCCAGTCTTTTGTTGGGTAACCATTTGCAAGATAGTACGCTTCAATGTGTTCACGTAATCGTTCTTATTCCCTGAGACTAATTGGCTCACATTTTGTTGACACTTTACATCTAAAATGTAAAAATAGCCATCCAAATTTTTATTGGCAACACATGCTGTTTGTTCTGCCAAATAATTAATAAATTGTTTGAATTTATTTGATTTCTTCATTATTTCGTGGGCACCCAGCTTTGGTTTGGTTTGACCATGTAAATAGTATGGTATCCGGTTTATTCAGTGCATGAGCAATATAAATTATATCTTTCCCCAATCGACTGAAATATCAACAGAAACTACTCTCCTGAGCAAAAGAGAAACAGTGGTCAACGATCGGGTGAATCAGAGAGGACATGCCACGGCAATCGTAGTTGAAATTCGCCGTTATAAGCTTTCAAAAAATGCGGGCCAAGAGCCAAGACTCGGTTGTCGTCTAGTTTGATTAGAATGTGTACCCATTTATGTCCAGAGCATAGTGGAGCACGTAGTGTTACGTCACTTGTTTTGGATTGGCCTGATGTTAGTGGTGGTCTCAGATCTGTGGTTCTAGCGCCAGCTCCGATTGTGGGTTCTAAGGTTCGAGTCCTGTGGTAGTGCTTCTTCTCCTTTTTTCTCTGTTTGTTCCAAGTTCATTCAGATATGGTTCCATGACCTTAATTTGGCAGCAGTAGTAAATTGGGAATTAGCGGCTTTGCAGATGACATGATGTTGTGGAGACCCGCAAAGATCCAAAATCAAAAAAAGCAGCCGATGCAGAGGACGGCTAGACCCCTTCACTTCAGTGCTGAGTGCAGGTTTAAGGGTAGATGGGCATTCCTGGCGAGACGGGTATTGTGGGTGAATTCATGGAGAGGAGGAATACAATTAACTAGCTCACTTAAAACAGCGATAACACAGAGACGAGGAAATACGGGTATTTTTGTCTCCTATAAAATTATTCGATCGCTTGTGGATTGTATCTATTTTAGGCGCATGGTGGTCTTGGAGGCCCCAGCCCAGATAGGAGCGTTGTAATCAAGCTAAGAGCTGATACAGCCTTATAGACTAAAGCCAAATCAGAGGGGATACAATATTTCTTGCATCTTCACAGCATTTTTGACGACCATACACATACCAAGTATGGGAAGTTTCCCGGTTTCACAAGCCCCACTCATGGATAATGGCTGATAAATGAATGATAATTCAATTCCACTCTATTGTTCTTATAATAATATTGTGGGTGGCGCTACAGCCCGTATAGGGCCAGGGCCTAGCTTCTCAGCAACCACTCGTGTTGTGCGTGCTATTGTTCTATCACGAGAAGAAGGGACCGACATTTTTTATGCCGACTCCGAACGGCCAAGTTTTTGATAAGCTTTTTCTAGACAGTTGTACTCTTTGAGCATTGTCATTGACTCGAAAGAGGTGGGGCCGTGAAAAGTATTTCTTGTTGTACCAGGAATCGAACCTAGTCTGGTAGGTCCAAGTGCGTAGGAGTCGACGCACATACCCACAACGCCACGGGCCACCACTACTGTTCTTACCGCAGTTAATTATGCTGTCAAGATCGGAATTCAATGTGACTATGGACGAATGGCGGGGTCGTGACTCGTGAGCCTTGGCACAAATATGAAACATTTTGCCAACATTTTCCAAAGTTTTTTCCGAAGTGTTGCAAATTCTGAAAGTAAAGCTTGTTCCAGATGGATTTAAATGTTTTTTCTACTTCGTCTTTCAACTACTATAGCGGTGCTATATGAGCGACCTACGACTTCTGTACACCTTTGGCGATGTTTTCTTTCATGTAATAATCGAATCAGATACACTAGAGTGCATTTGCCGACATCGAAAATTTCACCTAAATCGACAGTGGTTAGTATAGGATTTTCAGCTTGTTCCTATTTCATCTTCCAATTGCCATAGCGGTCCTATGTGACCTACCTACGACTTCTGTACACCTTTGACGATGTTTTCTTACGTGTATTAATCGAATCAGATACTGCTTAATCTAGCTCAACTAGTTTGTATTTTTAAGCGACCTCTGTGGCCGCTCTAGGTTAACCTTACCTAACAAAAAATGTGACAAATATGCAAATGTAAATCCAGCTACATATCTGCACTCGTTATTTTGGAATCTTTCGATACTTTCGAGCTCACTTACAGTTCATTTCGATGCTTCTCGGTTACCTCTTTAACGCCACCGTCCGATACTGCTGTACATTGTCAGCGATAACTAAAGTCGCCCGAGCCCAGTTGAACAAGCGATATCAACGACGAGTGCCACTGCCGTTCGATCTTGCCATGGTGACGTACCCTTGTGGATTGGGGTAGTAAGGAGTGGTGTTCAGATTATTGGTCGAGTTCATCGCTCTGCCAATATAACCCCGAATCATGTTCACAAGGAAATTGTACACTCTTATCGGCTTGCCTCTGTTATATAAGACCCCATTTGCACTGGAAGTGTGTTGTGCTGAGACGATAGAGTGGTCTTCATTGAACGATTATTATTCGGTGATTCTAATAAAAAGTTTATTGCACCTCAGAAGAAAGTAAAAAACAATGGCAATGATTATCGATAAAGTCACAATGCTCTCTAGCTTGTATGTACTTGTCTAGCTGCTGCGACGTTCGCCATTGAATACGATTTGAGTCAGAAGATGGATCTGACCGTGGTTTGTACTTTGGAAGTACTTATTTCCTACTTCCACTAGGTATCTATAAGAAACCCACCCTGCTTCCTTCCTCTTTTATCAACTCTGCTTCCTGATAGTACACTGCACCAGTTACAGAGAACGCCAGAAGAAGTCTACCGGTGTAAGTAAACTCAACCCAAAGTTCGAGTTGTGTCCTTCACACGCCTTTCAATGTCAACAATCGATGCGTTAGTGTATAACATTAGTTAATTGCCTCTGGGGCACATTTCAGATAGAGAAGATAAAACAACTCTTACGCAAGCAAAAGCTCGTTAAGGAAAGGAAATGCTGATATATACATTTTTATGGGTGCATACCAGTCCTCCGCAACAACATCCAATTATCACGAAGCAAATGGCAAGCAAACAGTCATTCATTTCCACCCTCTATCTTATCTGGCACTCGAATTTCCAAAAAACCGCTTTGAACCACCTCCGCACCGAGCCCGCCGATCAGTTAACAAAAATTGGCGAATCGATAAAAACCGCCGAAAACGCAAATCAATCTGCTGCCGAACTCTGATCGGGGCTCGTCTAACACACACCAGCACGCATACAGTGAGCTTTATAGCGAATCGTGGGCCAGCGAATCGCCCTTATCAGTTAGTAGTCGACAATTTAGCTGGTGCACATCTTGACGCTTTCTCAGAACGACCGCGCCAGAGGGAGACATAGTGTACAATGAACACACAAAGCTACCGAGTCTAGTCAGGTTATCTAAATCGTTTGTGAATTAATAGAGCCCTGCTAGGGGCTGCCAGTTAAACCGATTCAAATCCGACGGTAGTTGTCTTCAAGAATTCACCGCGTCGACATGTCTATTCCAACGCCTGGAGTACGAAAGCTGATGGAGGAGTTCATCCTCAGCAACAATCAGTTGGCAGAGGTCAGTCGAAGGTTCCTGAACGAAGTGAATCGTGGATTATGCAAGCAGACGCACGACCAGGCCGATGTTAAGTGCTTTGTGACATACGTTCAAGACTTGCCAACGGGCGAGGAGATCGGCAAGTATTTGGCTCTGGACTTGGGCGGAACGAATTTTCGCGTTTTGCTGGTAACCCTGAAGGCTCACCATGAGGCTGATATGGAATCGAAGATCTACGCGATTCCGCAGGAGATCATGACCGGTCCGGGTGTGCAGCTTTTTGATCACATCGCGGAGTGCCTGGCCACATTCATGAAGGAGAACAAATTGATGGATCAGCACCTTCGGCTGGGATTCACGTTCTCGTTCCCGCTGCAACAGTTGGGCTTGACCAAGGGTCTGCTGGTGCGCTGGACCAAGGGATTCAATTGTCCCGGCGTGGAGAACGAAGATGTCGTCCGGCTGCTGAAGGAATCACTGCAACGTCGCGGTGACGTGGATATATCCGTCATGGCCATCCTCAATGACACCACAGGCACACTCATGTCCTGCGCCCATCGGAATCCGAGTTGCAAGGTCGGAGTCATCATTGGCACCGGCTGTAACGCTTGCTACCTTGAACGTGTGGAGAACGCTGATATGTTCGACGGTAACTCAAGAAAGTCTCACGTGATTATCAACACCGAGCTGGGTGCGTTTGGTGAGAGTGGAATGCTGGACTTTGTTCGGTCCGAATACGATCGGTTTGTGGACAAGGCCTCCCTGAACCCTGGCAAGCAGATATACGAGAAAATGATTTCTGGCATGTACATGGGCGAAATATGTCGACTGGCCATTCTCAAAGCAATCGACCAGAAGATCCTGTTTGCCAGCAACGGCAGGAAGCCCCAGCGTCTGCAGATTGTGGACAGCTTCGAGACGAAATATGTGTCCGAAATCGAATCGGACTCCATTGGCGACTACTCCAGATGCAGGAAAATCCTTGCCAGTCTCGGTGTTCCATACGCCACGGACGAAGAATGTGCTGATGTGCGATTCATTTGTGAGTGTGTTTCTAGGCGTGCAGCCCACCTCGTGGCGTGCATACTCGCCACACTGGTCAACAAAATCGATGAGCCGCATACAACGATCGGAGTCGACGGAACGGTATACAGGCTACATCCACACTTCAAGGACTACTTGGATGAGAAGATGCGTCAGATGGTGAAGCCGCATATTGAATACGATCTGATGCTGTCCGAGGATGGATCTGGTCGTGGTGCTGCGTTGGTTGCAGCTACCGTGAGTGAATAGGAGAATTTTGGTGATTTTAATTGGAGTTTGAATAAGTTAAGGTATCGTTGTTGTTAAGTAAAAAATGTAGACATGTAGGAAAATGATTTTAAATAAAGTTACCATGGTTGTGCGATGAGAATGTCTGATGCTACACGTGTAATTATACCAGGGAAAGGGTGTGTTTCTCCTCGTATGTCCAGACAAACAAATTCTACTCGTCAGCTCGTTCCTTATCGAAGTGAATCGACAGAAAAAAAAATCAATTAAATGCGACGTAAAACTCAAAAACACTGATCCAATACTTTTACGTCATAATCTTTACAACAGCGATTCTGTATAAATACATTCCTCTGTCTGATATGGTTCAATCTGGTTCAATCTGACTGCGGTCCATAGTTAGTACAATCCGGCACCAGGGGGATTTTCAGTCGACAAAAAAGGCCGATGTCTACTTAGTGTCAACCGGCTCTCACAGAAAATGACCTTGTCCCGGGTCACTGTTCAAGAAATCTTATCAACTCTCGAAGCGCCACTGTTTTATGATTCATAAAAGCCCATCTCTATTGAGTATGGTTAGGAGAGTGTCGAAATCATCCACCCAAAACGACCATGAACTCTCAGCAATTAATAAGTGATCTTCCTTAATTTCCACAACAAAACCCGCGCCGATAATAGATTCGAAGTGTGGGCAAGAAAGCCAACGTTCCCGACAAAAAAAAACATTCTTCTTTTCTGGCCGACGCGACGCTGACTGATAAAGTTAAGTGTCTCTCTCTGGCAATAAAAAACGTGATGAGGAATTAATGTTTAATAAGACGGTTGACGGTTGACGGTACGCTCGTGGAAATAGTGAAGAACAAACAGTTCGGGTTGAATGAAATCTCATGTGGTACAGAGCATAAAATCCATGAACCTTGAACGACGCAAATGATCGCAATGGTTTAGATAGGACAAGATGTCAAGCAAACTATGATGTTTGTAAATCTCGAGAGATTTTGTTATCTGCCAGTGATTACATGGCAGCAGCAAGTGCAAGGTTATTTGATCCCAAGTCGTGCGATTTCGTAATGAATTATTGATAGGAAAATATTATGTAAAAGAAAATGGAAAGCATTTTCCCAACAGTACTGTGGAGAAGGAAACTTTGATTGGATTGCATTTACGTCATATTTGAAATCTGAGGTTAACAAATTGATGACCCAAGATAACAGACGAGAACTCCATCTCTTGATCGATGCAATGTCAAGTTGGCTAATGAGATCGATGTCAAATGGGCACTTGTGGCGATTGCTGACGTCTTTAAAGCAGGAGGAGATGAAGTGAATCGGCGCAAAACCCTTGTTCATCAACAAAAACCACACGATTATAGTGAACGAAGTCTCGTAGTGTAAGTTCGCATACAAGATCTCCTCTGTCATTTCGGGTCAATGTCTGAAACAGTGTGCCAACAATGCTTTAAAATGCTCGCCATTACACTGCGGCTGGTATTAATTCCAATCTCCACAAAATGTACACAGGCCGACATAATTCATCGTACTACGAATGCTTTCCTTTTTTGTTTCCCATAAGCACCCAATCAACCCTGCTTTCCACCGCTTAAAAAGTAACAAAAAATGGTGCAAACCAAGTCATAATTCATCGTGCGCTAGTTCTTGCCGTTCAATTTTCCTGGTTTCCCTCATATTTTGCTAGAATATTCTGGAATCAGTAGATATTTACTGTATAAACTTCTTTTGCCCAAAAAAGTGATCATGTCAGCTCAACAGCGCAGAAAAGAAACCTCGGTAGATTTTCGACAAGTGGTCGTCAATTTGTATTCAAAATGATAAAAAATCATTGGCAGAAATTGGTAAACACGTTGGAAAAACTAAATCAACTGGTTTAAACAGCTGACGCACGTTTCGTGTTTTGTTTCACTGTCAAACAACTTCAGTTTGGTCTATAAGTTAACCATGAATCGTCTTACAAACGAACAACGCTTGCAAATTATTGAATTTTATTATCCAAATGCGTGGTCTGTTAAGAAAGCTCATCGCGCGCTTCTTCCATTTTATGGTCAGTTTAATCGACCTGAATAAGCAGAATTGTCGATTTTGGAGTGAATATCAGCCAGAAGCATTGCAAGAGCTACCAATGCATCCAGAAAAAGTCACAGTTTGGTGCGGTTTATAGGCTGGTGGCATCATTGGACCGTACTTCTTCAAAGATGATGCGAATCGTAACGTAACTGTGAATGGTGAGCGCTACCGTAAGATGATATCCAACTTTTTTTTTGCCCAAAATGCAAGAGCTTGACTTGCATGACATGTGGTTTCAACAAGACGGTGCCACATGCCACACAGCACGCGCAACAATGGACTTATTGAGGGGCAAGTTCGGTGAACATTTTATTTCACGTTCGAGACCGGTCAATTGGCCTCATAGATCGTGCCTTTAGACTATTTTTTGTGGGGCTATGTTAAAGCTCGTGTCTATACAGACAAGCCCGCTTGAATTGACGCATTGGAAGACAACATTGAAGCATTTATTCGTGAGATACCGGCCGAAATGTTGGAAAGAGTATGCCAAAATTGGACTAAGCGGATGGACCATTTGAGGCGCAGTCAAGGTCAACATTTGTATGAAATAATCTTCAAACATTAAATTATATGGACCGTACTATCGATTCAAATAAAGATTTCATACATTTTTTCTGAATTTTATGTGTTTTTTTTTTGAAAAACTTTCCCATAGCTTTTAAAAAATCACCCTTCAGAAGCTTATAAAAATACAGGAAGTGTGTACGTGCGAAGTTCAGGCCGTCCACGGCAATTCACCGCAAGAGATGAAAGGGTCATTGTCATCGCTGTTCGCAAAGAGCCAAAAACGAATTCTACTACTTTAAGAAAACAGGTCTTGGATACTTGCAAAAAGAAGCCAGCAAGCGAACGATCCAAAGGACTCTGAATAGACATGGGTATTTTGCGAGAACACCGATAAGTGCCGCCAACCAGAGCAAACGAATGGGCTGCATTTTTGCAACATTACATTACACAAACGATTATCTATATTTTTGGAAGAAAATGTTGTTCGCTGACAAACCAATGAAACAACCAATACAACATTTTCGACCACAATGGTCCATCGAAAGTACGGCGAAAGAGTGGCGCTGCGTTGGAAATAAAAAAATCTTCGAAGAACAATTAAACATGGTGGAGGGATTTTTTTACCAAATACGGTTGGTACTGAAAACGAGCATTTTTGGGTGTCGTACCATGCATTATGTCGGCCTGTGGAGATCGGTACTCATTTTCGCAGAACTCTTCATGTTATATGGGAATTGTGCCCACTTCATCAAGGTAGATAACAAACACACAGATCTCGAAAAAAAAGTTCTCATGTAGGTTAGGTTAGGCTTTGGAAGGAGAGTGTGATTATTGAACATGACTTCCACTCGGAGTCCTTAGGGCCCATTGTGAATTCCTACATTTATGGGGTACACACTCTATCAACCTATCCGGTCGCCTGATGGCTTAAACCATCGCTAAGTCCGCAATCTCTGTGGCCTAGCGAAGATTGGCGCCGATTCTGGAGAGCTGGGCAGTGGCACAGCAGATGTTGGATCGTCTCGGTCTCTTCCTCGTCGCCGCAGCTCCAGCAGAGATCGCTCCGATGGGGCAGTGTCATGTGATCATTCCGACGAGCGCACGGATCGAGTTACGGTCTAACGCCAGTAGCTTCTTTGTCTTGTCATTATTAAGCTTTGTCCAAGTTGATCTTGTCGTGTGACAGTCATTTCTTGCGAGTCCACACGAGTTGGCTTCTTTTTGTATTATGTCGCTTATAATCCTGTATAATGCACTGATCGCTAATGTCCATTTCAGACCCTTGTCTCGCCAGTTCGTCTGCTCTCTCGTTCCCAGCTATTGAGCTGTGGCCTAGAACCCAGCAGAGTTTGATCTTATGGTGGATCATGGATCTTAGTGAGTGGCGACATTTCATAACAGCTTTTGACCTCATTGTACAGGATCCTATTGACTTCAGTGCAGCCTGGCCGTCAACAAAGATGGTGATATCTGATGGTGGGATATGGGTTATTTGTATGTGTTTGGCGGCTTTCTATATTGCCAGCACTGCTTGGAACACACTACTCCACTATCAGGGAGTCTAAAAGATTCTTGTTTATGCAGGTTGTCCGAGTAGAATGCGGCTCGTGGTCGTTGATAATGGCGTTCGAGAGCAACTTGTCTCTGTCGGAGGTGCAGAATTGGTATTTTGAGGGAGAAATTTTGATGGGGAGATATATAGTCAGTTGTAACAGCGAGGCTACTACTACATGGTCACATGTCTCTTTTGCAGGCCATATGCATTTAATTTTGATTATGGCCGCATATCTATAGTTGGCTTGTTCCCACAGTGAGGACTCCCTTAGTCTCAGAGCGCTTTTTGCGGCGCAGCCTTTTATGAATAACCAAGAGGAAGGAGTGGTGGCCCGTGGCGTTGTGGGTATCTGCGTCGACTCCTCCGCACTTGGACCTAGCTGTCTAGGTTCGATTCCTGGTACGACAAGAAATACTTTTCACGGCCCCATCTCTTGCGAGTCACTGACAATGCTCAAAGAGTATAACTGTCTAGAAAAAGCTTCTCAAAATTGGCCGTTCGGAGTCGGCATAAATAGGTCCCTTCCACTCATGATAGGAACAATAGCACGCACAACACGATTGGTTGCCGAGAAGCTAGGCCCTGGCCCTCTACGGGCTGTAGCGCCACCCATATATATATTATTATATAAGAGGAAGGAGATTAGGTATCATATCCAAACTGGTCCTTATAGCTCCCGTTGTACAAAGAGCTGTGGAATGCATCACGTCGGATGAAATTGGTCAATACTTTGACAGTTCCTTTCCACACAAAAATCATTTTACTCGGATGTTGTCGCAGTGGGGTGGGGTATGGATTTCGCACGAAACGTACGTATTCGTTAGTCAGTTCTTTGCAATCCGGCAAATATGATAATTTGTGGATTGCAAAGGCAACGCACGCAACAGATTCCAAGAGTTTGCTTCTATAAATGTTTCTAGCAATAGCAAGAAACAATTTCTCTCCTCTCGTCTTAAATGGATGCAAGTGATTACTGGCATACTTCATATTCCTCCCAATTTGCAAACATCAGTAAAGAGATCGAACGTTCAATATTTTTTTTTCTGTTATCAGGAAAAAAAACTGCACAGCGTGATTAATCTTTCTTCTTCTTTGTTTGGCGCTACAGGACGTGGGCCTCAACCAACAAGCCTATCCAGCCGATTTTTCAACAGCTGCCTCCAGTTGCGCAAAACAAAGGTGGTAGAGGTCCTTATCCACTTGTGTGCGCCATCTCGTTGGAGGACGTCCTCTGTTGCGTTGTCCCAATGACTTGGAATCGAAGACACTTCCGTTCGGAGCTGTGGTGTCCATCCGTTAGCCATCTTAAGCGTTGGATCCGAAGACGCTTAACTAGGTGCATGCCGCTGCACAGTTCGTGGTTGAATCTTCTGCTCCAGACGCCATCAACGCAAACAGAACCAAAGCGTGATTAATCTGACTGGATGCAATAAAAATAACATTGAAGGCCAGGCATCTGCCGAAGAGTCTCTGACTTCAAGGATATGAAACAACGCAGCAGAAGACATTCAAGATGGCAAGGCAAAAATTACCTTAAAAGCTAACAACTTGCTGAAATGCCTTTTGCATTGGTTACCTGCTCCATCGTAAGCTGTAGCGTTGTACAATGGAAGAGAAGACGAGCTGCAGAATAATGTCGACTTTGAATGTCCTCTCTCTCTCACTGGACTTTCATCATCCCCCGAAGTTTTGAATTACGACGCGAATGTAATGTCGCACTATTTTTTTTTTTGTAAATTTTCTTGTTTTGCTGACGGATTTAAAAAATTCAAACGTTAGCTTACCGAGAAAAGCCGAGAAAGCTCATTTGAGCCAGTTTTAATCTGATTATATGCCAAATGAATAAAACGAATATTTAATCGCTGGTCGCTTGCTCTCTCGTCTACAACGGCGCAATAATTGTCATGATCACATGTAGGTACTCCATGTAATCATTATGTTATTTGTTCGCTGATAATACCAATTTACTGTAGTTATACGTGCTTTGAGTGGCGTCTTAGATAAATTCTATCCATTGATTGTTTTTTTTTTTAATTCATGAATTTTATTTGAATTTGCATTGTGCTTGGGAAGATAAACAGATAATTTCAAGAACACTGATGTGATGAGTAAACAGAAAGCCAAGGCACAAATAATGTGTGGGACTTTGCCTACTGAGTTGAGAAATCTCTATCATCTCATCTCTATCGGCAGCAATAGCCTTTGAACCCAGTATCTGTTGGAGATTAAAGAAGCAGTTATTGTGCACATTTTTTTTCTCTCACTCATCAGTAAAATTCCAGCCAACGAAGGAGTGAGAATACGAAACAAATCAAATGAAGTGCACAGAGTCTGACATGAAAAATGTGATTTTTAAGTTCAATTCAAACTACATATGTGCTTCGATTGAGATTAGTCACGTTCTGGTGGGATTTATCTTCACACGTCGCAAAGAATTTAATTGGAAAAATTTACATGATTTTCAGAGTTTACAGCTACAACAGCAATCTTGGCTCCAGCATACTACACAATTAAAGAATGGCTTTTTGATGGCCATGGATGGAGAATTAGTTAAGAGGAAATCACTAAGATACAATGAGCGCTGGTCAAAAAATAAATATAAGACTTGTGTGTGCTGCAGACTATTTATTTTTTCTGAAATATTTGCAACAATGCCCTGGATCACTCAGACTCAAAACGGGCAGATTGTACTACCCGGAAGCAGCCTACATCTACTCGATGGGTATATATGAATACCAGCAGACACTTCTGCTATGAGGAGCCTACATAATCAGCTCTCACCTCATCAACACCGAATAGCTGCCACGTGATCCGAGAAAAGGCGGGACAGTGGTCGTCGGCGTCGCAGAGGGTTTCATCGCTAAGGCCAAACACATTTATATATATGTTAGGCGAAGATGTAGTGGGCCGTTAGTACGCGGGTAAGTCGTCTGCAGTCATTTCTGTCAAGAGATAACCAGAATGTCGCGGATTTCTTACAGACGTTAGGGAGCATGTGCTTGGTTTGTATACATCGTGGAGAGGTCACCTGCTCTCATGAGGCTCAATCACCGGTGGATGCCCTAACCATGAACGCAGGCAGTCCTTCGTTCACGTTCAGGTCCTAAGAGTACCTCCTCTGATCCTTGTCTAGCAAGTTCATCGACGATCTCATTTCCAGTGATCCCACGGTGACACCAATTGAGACAGCCGATCAAATTCAGAAATCCCTTGCATTCCTGAATTGTCCTGGTAAGCCGTTAAAGGGTGGAGCAAGGTCCTAAGCACAGCTTGGCTGTTGCTACGGACACAAATCCTCCACCCTTCCACCTGTTTTCACAACACGGTTCTTTGAAGCTTAGTGACATCAGCGAAACTATCGATACATAGGAGAGAAAAGGACCTATTATGGTCGCTATCATGTACATTATTTGGTGATAGACCCCAGGGCTTGCCAAAAATACCCTTACACTGCCAGAAATGGCAGGTTCGCTGCAGACTATGGGCGTCTAGCCGGATGAGGCAAAACATCATTTCTCGTCATATTCAACACGGTTCCATCGATCGTTATGAGGCAATAAAAACCAAAGCCAGTATTTTGAATTGTATTTGAACGGCAGGACACGACGATAGATTCCATTCTCCGCGTCTGCGAATATGTACTAGGGGAGTTGAATATGTTCTCGGTATCGGGGGTTGTATACATAAATTGACTTATTTATCAAGTAATACTATTATTTTAGTGCATTCATGTAAAATTTCATATAAATGCAATTATTTATTCGCGTTTTGTCGCTAGTTAAACAGTATCATAATGGCAACTGAGACGTGGTGATGGTGAAAATTTAGCATCGCGCTGTAATTAAATTTCTCACTAAGCATGGAAAAAGTCAAAAAACTATTCATGAGATGGTGGCTGTTTACCAGGGTTCCGCACCGTCATTATCAACTGTGCAAAAGTGGTTAAGTGAGTTCAAGAGAGGCAGAGAGAGCATTGAAGATGACCCCCGCTCCGGCGCCCCGGCTACTGCTTGTACGGGAGAAAGCATCAAAGAAGTCGAAAAACTTGTTCTTGAGGATGCCCGAATAAAGCTGAAAATGATGGATCACCAAGCTTTCAATTGGTACTATTCACACCATTCTTCATGACCATCTTAACCTTTCAAAGGTCAGTGCAAGGTGGGTGCCACGAATGCTCACAGCGCCTCAGAAAAAAGTGAGAATCGCATGCTGTAGAGAGCTTTTGGAGATGTGTAGTGAGAACGCGGACGGTGTTATGGATCGAATTTTTACTGGTGACGAAACATGGGTCCACCACTATGACCCTAAAAGCAAACAAGAGTCCATGCAGTGGCATAAAAAAGGAACAGACCCCCCGAAGGAGTACAAAGTCACTCCGTCCGCCGGGAAGCTCATGGTCAGTTTCTTGGGACTCAAAGGGAATCTTGATCATTGAGTACAAAAAAAGAAGGCGAAACCATCAACGCCACATCCTACGCTTCCACTTTGCATAATTTGCGGGAGGAAATTAAAAAGAAAAGACGGGGTAAACTCGCAGCGGGTGTGTTGCTTCTTCATGACAACGCACCTGTTCACACGGCGCGAGTTTCCAAGGCTGCTGCGCGAGATTGTGGTTTCGAAGAAATCCAACACCCACCCCATAGTCCAGACCTTGCCCCTAGTGATTATTTCCTGTTCCCGGATTTCAAAAAATGTCTTCGTGTAGAAAGATTTTCGGATGATGAAGAACTCAAGTCGGCAATAAATGGGTGTTCTGTTTAACTAGAGATAAAACGCGAATTAATAATCGCATTTATATGAAATTTTACGTGAATGCACTAAAATAATAGTATTACTTGATAAATAAGTAAATTTATATATACAACCACAGCTTCACCCCGATACCGAGAATATATTGAACGCTCCTCGTATGTATATGTATGTATGTATCTAAGCGTGCTTGTATATTAGCATATTTTTGATCAGATCTGCAAGTGTTTCTAGAGGCTGTCGTATTTGTCGTATCCTAGAAACCAGACATCAACAATGAGTGTGCGCGGCTGAATCGATTTTTTTGGATTCGAACTTTTCATTTTCAAGCGGAACAATGAATTTCTAGCATGTACATACATATGTATGTGCGTACCTACATATATACGAAAAAACGAAACCGAATGAGACAAATTAGCCTCAAACAAGCGCTCTAGACACGACAAAACAAAAAAACTTGTCACTTGTCAGTTGCCGATGGCAGGAATTTGGCTTCCTAGGACAACATTTCGTAAGTTTATTATTCACTGGTATTTTTTGTATTGTTTTACAGATATCATTGTTACTGCCCGTATGTAGGTTCGGTGAAGACTCAGGCGCTACAGTTCGGGGTGAACCTGGGCCTCAACTCTCCAGCACGGTCCTCAGCTCGCTGCCTCCAGTTGCTCACTCAAAGCGGGTCCCCTTAAAATTGTGCCCGGCACCTAAGATGAGGTCTTACTCTACTGCGTTTTCCCTCGCGGTTAGATTCATAGACTCTGCGGACCGGAACATTGGCGTCCATTCGCTCTACTACTGTTCTAGCCATCTTAAGCGATTGATAAGCTTTTTCTTTTTGACTTTTTGTCTATGTCTCTGTACAGCTCGCATAGTTCGTCGTTGATCTCCTCCTCCAAAGCCCGTCAACGCATATTTTCCGAAGAATTTTTCTCTCGAAACGACCGAGGATATCCTCAGCCGCATTTGACAAAGTCCATGCATCAGCGACATAAAGTAGGACTTGGACGATCAAGGTCTTATACAGAATCTCCTTAGTTGTTCGGGATAGGGCCTTGCAACTCAATTGCCTTCTCAGCCCAAAGAAACAGCGATTGGCAAGAGTAATTGTTCGTTTTATTTCTGCCGAGGTGTTGTAGCAGGCCAAAGTAGGCAAATCCCTAACTACCTCAAAGTTATAGTTGCCGATTGTGACTTTCTCTTCAGTTCGCCTATATTGTGTACCCATTTTTGCTGACAGCGTACACTTGGTTTTGTCCTCATTTTCGGTTCGAAGAAGACAATAAGTCCAATAACGAATTACATGGAAGAAGGTTGAGTTAAAATGAATTGAAAGTAATGGGTAAACGGGCTCACAGATCTCCCGTACGTCACTCTTTAGTTTAGGACTTGTGCTTTATTTTTATTCCTAGCCTCACTAGATGCGATGCTTCGGAAAGCAGTCCCATTTAAAGAAGTCTTATTTGGTAGTTGGACTGTACTTTGTTTTATGGTTGGATAGTCGACGTCCAGTCCACAATCACGTCTCTTAATTTAAGTTTCGTAAGTGGGAAAAGGGACCACCATACTGTGAGTATGAACACCAGGCGCAGGATGGTTCTCTGCGAATCTTCACAGATGGATCAAAGATTGGAGGAGGCGGGTAATTATCTTATGCACCTCTTAAATATCCAACTATCATTTCGTTTACCGATTCACTGAAGCGTCTTTCAGTAGAAACTATAGCAATTAAGGCATCTGTCTTGGCTAAAAAGAAACAGGCAAAGAGTAAGAGACATCGTCTTCTATTCTAGCCAGGCAGCGACTAGATCTCTGAGTGCGGTCACATCTAACCCAAAAACCTCGTTCAACGTGATGGCCAAGTATTTTCGCATCCAAATCATGTGGGTGCCGGGACACTGTGACATTCCAGAGAATTGCGAAGTGGATAAATTAGCTAGAAAGGGCACCGTCTCTGTACTCTTTCCGAATGGAGATCTGCCATAAATGCCAATCGCCATTCTCATGCATCCAAGCTTGAAACGCTTGCACATGCAAATCGTGTATGGTTTACTGGCATAACACGACTCATCACTAAACAATTATGGTCTACTCCTGAACTCCTAAGCGGTCACTCAGCCTGGTCAGAATAAGTCGGCCGAATCTCAGAACTTTCACCGGCATTACGACCAGGCACTGTGCCATTGGAACTCACGCCTCTATATCAGACCTTCCCTACAATGACTTTTGCAGAGACGAGGAGGAAGAAATTATAATTTTACTCTGTAATTGTAGCGCTCTTTTCTCCCGTAGATAGTCACCTAGCAGCCTGCTACTTCAACAACTTGGCTGAACTAAGTAGCATCAATGTCAGTCATCTCCAAAGCACGAAGTGGTTTGCGGCATAGGCTTGAATGGGTCCGTGCGGTAACACAACGCAACAACACAACTGTCCACCAGCGGTCAGCCCCTTCAACCTAACCTCAACCTAAGGGCACGACCATCGAACTTTCGAAAGCATACTGCCTTAATGTCGTGTGTCGGAGCGATATGAGAAAATATGCGTGCATAGCACATTATCGTATCCACAGAAGAGTAGAATGTTCCCAGCTGGTAGAACGAGCACTCACAATAATATTAAATAGGACACACTAATCGTTGGCATCTCTTGTCCTCATTAAACAGCATCGAGTATAGTGAAGTAAATTGCGATCACAACTTAAATTTACGTGCACTTACCAGCATCTTCTTTCTCTTCTTTTATTTCCTCAGAAGCCACATTCGATTTATCATTGCTTGTGACATCTTTAACTAGTTGCAACTTGCTGATTTTCTTCGTCTGAAAGT
Organism: Eristalis pertinax; assembly: GCA_907269125.1. Taxonomy (NCBI): domain Eukaryota; kingdom Metazoa; phylum Arthropoda; class Insecta; order Diptera; family Syrphidae; genus Eristalis; species Eristalis pertinax. The sequence continues at coordinate 37,574,936 of OU026148.1, forward strand.
GGAAGATGCACCGTCAATATTGCCTCTTTCAGCCTCAATCTGAATGCTTACCAATTTCTTAATTTTATCCTTGTACTTTTTTAGTTTCTTCTGTTTCTTCTTCAGTTGTTCGTGCAGATTATCAATGTACGAGAAAACCTCGCCTTGGGTGCAATTGTTGCGAAGAAACTTCACAGTTCTCACGGCGAATTTTGTCGATTTCCTGAGTTTAGACTTTGTTTCATTGCTTTCTTGTTTTTCGTCCTTTTCCGTTGAGTCGCTAGCCATTTTTTTTAATTGATAACTATTTGTATCAAAATACGATTGGTAAGGATTACAAAATGTTTCAATGACAGCTGTCAGTTTATTGTTTTCATTCCAGCTGGAAGAATGCCCAAATTTGAGTGGAAGCACCCCTGAACATATGCTGTAGATGGGCGTAGATGAACTCGAATATATTAAATTTCCCGTGAATCGCTACAAATTTACCCTTTTTCATGAAACTATTCGAGGTCACCACAGACTACGTCGGCAAGAGGCATTTTCATTTAATTCATCCATCCGTTAAGTTCATTCGAATTCACTGCCGGCAGCAGTGACACCAACCCGAAGACACGAAATCTGCAAATCAAGCATCAGCGTGCTGTTTACATGAAACCTGTCACATCGGTTTGTCATTTCAAATATACTTTTGCTTGTGGTGTGTTCTACAGTTCGCGCCATGGAAAAGTTTAAAATATTTTCGTCGGTTTTTCTGATTTTATTCATTTGCTCAAATGTTGAAGCAACTAAACTGAATTATCCACGTGTTCTTTTACCAATCTTTGACAAAATTTCAATAAATTTCACACTAGAAGTTATAGAGAAGGGATGCTTCAAATGGTAAGAGCTTAACCTCAATTTTACCGGGTTCTTGTGGCCTTGCTTTTAAGCAGTTGTACAAAAATTTTATCCGCAGGATGTCATCCCGCCAAGATTTAATTCTCATCACTCCATTGTATGAGGATTTTGAGAGTGAATGCTCCTCGAAAGCCGTGGTGACTGTTCTTACGCGAGAGCGTCGCCGAAACACTGCTATAGTCTTGGCAGAAGAAATTTCCACTACGGATGTGCTGCGATGCGATGTGATCTTGGATGTGATCGATCAATTGCGTGTGCTCACCACGACTAGGGAGCTGTATTTGGAAGAAGCTCCAGAGACCTTCGAACTTTGGGCACAAGATTCGCAGGGAAATGCGTTCACAACGCTCGAGGGCGTGGAGTTCATTTGGGAAATATCACCAGTTCGGCAAGACGCCACGAGTAAAAAGGATTGGCAGCCGGCATTACGTTTCTTGACATTCACCGAGAGCAGCTACCACGATGTGCCGAAGTCTCTGGAAAAGTTCGAAGCGCTACACATGAAAGGTTACATGGTTTTGCTTGAAGGCATCAACACCGGAACGGCTAAGGTAAAGTGTGCTAATCTCCTTCCCAAGATATGTGTAAATTTCCTGCTTTTTTTTAGGTTACTGTACGCATTCCATATCCCGAGTACTCGTCGGTGCCCATCAACGAAGTGTACATCAACGTCCTCGCAAACATAATCCTCGATCCATCAGATGTGCACATCCTGGCTGGAGACACTGTTTCCTTCCGCATTCTGCAACTGAAACAGGGCAAGTTGCAGGAGATAACGCTTAACAATCAGTACTTCCTACAGATTGAGGACACCAGCATTGCGACGATCAATGGAAACAAAGCTAAGGGTCAGGAATTGGGTAGAACATTTGTTGTTCTGCGCGATAGAAACGTGCCGTCCGAGGGCAGCTATACATCGGACAGCAATGCACCCAAGTCGCCAGTGCCAAGGGCAACGTTGACAGTAAGTTTGCCCGACAAGTTGACACTCAATTTGTTGCCACATTTCAACTGGGTGACGGTTGAGGGAGAAAAACACGAGGTAGCCGTAGATTTGTACACGAGGTAAGTTTCTAACGCCATGTGAGCATTGAGAGGATAAATAGGAGCACTTTGCTTTCTAGTGACAACCAGAAAATAACACTTGGACCTCGCTACGCCATTGCCTCCCAATTAGACGAGTCCCTCTTCTATGTCCTCAAGAAGTCGCAGAACGGCAGCCGAATCTATGGAGAAGCGTTCAAAGAGGGAACGAGTCCTGTTCACGCCACATTCAAGGAGGTACTACAACTAATTCCTGTCCCTTTTTCACTCTGTATCTAAAAAATCCCATTTTTCAGTTGAGTGCCAAGGCAGATATACAAATCTTTAAGGAACTTCTGCTGGCTCCGTCCAAAGTGATCCTCCCATTCGATCCCAACGCTCCGAAGACTCAAAAGGTTCAGTTCCGTGCAACAGGTGGTGATGGCTCTTACATTTGGTCATCGCAAAGCCCATCGCTCCTTGCAATCACCCAAACAGGCATGGCCTCGACACGCATTGATGCTGACATCAAGCTGCCGTCGGATACTTTCGACGAACGGAGTCGAGCTTTGCTGACTAACTACGCTCACGTGCGTGTCGCCCTGACGAGGAACATCAAAATTTCGAGAACCGCAGAAATTTACTTCCTGCCGCCCGTGAAACTAGAGATTGTCCAGTACAACTTTGAGACGTCCCTACGGGATTATGTGAAGCTGCACATTGCCGTGTACGCGTTCGCCAACGACACATTTGTCCCGTTCACGAAGTGCGAGAACCTCAACTATCACCTGGAGTTCACAAATAAAATTTTCCAGGAAGACCCAGTGCGGGAGGATACGGAGCCGCTGGCAACAAATGCCTGCCACATCATCTACTTACGCAGCACGAGCATCGGCACAACACAATTCAGTATCTCGTACAAGTTCATGGACAAAATGCTGAAGGACGAGGCGACGCTGGTGGTGTTCGAGAAACTGAACATCCTGAATCCTATTCAAAATGAGATAATCCTGCCTATTGGATCGTCGAGGAATATCCTGTACTCGAATGGACCCCAGAAGATATTTACCCTAGCGGCGGAGTTGACCAAACAAATGAAATACGACAAGCACGTGGCGGAAGTGACGGAAATTCAGTTCGAGAGTCCCCGACCGATCTACGCATACACTGTGCTCTGTCGTTCGGTGGGTCAGACAGCTTTAAATTTCGACGTGTTCAACGCCCTCCAGTCGAGAAACTTCCGTCCGTACGTGTCGAACTTCGAGACAACCATCTACTGTGTTAAGCCGAGATTTTTGAATCTCTACGCAACGGAGAAGCTGCGCAATAGTTGTCCGATGGAGATGAAGAACTCTTTGATGCACATCAAGGAGCGAGAGGACAAGTTTGAGATAGAGATCGAGGTGCAGGACTCCAAGAATAGGAAGCTGATGAATATCACCTCGTTAGTCATCGAGTATCAGTTTGCTCAGGGTGGGGAGAGCTATCACAAGGACATATACTATTTCCGTGAGTCGGACGAGGACATCGTAGAGGGAGTCCGTATTCCAGGCAAGGATTTGCTTATAAGCACAATCAAAGAGGTCGCGGAGAACTTCAAGATCAAGGGTATTGTGACGAGCTACGATGCAGCGGTGCTGGCCAAACACGACATTACACCAGAAGTACCGCAATTTGGCATCAAGAAGGTGTGTGCGGGGCTGATTGGTACACCGGATTCGGTACTGATCCTTTTTTTCCCCTCTTTTTAGGCTAAGACGGATAAGCTGACTACTCCAGTGATTGAAAACGAGATCAAGTTTATGGCGGTTAACAGCACTCTGTTCTCGGCGGAACATGTTTCGATATTTTTGGCCAAAAACCGGGCTCACAAGATTCCCATTCTGCAAGGCAGTGGCTACTATGACTTTCAGGTATCGGAGAGCGGCGTGATTTCTATTGAGTTCGACGCAAAGTCCAGACAACTGGTCATCAATCCAATTCGCATTGGACATGTAAGTTTGTCACATTGTTGAGCAAAGAACGTCTGGAATCTCTTTCAAATCCAATCCCAGGTTCGCGTTGAACTAAGTGATCGCTGTTTGATGACAGAGGCGGCACATCTTTCTGTCTCCGTGGTGTCGATTGGAGCAATCAAAGTCGATGTGCCCGATAGAGTCGAGAAGACCAAATCAATTGAAGCCATCGTCAAACTTTACGATTCGAATGACAATCTTCTTCTGATCGACCCGTACAATCTGCAAATATACGAGCTCTCCGAAGACATCTTGAACTCGAATATTTTGAACGTTAAATTGGGCGATCAGTTTGATCTGGAAATGGGAGAGATCAGGTATGCAATTGAACCGCCTGTGACTGGTTCAGTGGGTTTATTTTATTGTTCTTGCAGATACATCATCACTGGCCTCAACTTGGGCGAAACCAAAGTGGTCTTCAACACTGGCCATGGGGACTCGCTAATCTCGAGTGTTCCTGAGAATATTCAGGTAAGTTGTAGAGCGATTCGAATTGATGATCTTGTCTCACACGATGTTGCATTGGCAGGTCTTCCCCCCGCTGCGACTTTATCCACGCAATACAACACTTGTGGTCGGCTCCAGTGTTCAGATCTACTATCACGGTGGTCCACAACCGGACGTGAACATTGTTTACTCCGTTCATGATCAGAACATAATTTGTAAGTGAATTCTGAAAATCAAGAACCAGCTGAACATCCTTTTCGAATTCTAGCAATGGAATCGGCTCTGGTGCTGGCGAGGAAGCTTGGGCACACACAGATCACTGGTAAATGCATCAGTTACAATCCGAACAATGGGCGGGAGGTCATAATATCCACGGACACGGTCGACATTCATGTTGTTCCCTTGTACAGTATTCAAATTAAGACCCCTCTTGTCCGCATCAAAACCGGCGCTGTGATGCCAGCTTACATTTGGGGTGAGTAGTGGGCTACCTTATTCGAAGTTTTCAGTAATTCACTGAGATACCTTCAAATTTATAGGTCTTCCGGAGCTGTCGCCAATGGTGCTGGGAACCCTCGAAAATATGCGCGTCATTTGGTCGAGTAACCAGCCGGATGTGGTTGACATTTATAACATATTCTCAGAAGCAGGTAAGATGGCATAACAGATTTGTTAAGTGGATTTCCTGATACAGTGTGCACGTAAAATGTTTCGTGCATGCTCACAAACAGTCCGCAGAAAAATGCAGTTCTCTGATGATCGTGAATGGTTGAGCTTCCATTCAAGAACAGATACGGGACTTACAAATCTACAAATCCAATTCGAAGAGGAAAGAAACATCAGAAACTAATTTGATTTCTTCCCACCCTCCCAGGCGTTGAGTACACCGACAGAGATCTGATTTCGGTGCGCATCAAGGCTCTTAATCCAGGCAAGGCGAAAATCCAAGCCACTGTCACCCTATCATCTGGACAGAAACTGATTGCCAGCGTAGAAGTTGTCGGTAAGTCGTCGACCATCGAATCAACAATCGCCATTGGAATAAATGAAAATATCAATTTCAGTGTTTAAAATGCTTGAATTGGAATCGCCTAAGCGGATAAAGATGGACTCCATTCTGATTGCGCCGCGAAGCAGTATACAATTAAAGGCTAATCTCGATGACGTTGTCTACAAGTCAGATTCGGAAACGGGCAATGGGATTGTACGAGTTTCACCGGACGGCACTGTCCGCAGTGGCGATATCATTGGCAGAGATTTGATAATTGTATGTTTATCACTTTAAATGTCTGTCTGTGCAGCGGACTTTTATCTCTGGAGAAGGACCTCTTACTCGAATTCTATTACTCTTCCGCTTTCTCACATCCACCACACCACACCATGGCATGGCAGTGGGACTTACTTTTGCGACTTTTTAATCGGTTTTTCCTTTTTTCTTCTTCATTTTTTTTCCATTTCTCAACGGCCAGGCTAGGACATACGAACAAACTTTGCCAATTGGCATCGAAGTGAAAAACGTTCAATACATTCTAGCCTCACTGCAATATCCTACGATTAAATTGAAACAAACGGAAGAGAAAATCCCCCGTGGAATGAATTTCGTGCTGAAGGTTTCGCTCCACGATAATCTGGGCAATGAATTCTCGCACAATATCGAAGACGTCAATGGAATTAAGTACGATTTGTCGCACAAGGACATGGTCGATGTGCAGATTGGAAATAATTTGACAGTTGCGGTAAGTGTACAGATTATTGTATTTTTTTTTATTTATTGTCCTGATGATGCCCGAAGAAATGTGTCCTTTCGTGTGAATGACTGACTGTGAGCAGTTCACATGACTTCATCGTTTTGAAATTCGACCCAGAAATTGAAAGGGAAAAGTTGACAACACAGACGATGGTCAGCAGTAGATAAGTTTTGGTTGACATGCTTCCAAGGCCAATTCGGGATTTGGAGACATTTTTCAATTGTGTGCTGTGAAGTGGAAAATTGTTTCATAATGCGACTTCGTTATGTTCTCATGAGTGCGATGAGTTTATATTTAATTTCTAGATACTTTTGTTTGCAGTCGTAGAATGGGGTAGTTGAGAAACCTGCTCTCCCTCTCGTTTCAGGGGATTGTCATTAGTTCTTGGTTTTGGATTGCTCTGCGAGTGTCTGTCGCATCATGTAATTTGGCGTCGTATTTAATAGAAAGTTCATCGTTCTTTAGAAAAGTGATCAGTTCAGTTGATTACGTTCAGAATGTGTACTGAATTGTATGTTTTAATTGAATTTAGATGTTGACCGGAATTGAGTCGGGCACATCTGCTTATTGTATGGATGTTGGAATGGATTCAAATTGAGTTCTAGATCGAAACAACTACTGGGGTTCCTCCAGTGAGTTTGTAAAATCTGCCTTTTAGTATTACATTCTCTTTTTGGCACTTTTCTGTTGTTGAGTCGTAATGAGATTGTTTTTGAATTCCTGGTAGCTTTCTATGTGAAGAAGTGCGGTCATACCTCATCGGTTAGTTGCCTCCTTGATTTATGTTAGTAATCCATTATTTTTCCACGAAATTTAAGGCTCTATTTACCATAGAAAAAATGATCAGGTTCAGATCAAAAATGCTCCGTTTTGTTGGATTATTTGTTGTCATCCCTGTCTCTCAAAAGCCCTCGTCCCTACTGGCGAAAAACTGAAAAAGACTTCTTTCACAAGAGGCGAACTTTTTTCCAACAAAATCGTTCGCCATGGACATCGTCGCTATCGTTCGCCTTGGTGCTAGATCCGGAGTATAAGGTGGATGCATAAGCACATCCCAATCAAGCTCGCGGATCTTCTGGCTAGTCGCTATCGATGTGTGTGGCCTCGCGTTGTCCTGATGGAACAGAATTCCTCTACTTACTTACTTACCAGGCCGGTGACCCATGGAGGGTCCAAGCCTGAGCAATTGCTGCCTTCCATCGTTGACGGTCCTAGGCACACTGCTTCCAGTCATCAAGACCAAGCTGTCTTGCAATGTTTGAAGATTATTTCCTGCAAATGTTGACCTTGACTGCCCCTCAAATGGTCCTTCCGCTTAGTCTAATTTTGGCATACTCTTTCCAACAATTCGGCCGGTATCTCACGAATAAATGCTTCAATGTTGTTTTCCATTACTTGGTCTTTATACCGGAGATTCGGTCTTCCTCTCCTTCTCGAACCAGGAGGCACGGATTCGAAGACCCCTGAGCACAACTGGACCAAAGGTGGCCGCTTTTGAGCGATTGTTGACAATATATGTCCGAATGAAGAGTTAAGCCGAAATAAGGAGATAAGCTCATAGTAGATGATTCCTTGTCAATCTCAACAAACACACAGCAAGACCTTCCTGGCTTGGCGACCGTGTGCCCCGACTCACCGCTATTCAATCACAACCGATATCGCTTGACATTGTAAGTGATCCAGTTTTCGTCACCATTCGCTCCAAAAATGGCTCGATGTTGTTGCGATTCAGCCGTGATTCGCAGATAGAATTTCGCTCCATAAGGTTCTTTGGCGTTAACTCGTGTGGTATCAATACATCGATCTTCTTTTTGCATCCAGCCTTGTTCAAATGGTTGCATAAGGTTTGTTGTGCATGGTTTAGCTCCTGTGCAATCGAAACGGTGCTTACATGGCGTTTGGAGTTGACTATTTCCATGTTTTTATCGTCATTTTCGACAATTGGCCGTCCAGAGCGTGGTGCACCTTTGACATGGAAATTACTGGAACGGTGTCAACGGAACCAAACCTGCGCATAATTTACTGTTACAGTATCAGGACCATAAATAGTATATACATTCTCAGCCGCCTGGCATGTGTTTTCGCCTTTATTGAAGAAAAGCTGTGAAATATGGCCTATTTTCTCATTGCTGGTGTCCAAGTTAGACGCGCGCTCGGTCAATCACAAATCTTATCTTTCTAACGACATTTGGTTTAGTACTACAGATGGAAAAAGTAAGGTATCTCGGTTAAGTTTATTCGGTAGTCTCATGGTGGCTTAAAATGGACTAAATTAAGACAATGTAAGCAAGTAAGAAAACCCTAACAAATGTCTACTGTAGCGCAATCGCAGTACTTAGAGTACAGTCTTCCCCGCTTAATTGAACCGACCATTTTGTCCGATTTTCGCGATCAATTATCCGTGTATTCAATTAACAAAAGCGCTTAATTGCGTCTCTAGTGCAATTAAACGATATTCGCTTTATTGACAGTAAGTCAATTAAACGATCTTGTTTCGAAAACTGACGAAAATAAGAAACAAGCTAGACAATAAGTAGTACTTAAAGGTACTATATTCCTAAGGATCTCATTTGAGCGAACCATGTGAAAGGCGTTTGTTCCAACTCTTTGCACAACCAGAGATAGTTCACAATTTTGAGATTTTTTTCTAAAGGGTGGTTTCTTAAAAGCTATAAGAAAGTTTTTCAAAAAAAAAAAAACAAATGCATGAAATCTTTATTTGAATCGATAGTACGTTCCATATAATTTAATGTTTGAAGATTATTTCATACAAATGTTGACCTTGACTGCCCCTCAAATGGTCCTTCCGCTTAGTCTAATTTTGGCATACTCTTTCCAACAATTCGGCCGGTATCTCACGAATAAATGCTTCAATGTTGTCTTCCATTACTTGGTCTTTATACCGGAGATTCGGTCTTCCTCTCCTTCTCGAACCAGGAGGCACGGATTCGAAGACCCCTGAGCACAACTGGACCAAAGGTTACCGCTTTTGAGCGATTGTTGACAATATATGTCCGAATGAAGAGTTAAGCCGAAATAAGGAGATAAGCTCATAGTAGATGATTCCTTGTCAATCTCAACAAACACACAGCAAGACCTTCCTGGCTTGGCGACCGTGTGCCCCGACTCACCGCTATTCAATCACAACCGATATCGCTTGACATTGTAAGTGATCCAGTTTTCGTCACCATTCGCTCCAAAAATGGCTCGATGTTGTTGCGATTCAGCCGTGATTCGCAGATAGAATTTCGCTCCATAAGGTTCTTTGGCGTTAACTCGTGTGGTACCAATACATCGATCTTCTTTTTGCATCCAGCCTTGTTCAAATGGTTGCATAAGGTTTGTTGTGCATGGTTTAGCTCCTGTGCAATCGAAACGGTGCTTACATGGCGTTTGGAGTCGACTATTTCCATGTTTTTATCGTCATTTTCGACAATTGGCCGTCCAGAGCGTGGTGCACCTTTGACATGGAAATTAATGGAACGGTGTCAACGGAACCAAACCTGCGCATAATTTACTGTTACAGTATCAGGACCATAAATAGTATATACATTCTCAGCCGCCTGGCATGTGTTTTCGCCTTTATCGAAGAAAAGCTGTGAAATATGGCCTATTTTCCCATTGCTGGTGTCCAAGTTAGACGCGCGCTCGGTCAATCACAAATCTTATCTTTCTAACGACATTCGGTTTAGTACTACAGATGGAAAAAGTAAGGTATCTCGGTTAAGTTGATTCGGTAGTCTCATGGTGGCTTAAAATGGACTAAATTAAGACAATGTAAGCAAGTAAGAAAACCCTAACAAATGTCTACTGTAGCGCAATCGCAGTACTATAGAGTACAGTCTTACCCGCTTAATTGAACCGACCATTTTGTCCGATTTTCGCGATCAATTATCCGTGTATTCAGTTAACAAAAGCGCTTAATTGCGTCTCTAGTGCAATTAAACGATATTCGCTTTATTGAGCCAGTAAGTCAATTAAACGATCTTGTTTCGAAAACTGACGAAAATAAGAAACAAGCTAGACAATAAGTAGTACTTAAAGGTACTATATTCCTAAGGATCTCATTTGAGCGAACCATGTGAAAGGCGTTTGTTCCAACTCTTTGCACAACCAGAGATAGTTCACAATTTTGAGATTTTTTTCTAAAGGGTGATTTCTTAAAAGCTATAGGAAAGTTTTTCAAAAAAAAAAACAAATGCATGAAATCTTTATTTGAATCGATAGTACGTTCCATATAATTTAATGTTTGAAGATTATTTCATGCAAATGTTGACCTTGACTGCGTCTCAAATGGTCCATCCGCTTAGTCCAATTTTGGCATACTCTTTCCAACATTTCGGCCGGTATCTCACGAATAAATGCTTCAATGTTGTCTTCCATCTTCAATTGAAGCGGGCTTATCTGTATAGATATGAGCTTTAACATAGCACCACAAAAAATAGTCTAAAGGCGTTAAATCGCTCCATCTAGGCGGCCAATTGACCGGTCCCGAACGTGAAATAAAATGTTCACCGAACTCGACCCTCAATAAGTCCACTGTTGCGCGTGCTGTGTGGAATGTGACACCGTCTTGTTGAAACCACATGTCATGCAAGTCAAGCTCTTGCATTTTGGGCAAAAAAAAAGTTGGATATCATCTCACGGTAGCGCTCACCATTCACGCATCATCCTTGAAGAAGTACGGTCCAAAAAAAAATCACATGTCATGCAAGTCAAGCTCTTGCATTTTGGACAAAAAAAAAGTTGGATATCATCTCACGGTAGCGCTCACCATTCACGCATCATCCTTGAAGAAGTACGGTCCAATGATGCCACCAGCCCATAAACCGCACCAAACTGTGACTTTTTCTGGATGCATTGGTAACTCTTGCAATGCTTCTGTCTGATATTCACTCCAAAATCGACAATTCTGCTTATTTACGTACTCATTGAGCCAAAAATGAGCTGACCATAAAATGGAAGAAGCGCGCGATGAACTTTCTTAACGTAGCACGCATTTTGATAATAAAATTCAATAATTTGCAAGCGTTGTTCGTTTGTAAGACGATTCATGGTTAACTTATAGACCAAACTGAAGATGTTTGACAGTGAAACAAAACACGAAACGTGCGTCAGCTGTTTAAACTAGAAAAAAATTAAAAAAATCACCCTTTATTTGCTTCACATCCCGTAAAACCTTATTCATCGTACTGTGAGAGCATTTATATTTTTCACACAATCCTGCCTCGATTTTACTCTTTTGTTTGGAGGCGTTTATTATTTTTAATTTCTGTTTGATGGGCAAACTTGTGTATTTTATTTTTTGTTGCCACTCATCTTCGATTTTGTCCAGAAGCATCTACAACGAGATGTTCAAATCGTGTTTGGGTTTTGGCTAAAAAAAACCCTTTGCCTATCTCAGATTTTGCTTTAAAGTCACGCAACCTGCTTTATTTTCACGCATACTTCTTAAGGCTATAGAGCAGCTCCAAGTTGCTCTTAGATCGCTGAATCGCTGAAATAAAGGGGCAAGGGAGGTAGATGTTGAATATCTCTTTACTGAATTATCTCTGATTTTGTCAAAAAGACCGCGCTATTCGAAAAGCGCTTATCAATTAACCGACCACTTTGGATGTATTCAGCTTGTTTGGTACAAAATTGTAAGATCAATTAAGCGGGTAAATCAATTATGCGGGATTCAATTAACCGTGCAAATACGTGAATAGCTTATATAGGAAATATTCGAGCTCACTTTTTTCGTTCAATTAAATGGGAAAATCAATTAAGCGGGGATCACTGTACGGAGTGAAATTTGTAATTTTTTTTGGGTGAAGCTAAAGTTATTTTTGAACCTGCTGCACCTTTGAACGCAGGTTTCTAATCTGCTCTAAATTTCGTCAGTACCGCACTAAGTTTGTGTGCGTAACCTCATTTGTTTGAAAGCCTATGATGTGTTGTGCAAAATGAAGTAGGTACTATGCAACAGCGACATCCAATTTCCGTTGTGTTATGTATGTATGGTCAACCCTGCTATGCGAAGCGGAAAACCTGGCTATAAAAAAAACGATTGCAAAAAAGACGAGGCTTTCCAGATGTGGCTATTTCGTAGAATTCTAAAGACACCAAGGGTAGATAGAGTGTGTGATGTAGACGTCCTGAGAAGAATGGGAACAAGGCGAGAATTTATAAACACAGTAAAAATTCGGAAGTTGCAGTATATCGGGCACGTTATGAGAAATGTTATGTATCAGCTACTACAAGTCATGGATGCAAAATCTGAGCGAATGGTGTAGCATCCTGAAAATCAAGCTATTCAGAAAGAGAAAACACAAAAAGGATGATAATAATAATATATAATATGGGTGGCGCTACAGCTCGTATTCTCAGCAACCACTCGTGTTGTGCGTGCTATTGTTCTCTCACGAGTGGAAAGGACCTACAGTTTTATGCCGACTGCGAACGGCGAAGTTTGAGAAGCTTTTTCTAGACAGTTATACTCTTTGAAAGTGACTCGAAAGAGGTGGGGTCGTGAAAATAATTTTTGTGTCGTACCATGAATCGAATCTAGACACAGTAGCACGACGCACATACCCACAACGCCAAGGGCCATCACACCAAAAGGATGATAACCGACCTCATAAGAGGAGAGGCACATTAAGAAAAAGAAGGAGGTGAAATGCTCCTTTTGGTAGTTCTGAGACGAATTAACATATTCGTCCCTTTTTTTTATTGCTCAGGTTTCAGATGTGGTCTACCATTGACCGTCAAATTGTCATCTCCCGTCTTGTGTTTCTCCCCGTTTGACTCTGAAGTCAATTTAAGAAATCGGAGTGTGCGACGAAAGACACTAAGCTTGGGCAGTCGGTTAGTATGTGATTCATAGTTTCCTTAGCCCAACCACAGTGCCTACAGATTTATCTATTGCTGATACCATGCTCCGTGTCCTGTTAGTTCCCCACATAGCATTCTTAGGTCAGCCCTTTTAAGTTATAGATGGTGTCTGAGCACTTGTCTTGGCTTGTAAAGGGTGGTTTTTTTTTAGAGCTATAGAACTTTGAAATGGAATAAAACAAAGATGTTTTTTTTAAATTGACAAGAAATTTATTTTATTTGAAAGATAATCTTCTGGCATTATAATTTAAATATGGCTCGGACGTAGTCTAATCAGGAGGTCCAATGTTCGATGACTTTTTTCAACATTTGTGGTCGTATATCGGCAATAACACGGCTAATGTTGTGCTCCAAGTGGTCAATCGTTTCGGGCTTATCGGCGTAGACCAGCGACTTCACATATCTCCATAGAAAATAGTCAAGCGGCGTTAAATCGCACGACAGCCGAGGCCAATTCACGGGTCCGTAAAGTGAACTATGCGGTTACCAAATGTTTCCTTCAATAAATCAATTGTGGCACGAGCATGTCACACAGCTCGTGCCACAATTGATTTATTTGCGCCGTCTTGTTGAAACCACAGCTCCTGCACATCTTGGTTGTTCAATTGATGAACAAAAAAGTCAGTAATCATGGCTCTATAGTGTTTACCATTGACTGTAACGTTCTGGCCAGCAGCGTTTTTAAAGAAGTACGGACCAATTAGTCAGTTTTTGTTAATGTAACGGTGTCTCAACATACACTTGCAGATTATCATCACTCCAAATACGGCAGTTTTGTTTATTGACGTATCCATTCAACCACAAATGAGCTTAAAAATAAATGGACGTAGAGCTCGATACGTAGTATTTTGAACAGAACCATGATTTTCAAAATAAATTTGCAGAATTTGGAATCTTTGTTCAGGCGTTAGTCTATTCATGTTGGAATGCCAAGCCGAACTAAAAATAAATCACTTGACAGCTGACAAAATGGCCGCCAGTTAAAATAGTGTTGTCAACTTAAAGTTCTATACCTCTAAAAAAAAACACCCTTTATATCAGCCTTTTCATTGCCTTCATGGTTTTCATGTAGTTTGTTGTTTTCTGCCAGTATGTTTCGTGTTTTGTAACATTCCGTGACAACCTTGGCAAATCTACTACATGTCGTGACCATTTATAAAAAAACGTTCAAGCTCAATCGCTTCACTGCCAAGAAACATAGGCCCAATTTCTAACCACAAGACAATAAAAACGCTTAAAGGTTCTCACGTTTTCATTGAAACTCCCTTTTTAAACGCAACAGAATCTATCTATCAGATAACACTAGTTATCTTCATTTTTTCCCTAGTATAGCGTCGTAAATTAAATCCACACTGGAATCTTGTTCTGAAAGAACTTTACTGAGTTCCTTCCTCTGCTCAACATAGTTGCATTGGGAAAGTGCTGTTCCGCCGGAAAAGGTGTGTCCAACCCGATAGGGAATGATGTCAATTTCAGCACGTTCCCAACGACCATAATTCGTTTAAGATTAATATTCTGTGGTATATTATCACCACTCGCACCCTCAGCGTTACGCGTGTGAAAAACCACCCTTTTCCAATTATCTAGCAGTAACTTTCAACCTTAGTTACAGGTCACTTTAACGTTGTACACATAATCTGCTCAGTGTATACGGTGGCGAATTAATCCTCAAACTCCGAATGTGTGCACTGGGTGCAATCTACTTTTTTTTGTCTTCATTCTTTTACGTCGTGAAAATTCCAAGTTACTGTGAATAGCGCTCCACTAAGCGGATATGTATGGATGTTGGGAATGGACTTTGGAACGAATATTTTACAGTCTCCTTCGGTTTTCTCATAAAAAAAAACAACAACAATCTGCCACAAGCAACGTTGCACGTTGAATTTTCCTTTTTCTCATCTCCCCTTTAATGTTCTTAAGTTAAGCTTTTTGTTTGTGCTTTACTTGGTGTAGATAAATCTTCCGAGAGAAACAAGCAACATGATTGCCATTAGTCTAAAGGACACCACCGGAGTTAAGCATGCTGAGGATTACATCAAACTGTCTGTTGCAGAATCAAGAAGCATATACCCGACCAAGGTAAGCAAACATTACACACGCTCTTCTTGCAGTGACGTTTTTCTTCGCTTCGCCGTCTCACCGTTTCGTCGTTCGTGTTGAGCAGGACCACTGAGAAAACAGATTGGAATCTAATACCCTACAAAAAATGTTTTTTTCTTCCTTTTTTTTTTTTTTTTGAGAGTCTGCAATGCTCTGATATTGTCAAATCAAGTCGTACTTTGCGATATTTTATTCCCTCTCCACACACAAGCTTGTATAGTGTACTCTTACTGTTGGTATCAGTGCGTCCTCTCGCAAGGAAACGAACTGCAGACGGAGGTTGGCGTACGTATGTACATTACACGTTTATATCTTTTTAATTTATTTTCTTCCTCTTTGATCTGGGCGCTGTTGTCATCGCTCTCGACATCGTGGTGTGTTATTACAACTGGAATAGACAATTTTCTCTGTTGGTGACATTATCTGCTTCGATTCACCTCTTACATCGTCGTCGTATTGGACCAGTTCTGATGAGCGAATCGTCTCGATTGACAGGGACACTGGTAAGTTACCGAGTTTTAGCTTTAGTTCTCTAATTTATTTTGTGAATTGCACTTTCAACGGAAATATTGTTGAAATTAGTTTTCCACTTACATAAGACGCTATTAAATTCCCATTATCTGCTCAGCTGTGATTACATCGTGCGAATTGCGTACCTACTGACACATATTATTGAATTGAAACTATTTTAAAGTGTCCTTGATTATATTCGGAGAATGCTTCATCACCAAGAAGGATGCATGTTTGTTTATTCGTGCATTCACAGATTCAGAGGAGGTGATGACGCTTTGATGATTTCAGAAATTCATTATTGAAGTATCGCTTGTGTTGACATGCAACAGATTGATGACACTATCGAAGATCAACGCTTGCGTACGTCGAAATATTCAATTAAGGAAATAATTTAAGCTTTTGTTTACCGGACACACTTTAATGCCAGCGAGCGAAGGTTTCTGTGAACCGAACACACACATAAGGACTGTGCGCGATCTCATTTGCGTACTGAAAAATGAATGCATTCAGAAATGCCAGAGAGATATTTCTTGATTCAAGTGATGACTTCAATTCCACGAAAGAATGGTTGACTGACCGGTCGATGGAATTTAATGTTTTTCAACAGTTTTACGTTTTCAATGGTTTCGTTTCATAAGAATTTAATTTACAGAAACACGCTGCATGCTGAATGAACGATTGAGTATTGTGCAATTTGTATGCAAAACTGAAGATGGAACAAGAGATTCACTTGCATACGCGGGTTATGTAATCGTTGGGTTAATGACTAAAGAGTTGTAAAGACAAGTGCATTGGCCTAATGAACAGTAATTGGAAATGATTCTTTCTCACACAAATTGCATTGATGACTAAACGAGAATTGCATAATAAACTAGCAAGCTTTTAAATCAGAAGGAATAGCCTTATTCCGGTTTGGATTCAACAATTAATTTCTGGACAACCTTGTCTGCATTAATCGGTCGTAGTGGCTGCGAATCTGGAACTGAAATGCTTGTAGAACGTTTGAGTGCGATTCACCTGCGGAAATTGCACCTTAAATTTCACGTACGAGGGGCTATATAGGTTCAATATATTCTCGGTATCGGGGTGAAGCTGTGGTTGTATATATAAATTTACTTATTTATCAAGTAATACTATTATTTTAGTGCATTCACGTACAATTTCATATAAATGCGATTATTAATTCGCGTTTTATCTCTAGTTAAACAGAACACCCATTTATTGCCGACTTGAGTTCTTCATCATCCGAAAACCTTTTTCCACGAAGACATTTTTTGAAATCCGGAAACAGGAAATAATCACTAGGGGCATGGTCTGGACTATAGGGTGGGTGTTGGATTTCTTCGAAACCACAATCTCGCGCAGCAGCCTTGGAAACTCGCGCCGTGTGAACAGGAGCGTTGTCATGAAGAAGCAACACACCCGCTGCGAGTTTACCCCGTATTTTCTTTTTAATTTCCTCCCGCAAATTATGCAAAGTGGAAGCGTAGGATGTGGCGTTGATGGTTTCGCCTTCTTTTTTTGTACTCAATGATCAAGATTCCCTTTGAGTCCCAAAAAACTGACCATGAGCTTCCCGGCAGACGGAGTGACTTTGAACTTCTTCGGGGCGTCTGTTCCTTTTTTATGCCACTGCATGGATTCTTGTTTGCTTTCAGGGTCATAGTGGTGGACCCATGTTTCGTCACCAGTAACAATTCGATCCATAACACCGTCCGCGTTCTCACTACACATCTCCAAAAGCTCTCTACAGCATGCGATTCTCACTTTTTTCTGAGGCGCTGTGAGCATTCGTGGCACCCACCTTGCACTGACCTTTGAAAGGTTAAGATGTTCATGAAGAATGGTGTGAATGGTACCAATTGAAAGCTTGGTGATCTTCTTTGATGCTTTCTCCCGTACAAGCAGTAGCCCGGGCGCCCGAGCGGGTGTCGTCTTCAATGCTCTCTCTGCCTCTCTTGAACTCACTTAACCACTTTTGCACAGTTGATAATGACGGTGCGGAACCCTGGTAAACAGCCACCATCTCATGAATAGTTTTTTGACTTTTTCCTTGCTTAGTGAGGAACTTAATTACAGCGCGATGCTCAATTTTCACCATCTTTTCACGTCTCAGTTGCCATTATGATTCTGTTTAACTAGAGTTCAAACGCGAATTAATAATCACATTTATATGAAATTTTACATGAATGCACTAAAATAATTTATATATACAACCACAGCTTCACCCCGACACCGAGAATATATTGAACGCCCCTCGTACATACAAAGTTTTTATTCTTAATTATAGATATAAAAGATGTATTTTTAACAAAATAATTCATTCTTAATTGGCAACATTTATAGCTTGGAAATTAAAAATTTAAAGCAACAAAAAACTACAAACAGAATTTCCCTGTTCAAAATAACAGTAGTGTTGAATGAAACTAAAAAAAAAAAAATTATTAGACATCAAACAAAAAAAATAACCTTAATACTTGGTTGTAAACCGCTTATTCTCTAGGACTGATTTGCACCGACGTGGCATGGAGTCCACCAAATCCTTGCATATCTTGGTTGCAATATTCTGCCACGCGCTTTGCACTCCTTGCCAAAGTTCTCTATTATTGGTTGGCTTTGCGTTCGCCACTGCTTCTTTAAGTCACACCACAAGTTTTTTATGGGGTTAAGGTCTGGTGACTGTGCGGGCCACACCATAACATTAACCCCATTGACCCGAAACCATTCCTTGGCTTTTTTGCTGGTATGTTCCGGGTCATTATCTTGCTGAAAGACCCAGATTAAAGGTAATTTCATGTTCTGCGTAAGGCAACAACACATACAGTCTGGTCCATGATCCCAGAAATAAGATGGATAGGCCCAACATCTTGGTAGGAAAATCAGTCCCAAACCATTGTTTTTGAACCGCCGTGTTTGATGGTCTTTAAAGTGTATTGAGGGCGATATTCCGTGTTTGGAGGACGGCGAACATATTGACCGGTCCCACATGCCCTAAAAAGAACAATTTTGCTCTCATCAGTCCATAATATATTGCGCCATTTTTCCACAGGGCAGGTGATGTGTTCTTTGGCAAAAGCTATCCGAGCTGCTATGTGCTTTTTAGAGAGTAATGGTACCTTGCGGGGATTCCGAGCGTATAGCCCTTCATTTAACTGCCGCCTGCGGACTGTGACAGCACTAATACTTAGCCCCAACTCCTTTTCGATGACATTTGAAGGTGCAGAGAGGTGCGTCTTGCTATATCTTACAATTCGCCTGTCCTCCAATGATGATGTTTTTTTTTTTTCGTCCACGGGATTCGGGCTTAGGATGGTGCTTTATTGCGTTAGCAATCATTGGGGCTGTGCATCCTATGATTTCTTGAATTTCTTTATAAGTTTTTCCATCTGCTCTTATTTTTTTGAACAGCTGTATAAGCACTTCGCCAAACCTTTAACGACTGACTGATACTACAACCGACATGCAGTGGAAAATATGATCAGTATTTGTTTTGTCAATTACCGTTATACGTTTTTGCAGACTGCATTCAGGGAAAATATAACAAAATTTGCTTGCAATTGCTCGGGATATGAAGGGAGAATATAAAAAAATTGGCATGGAATTGCTTGGGATATGCAAATTAAAAGTGCACTACAATTATTTTAAACACAGCTGTAACTCACCTGGGTATGTGACAAGTGACTTCAGGTAGTGCATGCCATTTTGGCCACGCTGGGCATTACCGACAAAAAAAATTTGTATTGAAAATAATCGAAATTGTTATGAAATTGATATGAAAAAACGAAATTTGGATCAAAAGGCATCGCCGGCTCCTAAGATGTTGTGTGAAATTCCATGAAACAGTTCCTGCACAGATGAACTTGAAATTTCCGGCAAATATATCGAGTTCTTTTTTTTTGCATCGACGTCGAGCTGTAGCGTGCTCTGGCAAGTGGCCGATTGTGTCTAGCCGTACATCCTTCGATGGAAAATGAGCATTCGATCCCGCTTGGCTGCGATCTCCAATTCCAAATTCGATGGGCGACCATATTTTCGTGCCAACAGTATGCCGGATTTTGTAAGACAAGTTGCCACTTCCATAATAAATTCGTAGGAAAGCCACGTACAAATTAGTCGCTCCGTAGTTTGTACAATCGAAGTGCCGTCGATATAACATCCAAGCGTTGATGATGGCCATACCGCACATGTGGTAGAAAAGGCGTTGTGTCGATTTGCCTGATTTGATGCGGAAGCGACATCGACCCAAGCACGTGTCCATTAGATCGACGCCGCCCATGTATTTGATGTATTCGGGTATGATGTTGCGGCACTCAACTAATTTCAACGAATTTTTTGTTGAAACACTGAACAGCTGGAGCTGCTGTCGCTGCCGTTACATCGGTCGATAAATATAGCTTGATTCCAGCCATCGTGGAACCCATATTCACAATTTTGTCGTCGTTCCATGCGACTGTGGAAAGATGCCGTAGTACGAAGCCACGTATTCGATGCTCTCACCACGATTGTCGAAATTTTGAGGAAGTTTGCACTTTGGAATTTCATCTTTGTGAAGAGTGCAGCACTGCACATAACGGCGTTTATTGTACAATACTTCCGGTCCCGATTCCGAGCGTTGACATTTTATTGATCATTGATGATACCCTGTCCTTATCTTATTGCCCAGATAACATATTTTATGGCGTAACAGTTCAGCGTGCCATTTTGGGCATAAACTAAAAATCCAAAAAAAAAATTATGAATCATTTTTTTCGGAGTCGAATTCGACCGATTCGCGTGTCGTCGTCCGGCGCAGACTCAACTGCATTCCAAGCACTCAAATGCAGTTTGGATTCAAGCGGCACCCGGTGCATACTGTTGAGCTTGTATAGCAGAACGTAATAAAACTATTCGCACGCAGTTTGAAAAGGGTTAAATGAGTAACAACAATCGATCGCATTGATTTGATTCGAGGATTTTCAAACCCATAACATCATTCCCTCATCCGGAAAATAACAATTGGAAATTGAATAAGCCTTCTAATGACAAATCGCTCCCAAATCGGACACCAATGAAACGCGATTTTTCGCATTAATGTTGCAGCTTGTAAAGTCAAATCAAATTGTATTCAAACTGCAACAGGAACATTCAAGTAAACAACGAAGAAAACGAATGAAGGGACCACAGTAAAATATTTCTGTTCCCCCCCTCTCCCCCCATCCAAGTAACCAGAGTATTTTTATTGGGCAAATTATGTCACCAATTTCACCGCTGATGGATGGCACAAATCCATGCATACACAAGCAATCCAAACCATTTACAGCGAAGCACGAAGGACGAAACTATCACTGAACCCCCATGGAAGACACACAAGAGCAAAGGAAATGACTCAAAGGATAATAACACTAATCGATTTTTATGATGGCGTAACTACAAACACAAGCGACACTCCGTTTCTGAGCAGTATTTATGGGACCGGATTTAATGCAATGAATTATGTGTCCCTGATTTGCCATTCTATTTATTTTGCATAAATCTCGGTTCTCCTTCTTGGTCGTTTCCGCTAGAGAAAGCGACCGTCATGCAGTTCTCTAAACTCAGTCAACGTGTCCCCACTACCCACTCAACTTGTTTTCTGTTACTCTCTTCCAGTGTCGAAGGGTTTTTTTTTTTTTTCGTTTTTCTGTTGTCACTGTGCTCTAACTCCCTTACTCATTTATCTCCTCCAGGAGTCGCTAAAGTCTTGGGAAATCGATTCAAGTTGGGCGAAAAGGTTGTCGTCACCAATGGCGATAAAACTGGTAGTTTCCTGAAATACGACGTCGAAGTTCGTGATGCCGATAAGGTAAGTGCATTTGTGGAAGAGTCAGAAAAAAAAAGAAAAAATAGGAAACCAAAAGAAAGAAGACAAAAAAAAATTGAAGCTAAATAAATCACTTTTCTCTTCCTACAGATTGAGTTCTTCAAGTCCTACGACATATTTAGTGGTACTTCGTACCGAGGACACTTAATCGTACGCAATCATCTTCAAGTGGATAAGTTCGCCAATTTGGTATGTTCCAACTAAAATTGATTCCCATTCATATAGCGTTCAGTCTTCCCTTCTGCTTTCAAGAACAACAACAAATGCAATCTAATTTCTCTCTTCTTCTCTATCTCCCCCTTTTTTTTTTTGTAATTCTCTATCTTTCATGTTCTCCATTTGAACCCACTTTTGTGTAGATTGCCAAGAATGTATCCAAATGCTCAAACTTAATTGATAAAGTTGCCATAAAGTTCTTCACGTGTCGTCTAACATCGAAGCAACAGCAATTGGGCTCCTTATTGTTGGACCATTACAACGCAATGCCGTATTTTGATGCTGAACTGGGAACATATGCATGCCAAATCGAATTGAAGACAACTTTTAATGATGTTCTGAACATTGTCAAAACGAATGATGTTAACTTTGAGCTTGAGGTAAGTCCGTTTTGTATTTCGAAAAAAAAAGAAAAAGAAAACACTTGCCAATTGAATGTGAATGTGCGTTCTTAACTGGTATCTCTGTTGTCGTTTTCAGGCTGCACTGCCAAATGGACTGTCGGACACAATAGCATTGAAACTGGTACCTGGTGTACGTGTGACACCTCTGGAGATAGCTGTCGCTGATATTGGCCAACAGGATATAATTATCACCGGCTTGGATAAAGTTCTTCAAAAGATCGAGGTATGTAATGGATACTGCTTGGAAATGGAACTTTTATAATTACAACAGAATGCTACGGTATTAGATGTGTTCTATGGAATTTAGTAGATTGGCAGTTCCGCCGATTAAGCGTTGGAATGGAATGAAAATGAAAATGACAATGACGTTTTGACTCTTTTATGTTTCTGACGGGTGGGGGGGGGGGTGTAAGGGGCTTCGAAATGATAGCGCCCCTTCGCAAATGGTATGCATTGAAGATGTTCACAGTCAAGGTTGGGTTAAAGTGCAAAATGCTTAACATTTCACAACGAGGACCAGACCAAGATGAGGAATTTTAATTTAAACTGAAACTACAAATTTCTGATCCTTTGAAATGAAGTGAACTCAAAAGGGATGAGCAGACCAAGCGGGGGTTGACGAAAAATAAAATGTTTTTCGAATAAAATAAATATAAAAGAGGGTTTGTACGTTTGTGAAGGGTGACGGGCGAGATGAAGGCTGTTCTTTTTTCCAGAAACCGATGAATAATTTATTGTTTATGAAATTATTAAGTGAAGCCTTTTATGGAAACGTTCTTCGTGGGTTTGCTTTTGCGCATATCTTAAGTGAGGGTTGGAAACGAATTCAAATTCTTTTTCTTTCTCTCTCTCCTTTCACTGAATTTCCAAGGCGTTCAGATGTTATCTTGCAGATGTCCTCATAATCCGGGGCCACATTTACTACCGACGGTGGTAGTTCGTTGTGAGTTGGGTATGTAGATGACTGAGCGCAGCGCAGGTGTACATTTTAAATCAACTGGTGGAAGGATTCTGAACGAGAATGGTTGGCATTGTTAATTGATTGAATTTTAGTGAGCTTTAGTTGTAGTTATCGATTGCAGAATTAGTTGAATCTGACGAACAACTTCGTTCGTTGATAGTGAATTTCTGTTTGAAAATTAATGCAATGCGTTTCAACGTGTAGGACGTTTTCATAATTAATGAATTAATTGATTACATAAGCAGTAGTTTATCGTGTTAATGAAGCATTTAAATGTTAATGCATTCAATCGAACAGAAGACCATTATGTAGGTACATACATCAATGCTCTCTATTGTATTTAATCAATTTTATCAAGCTCAAAGGACATGTTAATATGGTAAACATTTACCGACAAACTGAAATTCAATTGTGCTGCAGAAAATAATGTTTGTAATTAGAAACTGCAAGCAATAAATGAATATAGAAAGCATGTATTTAAAGAACCTCACACATAATTTGAGGACAGGGACACAATTATAATGTCAATATAGTAATACGCGCTACAGTCCGAGGTGGTCCTGAGCCTAGATTCTACAGCTCTCTTCACACCTTCCTTGTACCCAACATGTCCGCGTCTTGTTCAGCCATCCTGAAATCCTAAAAAACCTGAAAATAGAGATTAAAAGAATTTTTGTTAGTTCCTGGAGGTCTCAACTGGTAGAAACTGGTGTAGTGGCAGAGATAGTGAGGTGTTTACTCTCTTCTTCGTCACCACAGGCTGTGCAAAGGAAGTCATGGGTGAGTTCAGTTTTGTTTTCGTGGTACTTCAGTTGATTGTGGTGGCCCGTGGCTTTGTGGGTATGTGCGTCGACTCCTACGCACTTGGACCTACCTGTCTAGGTTCGATTCCTGGTACGACAAGAAATACTTTTCACGGCCTCACCTCTTTCGAGTCACTGAGAATGCTCAAAGAGTATAATTGTCTAGAAAAAGCTTCTCAAACTTGGCCGTTCGGAGTCGGCATAAAACTGTAGGTCCCTTCCACTCGTGATAGAACAATAGCACGCAAAACACGAGTAGTTGCTGAGAAGCTAGGCCCTGGCCCTCTACGGGCTGTAGCTTCAGTTGATTATAGCCAGTTAGCGCTCCAAGTACAATCCGTAGAACATTTTGTTGCATTGTAGAAGTTTGCCGATTTGTGCACTGTTCAACTTGGGCTTTAGCATACAAGTGGTCTTACCGATGGTTAGAGAGTTCCACCGTTCATTTGCTAGCTTGATATCTGCACGCGGTGGTTTAATACATGTGATGGCCTTTTTCATCCACAACCTCATTGCCGGTAACGTCCCTATAACCTGGGACTCAGCATAGAGTCGAGTGCTGCTTACTAAGAAACTTAAGCTCTTCGCGGCAGCATGCGACCAGCTTGGCCCTTATTTCTGTTTGTCGAAATTGTTTTAATGGCGGCTTGACGGTTAATTAGAATGGTAATATCAGTCGTTGGTATCTCCAACATTGATATAATTCCGGGCGCTTCCTTGACTGCCAGGACCTCCACTTGAAAAACAGAATCGGGGATTCTGATGGAGCGCTGCATGTTGAACAATTCGGAGAAAATGTGCGCTCCTGTGCCTCTAATCATCTTCAATCCATCCCTATAGACGTGGATGGTCGAGTTGTTGATGGGTTTATCTGTGCTCCACTCCTCCCTTGTCGGTAAATAACACCGAAAGGGTATTTCGAAGTCAACTCGTTCAATTTGTAGTCTATCCAGTATACTTGCATGTCCTGCAGAGCTTGAGAGCCAGGCCTGGGTTGGATGATCTTAATGGCGATGACTACAGCACTAGTCTTCATGTAGAGGTCAAGTGGAAGAAGTTCTAGTAAGACCTCTAAGCCCGCCGTCGGAGTAGTGGAAATTGCTCCTGTGACACCTACCTAGTATGCAAGTCACTGTATTCTTGTTAACAACTTAAGTTGATGGTTTTTAGGAAAGGGCTTCCACCATAATTCCATAATTCACCATATGTCAAGATTGGCCTGCCAATCGCTGTGTACATCCACAGGACTGTTTTGTCATTTTTTGCCGAATATCCTGTTGCTCGGGTATAGGATTGGGTTTCCAACGGAGTTTCCTATCTAGGATTACACCAAGATTAGGTTGAGGGTTGTAACTTCATATGATGCTAATTTAAATTGCTGAATAACCCTTTTGTTGATGAATAGGACCAACTCTGCTTTTTGTGGGTAAATCCCTAGACCGCAAGATTTTGCTCACCTGATGAGGGTTTTAATTGTGCTTTCAACTACCTCACTAAGAGTGGGGGGAAATTTGCCACATAGATTCTACAGCCACCACTCATGTTGTGCGGGCTATTCTTTTCTCACAAAAGGAGACTCCGAAGTTTTTATATTTCGATGATTTTATGGACATTTATAAACAGCTTCATTATCATCTTCTGACCCGCATGACCCACTACAGGGGTCGTGTTGCTAATGCATCTCCAGACCACTCGATCTTCCACCATCAGCTATAACCTCATCCTCATCCGGAGTTATGGCCAAGCGCAACCAGGCGAGTTTTTGGACTTGGTCAAACCACCTCGTCCTGGGTCTGCCAAGCGTTCGCCTGCCTGATGGAATCGCATTCAAGGCAGAAGTCGTGATAATGAGGACATTCGTGCCACATGACCCAACTCTCGAAGCATAGCCCTTTCCGTTCGAAGAAGCGGCTGCTCTGCAGTGAGTTCCTCGCGTATTGCCGTGTTTCTCACCCTATCCCGACGAGTAACTCCCACAACAGCATTCTCTCATTTCGGCAACTTGTATTCTGGTCTTATTCTTTCGGTCATTTCCCAAATTTCTTGACCATAGGAGAGAGTGGGAACAAATACTGAATTGAAAACCGCAAACTTGGCTTTGACATCAAGCTCGGTCTTCCTGATTACAGATCTTCCAAGCTGTTTCGAAATTGAGCCAGCTTAACCAATCCTACAGGATTGGTAATGCTAACAGTTCAGCATTACTCCTACCATCACTCGTGAAAAAGAACCCAACATACTTGAACCTCTCCATCTGCTTCAATGGGACTCCACTAACATGTAGAGTGCATTGAACAGGCGTTACGGAAATAACGACAACCTCTGATTTGTCCACGTTAACCTTCATCTCAGCATCTGTACATACGGCCACAAACCTATCGAATGCGCGCTGAAGTTCCGTCTGGGAGGATGTGAGAATAGCAGAGTCATCTGCAACAAAAAGATGACTTGCCTCAACTCTCTCAATGTGAAACAGTCCCCGCCTCGGCTGCGGTGAGACATCCAGTCCATATATAAAGGGCGGTTGAATTTTAAGGGCCGATGTTGATTTTGAATAAAACACAAATTATTTAGGAAATTATTGTCATTTCTTTTTATTGTGATAATATTGGCATGGTTCAATTATGTATGGAACAAAATATCGGACAAATGGCCGCCGCGACCTCGGTGGCGCACCTCCATCCGATGGTCCAAATTTTCGATGACGCTAAAGCATAATTGAGGTTCTATGCCGTTAATGTGCCGAATTATCTCATCCTTTAGCTCTTGAATTGTTGCTGGCTTATCGACGTACACCATTTCTTTCAAATAACCCAAAAGAAAAAAATGCAATGGTGTCAAATCACATGATCTTGGCGGCCAATTGACATCGCCACCACGTGAGATAACACGGCCATTGAATTTGTCGCGCAAAAGAGACATTGTTTCGTTAGCTGTGTGGCAAGTGGCACCGTCCTGTTGAAACCACATATCGTCCATATTCATATCTTCCAATTCTTTCCATAAAAAGTTCGTTATCATTTCACGATAGCGAACACCACTCACAGTAACTGCCTGAGCGGCCAGCACATAAACCGCACCAAACAGTCGCTCTTTGTGGGTGCATTGGTTTTTCGACAATCACTCCTTTATAATTAAAAGGAAAGGTACAAGACACACTTTTGGCGATGTCCCACGCCCGCGGGGAAAGGTGTTGATTTAGCACAGTTAACGCGAACACAGCTGCTACAGCTTGGGAACAGAGACATAATGGCCCTCAAAAGATTACCAACATGCCCATACTCCTGCAGAGCAGTCCTGAGTTTACTTACTTATCAGGCCGACTACCCATGAAGGGTCCGATTCGGAGCAATTGCTGCTTCCAGTTACCAAGACTAAGCTGGCTTGCATCCGCGATTAATTGTGCTTTATACCGGAGATTCGGTCTTCCTCTCCTCGAACCAGTAGGCTCGGATTCAAAGACCCTCTCTGCTGGAGCATTGTTGTCCATGCGCTCGATGTGGCCGACCCAGTACTCGCCAGCACTCGACGAATTTTTGTCTTCCGGACTACATCCGGTTATGTCTTCTCCTCTATTCACCATTCTCGCAGACGAGACCATATATCCGACGTAGAATTTTTCTTTTGAAGGTACCAAGAATCAGCTCTGCAGTTTTACTTAGCGTCCAGCTTGCAGCTCCATAGAGCAGGACTGGCAAAATAAGAGTTTTGAAGAGCATGATTTTGGTTCTTCGAGTCAGGAGTTTTGAGCCCAGTTGCTTTGACAAACCGAAGTAGCACCGGTTGTCAAGGGCGATTCTACGACGGATCTCCACTGTGATGTCGTTTGTGGAGTTCACGTTTGCCCCGAGGTAAACAACCTCCTTTACAACGCACTCTAGAACTTACCTCGAGGAACTCGGTCGTATGCCTTTTGCAAATCTACAAAACAGCATACTCCCAAGCCTTCTCGAGTACCATTCTTATAGTGAAAAGCTGGTCCGTTTTACTTCTGCCGGGACGAAAGCCGCACTGTTCATCCCCCATCCAGGACTCGACCGTAGCTGCGGAACGCACCTCCAACACCTAAGCGTAGACTTTTCCCCGGGAGACTTAAGACTTGAGGGACAGTCACCTCAGTTTGCCAGACGCCAGGTGTCTCACCGCGTTCCCAGGCCACTTTAATGACACGATAGGGCCATTAAAATCCCTCTTTATCCATGGCCTTAATCATTTCTGGCCGGATTTCATCAACACCGGCTTTTAGCGATTCAATCGTCAAAATGACTTCCTCCACCATTGTACTATTCTCCGCCCCACTCAAGACTACGGATCCGCCATCCTCAGTGCCCAGTTCGGGATTGAGCAGCTCCGAAAAGTGGTCGCTCCAACTGCACAAAATGTCCACCTCATTGGAAAGCAACACACCATCTTTGGATGTCACTCCTTCGATGATGTTGAATTTCACTTGTTTCATTAATTTAAAATCGAATACATGTTAGCAAATCACCTTCAACACATTTTATAAATGTGCGCCGACTTAATCACTCGAGTTTAATGCTGTCACCTCTGTCTCAGAATCCCTAGTCTGTACTACGTTTTACTATCTTCATTTCAGTAAATGTGAAAACTAATCAATTTGGCTAATTAAACCATCCAACTTTAACTAACTTCAAAACTACAAGCACAATATTGACAAGTGAAGGTGGAGGTGACTCCTTTGGAAGGGATTGTACATTCGTCGAGGAATCGTCAGTCTTTCAACAAAGTGTCCATTACCAGATTAAATCGTAGTCAACGTCAACAATTACCTTTATCCACAGCCAGACAAACCCGCCCGCCATTGACCAGACCAGACCAAAAATTAACAAAACTTCAACTAACGAACGAGCGGTAGCGAAAAGTTGTAAGGATCATGGTCTGCCTTGGTTGCATTGTCCATTATTTGAATTATCACTTAATGATGATTACCCATCCCCATAGTGCGTCCGTACAAAGGCCGCGCGTTCGCTCTTTCCCTCCCTTCAACATCCGTTAGTTGCAGTGAAACTTTAAGAGCATTGTCTCCTCAAAACACAATAGAGGGCGTTTTAGTGATTATCCACTCTTGAAACGATACTAGATATTCTGTGAAAGCTCTTGTGCAAAACTGCAACCAATTGTGGTTGGTATGCGGTGAATGGTGACCTTTTCCTTTGTCAGTTATAAAGTTAAGCCAATGGAATGCCTTCAAGTGGTCCGTGTGTCTCCTTCAATGGCACTTAAAGTGTGAGTATTATCGAATTGGTTCTCTAGTACAATCGTGATCATGTGCAACCTCTTAATTTATGTGCGTTCCCACACCACAAGTAAAGTTAACATAGCAACGCGGCTATTGTTGGTGGGCAAAGTAAATTATGTATACGAGAGAATTTTAATTGTTTCAGTGATATTTGTTGTTAATGGATGCGTTACGAAAATGAATTAAAATTTATTGATCAAACAAAATCCCAAAGTATGTATGCGCGCATAAATTAATAATTAAATTTGTCGAATGGAATCCCTTCGGTGCTGGTTGGATGTGCTGCGTACGGGCTTTTTTTTTTTTTCTGTGTGACCAATCTCAGTTAACCCTTTTATTATACGAAACCAACGGCACATGTGCAGTCATTGCATGGTAGCAGTGGGCAGTTAAAAGTCCATCATGTACCCAGTGGGCATTCTTTAATTTCCGTTGCAAATAATGATGACACGGGCGGAGGTGTTGAACAGTGAGTTAAATATTTGCGATATTTTTGGTTTCGAAATATTCTTGCTAACATGTGCGCATAATGAGAAGGAGAACGTAGTGATTGTGACTGAAACTTTTCGTATACCCTATTGAGTGGAATTTCACGCGAAGTCAAAACTTGCTAATTAGGAGAATTACGTTGGAATTTCTTCGAGCATATTTCAATTGGACAATTAATATTACGTCGTGATGTAATTGTGCATCGTCGCAGTCTGCATAAGATGTTGAGAATGAATGTGAAGATGAAACATGGAAAAGTTAGTCAAGACTGACGAAATTTGCAAAAATTCTCCGACTGGCACCCTTGTCGAATGAAAGCAACAAATAGGCTTCAGCAAAGCGCCTGCTTGCAGACAGATATGTTGGCATAGACATGTGTCTCGGAGGCTAGCACAAGACGCCTGAAGGCAGAAGAAAGAGCAACATCTGTGGCACTGTGGCAAGCTAGATGGGACACCACAACCAAAGGCAGATGGACTCATAACTTGATACCCGCCTTAGAAGTCTGGACATCAAGAGCTCACGGGAACTGCAACTACCATATCACGCAGTTCTTGTTGGGCCACGGAGGTTATCGCAACTACCTTAACAGATCTGGTCACGATAGCTCACCCTTCTGTCCAGAATGCGTGATTGAAGAGTAAGATGCACGCAATTTTTTATTGCAGGCGTTTTGCGTTAGCGAGAACACTTCTACCAACCCCCGATCTTATAGTCAGGCATATGACAGAGTCAGCAGAAAAAAGCCTAAAGATTTGCTCCTTTATAACTAGCGTGCAGATAGAACTAAGAAGGCTCGAAAGAGTAAGGAAAGCCGAATTGGCAAATAAAGAGAATACAGCGTGATACGCTAATCAGCCTCACAAAGTAATATCTAACGGCAGTTCCACGGGGAGAGTGGTAGAAGAGTACAAACTGCAGCGTGTGGGTTAGTACGTATTATTTTATTATTTATTGCGTATTCCCAGAAACGATTATTTGGGTATGCGAATCGTGCATGCTGAAACCCCGGGCTATTAGTATCATTCGAAAATTGCCACATTCTTGTACGCAACAAAAAGGAAGTAGTGTCTAAGGGAAGAGTACAAGGAAAAGTCTGGCGGTGTTAAATCACACGCTCTCGATGGCCAGTTCGCGTCTTTTCTGCGCGAGATTACCATACGTTCAAACCGCTCATGCAAAATGTTCCTTGAACAACGCAGCGCCGTACTTTTGAAACCACATGCGGTTTATATCCATTCAACAATCAATTTTTGGTCAACAAGAAATAACTTAACTTTGGTCTGTACAGCTCTCCCTGCTGACAATGTTATCGTAGTTTTCCAATAAGTCAGAACCATTGATTCAACCGGGTCACAATCGACATCAATCAATGACTTTCTGTGGATGCAACCTGGACCTTAACGCTGTTACAAGCATTGTGCAAGGTTCTTCGGGCCAGAGTCAAGTTGTCCATACGCTCTACATGGCCTAGCCATCTTAAGCGTTGGAACCGTAGACGCCTGGCTACACTCATGTCGCTGTACAGTCTAAACACCTTCTTCTCCAAATGCCATCATCCCAGACAGGACCGAAGATCGCTCGCAGAACTTTTCTCTCGAAAATACCAAAAACCTCCTTATCCGCTTTGGATATAGTACTCTGCGCCGTAGAGCAAGACGGGGATGAACAAGGTCTTATACAGAGTCAACTTGGTCTTCCGACAGGGGACTCTATTACTCAATTGCCTCTTGAGCCTATAGAAACAGCGGTTGGCAAGAGTTATTCTGCGTTTGAACTCAGTACTGATTTTGCTTATACTGTTTACCGCGTAGCTGAGATAGACGTCGTCCTTCACTACCTCAAAGTTATAGCTCCCTATGTTCTGGCCGAGTCGTCAATATTTCTTGATAACCGCACGTCAATTAATTTAGTTCTTTCTTCACTTGTGTACCTGACCTCAATTTTGGACGTGTTGTATACGCTTATATGCTCCATAAAACCTGAAGTAGACACTTTAGGTTTTAAAGCCTTATCGCCTGTATGTGTACACTTGAGTCGGTGTGAAAGTTTATAACCGCGAGCAGAGAAGATGTTGTCCACTTCCTCCTGCAAAATTGCTTTGCGATGACGCCAAGTCTCATAGTGTGACCTTCCAAGAGGCAGTGTCTGGTAATGCCTGGTAAGCTATATCTTCTACTGTGTTATTCACTTTGGTACGAGTTCCGGGTTTAATGAGACTAATTCTAGTTTAACAACTTCCCTGTATTCATGCAACGCATTTTGTGAATACCGCACGCCCACAGGCTTTGTTCCTTAACAGTTAGGTATTTTGCTATACGTTCCTGCTATCATGTTCTCAACAAAAAATCTGCCCACATTTGTATAGATAAAATGGACCACAAGTGATTCCTGAACTTATTTTAATATACTCTCCCAAGTTGTGTACAGACGCAATGGAAAGGATACTTCTTAGTAGCTGCCTGACTATTCGTGGAGCGTATATTCATGCCATTTAAGCCTGGACAGTGCTTCGCGAACTGCCATGGTCACCGTGAAACACTACATTGTTCTGGGAGGTCTTTGGTATATGGAAGACCGAAAAAACGCCTCTTCCAACACTTCTCTCACAGGGATATAGTTGTTATTAGATTACTAACTGCTATTTTTTCACAGTGATTGAAAAATTGCAATCGGCGTCTGTGACTTAATCTTTGATTGCGATTGAATTGAATCACAATCGCAGTTTGATTCACACAAACGATTTCATACTTAACGTCATGAAGTGTGGCAGATGCGAATGTGAACCTTGTTGATGGTTTCGGGCTGTGGCTCACGGATTGCTTGGATGAAATTGACCTTAAGTGCTTGAATCGTTTCCACATTCTTGGTATAACATCGGTCCGAGGTCAAATCGCAGCTCCGAGGCGGCCAATTGACATGACAGCCGCATACTCATCTGCGCGCACCGTACGACCGCGGGGACCATGAGTGTGGTCCACTAGCATACCAGTTTCACGAACTTTCTGCACAAACTAGCGTACAGCAGTCGCGGTGGATGCTTCATTTCGGTCCAAAACTTCTTTTCAAGATTCACGCACCGTTTGGGCTACACAGCACCCGCCTTGGCAATAAATTTTAAGTATTTCCCAACGTTTTTCAAGCGCAAAGCGAATCATTTTGTTCCGCGGAGGTACGATACTGAATTGCTGTCATGATTTCGAGCGGGAAACAGCTTAAAAAAAACACTGTATGGCCCACCTTGTGCATCTGAACGTCGTATTACAGTAAAAAGCGAAAAATGAGCAGTCGCAGTTGTGGATTTATTGGCATTTCATATACTGTACACTGCATATTCATACAATTCAGAATGATTGACTTAAAAGATCGATGTTTGGTGTGAGTTTTTGGACAAGAGCGAATCACACAAACAATATAAAAAGTTCGAGTTCACAACTTAAAATCACTGTGATTAGAAAATCGCAACAACTAGTTGTTATCCCAGAGAGTTTTGACTGGTACACTTTCGTGTTTGCATTATTACAGCAAAATTCTCATCATCCATCAGTCATTAATGGCAGACATTTTTTTAAGAAGAATTTGCGACTAGCGAATAAAACCATTTATTTATTTGAAAATAAAACGGAATTGGCTGTTTATTATTATGATTGACTAGCAATAAATATCATAATACACCTATAAAATGAATGTTTACTTAAATTGTAATTCGCAAATTTAAGTTTTCTCGAAATTTACAACACGAAGGCAAAGTGGCTTCATTTCTAGTAAAACATGTAAATCGAAGTGCAGAACACCAATTTTCATTTCCGTAGTTTCAACCCACCACCGCAACTTGGTTCGGCGTTTAGGACACGAATTTTCCCGGTGACAGCTCCAATTCAGAACATGTGAATTGCAGAACATGGGCGGCTGAAACTCTGCGTGTATCCCTGATATTTGCTAACCAGTAAAGCGCAGTAGACTGGTGAGCGTGCATTCACTGAAGAATGCGACACTAATTGCGAGGTATGCAGAAGTTAATTCGGTTATCTTATTGGATTGACTTCAAATGTCGCGACTCTCAAAGAACCCAAAGCAGAAAAATGCAAATTGTAAGCTCACAAATGAGTTCATTATGGATATCAAACGAAACATAGAACAACGCATTGCCTAACAATAGTTGGCTGTTGAAGCTGAAAAGTGTGTCACCTACTTCTGCATCAAAGGATAACAAAACATAATTCCAGGCGTGTTTCATAGTTCAGAAGCATTGACACACTGCCTATTTTTAAAATGACATCGATGCTGTTGCTCCCGTAAGGGAAAGTTGTGGTAGAGCAACATTGACACAGATAGGAGGTCTAGGCCATGTGCCATGCAATAACTACTCGCGTACAGGGGCCCGAGTCTATTGGATGCTGGGAGAAGGACGCGCGTCAGCCTGGAAACCGATATGACTGCACCTTGAATTACAACCAAACAGAGTTGGAAATAGTCATTTTTAGCAGATCAAACCTTTAGTGTCACACATCACAGCTCATCCACTCCCACTGAGATGCACAGCTTTGTCAATTAATTTGTCCATTATACCAGATGCCCAGAACGCATTCCAGGCCTGCTTTCATAAACCATAAAAGGATAATTTATTCAATTCCTCCAGTTCCTCATCAAATCAGACCAAAATGCACCCTATGAGATAAAGTGCGCAAATTGCACTTAATTACATTTCACATCTAGCGACGGTCAAGTCCCCCATGCCCACATACTGATACTGTGGCCTTTAGCCCATTACATGAAGGGATATAATTTCATGCAAGGACACCCTCCATCCGTGTGCATATAGAGGACGGATTGCCATGAATGTTGTCATGCAGATTGCAAGTATTTTCATGTTATTTTATTTTTCTGCGCATCTCTCGCCATTCCCGTCTCTCCCTACGCTTCGTGGTTAGGGTTCACATACAGCGTCGTTACGTTCATCAGAAATTACAACAATTTGCGAAAGTATTTTATTTTTATGTGTTCGTTAAAAACGTGTCTTTGAATGAAAAAAAAAATGCAATCCATTCGAAGCACGCGTTTCCGTCAAACTAGTATGCAGAGTATGGAAGTTCATCCTTTGGGTTGACGTATGCCATGAATTTCGCTGTAGTACATAGATATTCGGATAATGAACACTTAATCGAGCCGGAGTATGATATTTTAAATATTTCAACTGATTTACACACGTGCCACTGTGTGGAGTGTGTGCGGAAGGTATTTCATACATTTTGAAAATGCTGTTGTGTTCCATGTCATACGGCTGAGGTGTTTAGATACAAGTGATGGGACTATCGAACTTAATTCATTTATTTCAAATATACTGAAATCTATCGGGGATCATCTCTTTAGATTTAATTAAAGGTGAATTTGAGGCACGAAGGATGTATGCGTAGCAAAGCATGTGGTAACAAAAGATGTTGAGGAGAGGAATAATCAGAGCTGTGGAAATTGTGAAGTGAATTTGGGTAAAGAAGACGGAATGATCAAAATTGTTAATTCTTAATAGTACGTTTACACAGTACAAATTCAACATTTCGGGGAAAAAATTTCGAAATCCAATTTTGCGTTCCCACTGGAACTTCAACATTCCAAATGACAGCTATTGTCAGAATTGATTACTGATTTTTTTCTGTTTAGAAATCAAGTAGTTGAAACTATTTAGCTTGTTATATTAACTTAAAGATGAATACAGGTAAGGTTAGGTAGTTGGGCTGCCAGCGAAATCGCCAGCACACTTAGACCATGTTGGTCCAATGTGATACCCACCCAGTCAGGCTGCTACCACTGATGGACAACTCCAGTGATAGTGCCGTCAATTTGATCCCAACGGCAAATGGTGACTGGACCAGATTTGAAAACGCGATAAAAGCGTTTTAACTTTGCTTTCATTAGGATTCGAACCGGGGACTCCTCTAACCAGGGGCAGGCACTCAACCAACGGCGCCATCTAGCTGTGTTATTGAATATAGGGCATATTAAATCCATTCTTATTGCAATTATCACTTGCAATTAATGATTTTTTTGTGACCAAGCTGGAATGTCATTAAATGACGTGTTAAATTTAGAAAGAGGTTTGTTCGATTTGACAAACTTGCAAATGCATCGACGAAATTCAGCATATCGCTGAAATCCAACATTTGGAAATGCTGGAAAATTATGGCGAAAGAAAAAGAAAAAAGAGCTTGGGCTGAAATGTTGAAACTAGCCGAAATGTTGGATTTAAGTTTAGTGTAAACGTACTATAAGGAACCTTCATTATTTTGGTCTATCCGGTCCATTCCTACATATATGATACCAACTAAGAGACTTTGGTTCTAGATATCAATTTATGGCAGTAACATTACAAAAAGGGGAGTATTCGTGGTGACTTCCCGATTCGTGAATTTGGGGAGAAGTTGGGGCGTTCAATAAATGATTTTTGAAGAACCAAAGCCGGGGGATTTCACATACAACTGCTAAAGCAATCGAGTTCGACTTCGAACTCGTGCTCGAACGACAGTTCTTGTTCCCTCCAAGCGAGTTAGTAACATAATAGTAAAACAGTTCCTGATTGTTCATGATTTTTGCGTCAGAATTTTGCGCTTGGTGTTGTCGTAATCGATCCATTTTTCATCACCAGTAACAATCCGATGCAAAAATTACTTCCTTTTGTGGCGTTCCAGCAGCATTTCGGACATGCAAAACCACCTTTCGACGACTCTCGGCTTGAGTTCATGTGGAACCGAATTTCATTGCTTTTGAATATATCCAGCTGCTTTTAAACGTTTTGAAATGGTGGCTTGAGTGACACCCAAAGATTCTGCGAGCTCTTAGCTTTCCAACGCATGTTCCAATGGAATAATACAAGTTACGCCATCTCTTAGCAAACCGCACGAATTAATACATCTTAATTCGTGCGGTTTGCTAAGAGATGGACCCAATACAATGTGAAAATAAAAACGAACAATATACACAGTGGACTCCTCCTAAGTCGAATTCTCACGGGATATCAAAATCGGTTCGAGTTAGAAGGAGTTCGACTTAAAGGATGGTTTTTGGTATGGAAAATTATGGTGAACAAAAACTTCGAGTTATAGAGAAATTCCACTTAAGCAGAGTCCACTGTATATACGTAAAATCCTGCAGGTCAATCGTACAGCCACATCTGCCCGACTAACTCAAGAGAAAATCAGCTAAGATATCTTCTAAAACAGAGCTTGCTTAGTTCGTAGTCAAGGACACTTTTGTCCTCCTTTGTCTGGCGATACTGTCCAAGGAGAGCTTCATCAGCAGCCACTTGTGTTGTGTGTTCTTTCACGAATGATGGGAACCTACGGACTGCGCATGGCTAAGTTTCACATAACCATGGGACATACAATTAAATGCGAACTCCGTACTGTCTGATCATTTTCAAGGTCTCGTGGGAGGCGGCGCGGTATAAATGAAAAATGGTCTGCTGATCGAGATTTCATCCCCGAACCGTCGGTATAGAACCGGCGCATTTGCCCATTTAAAATTTCAAAGACTGAATTGAAGTGACATCAACGTTGAATTCATTCCAGAAGTTTGCACTGAAATCCTGATGGAAGGTGTAGTAAGTCAATGGATCATAAACAGCGGAATCATCCAGACCAGTGCTCCCAGATTGCGGCAAATGTACCTTTTCGAGCTGAATTTGAAGTCTCGTTTCATCGATGTAGTTAACAAGTGGTCAGTTACAGTTCTACTTCTGCCGAAAGGTCCTTTGATTTATTTCTGTTTTCATATATTTTGCAAGAATTATTCTGTGTATGTGGTACATTTTTAGTGATTTTCCAGTGCCGTCTGGTATGCCGTCTCTTTAATATACCGGCATCGCTAATCCAGACAGAGAAAACAGTAAAAAAAAGGTACAGAGGTACATATGCAAAGGCTGGTTAAATTTTAAGGGCCGATTTTGATTTTGAATAAAACACAAATTATTTAGGAAATTATTGTCATTTCTTTTTATTATGATAATATTGGTATGGTTCAATTATGTATGGAACAAAATATCGGCCAAATGGTCGCCGCGACCTCGGCGGCACACCTCCATCCGATGGTCCAAATTTTCGATGACGCTGAAGCATAATTGAGGTTCTATGCCGTTAATGTGACGAAATATCTCATCCTTTAGCTCTTGAATTGTTGCTGGCTTATCGACGTACACCTTTTCCTTCAAATAACCCCAAAGAAAAAAATCTAACGGTGCCAAATCACACGATCTTGGCGGCCAATTGGCATCGCCACCACGTGAGATAACACGGCCATTGAATTTGTCGAGCAAAAGAGCTATTGTGTCGTTAGCTGTGTGGCAAGTGGTACCGTCCTGTTGAAACCACATATCGTCCACATTCATATCTTCCAATTCGGGCCATAAAAAGTTCATTATCATTTTACGATAGCGAACCCCATTCACAGTAACTGCCTGACCGGCCTCATTTTGGAAAAAATACGGCCCGATAATGCCGCCAGCCCATAAACCGCACCAAACAGTCACTCTTTGTGGGTGCATTGGTTTTTCGACAATCACTCTTGGATTATCATTCGCCCAAATGCGGCAATTCTGCTTATGGACGAATCCACTGAGGTGAAAATGTGCCTCATCACTGAAGATGATTTCCTTCGAAAATTGATCATCCACTGTTGCCATTTGTTGCCACCATTCTGACTATTGACGACGCTTGAAATGGTCAAGAGGCTTTAGTTCTTGAGTCAATTGCACCTTGTAAGCGTGTAAATGCAAGTCTTTATTCATAATATTCATCAACGACGAGCGTGACAGGTGTAATTGTTGGGCACGATGACGAGTTGTGGTGGACGGCTCTTCAGCCACACTATCGCGAACAGCAGCAATATTTTCTGCAGTACGAGCTGTACGAGCATGCACTGGTGTTTTCACATCTCCTACAGACCCGGTTTACTCAAATTTTTGCACGATTTTTTCCAATTATACGCACATTTGGACGATTAAATTGACCGAAAAATTCACGAAGTGCACGATATGCACTTTGATTTGAATGCCCATTTTCCATGGTTCAAATTGAGTTAGTCTGAGATTGAGAAATTTCAAATGAAATGCAGAAAAAAACTTGACGTTTAGGTGTGGTTCACATTCAACATCGGCCCTTAAATTTAACCACCCTTTACATGCCGGGAAGTTATTGGTGGTATTAGATTAAATTTTGAACAGACTTGAGGTTTTCGTCGTAATTAATGCGGTCGTTTCTCTCTGATATACCTGTGTAAGCCATGTGGAGTAGCATTCTGAATTAGGTCAGTTACTGAGACATAAGCTGAGATATGCGGTTGATTCATCCTACGTTAAATGGCCTTCCAGCTCTCGTCCGAATGATGCTTGAGGACCAAGGGAAATTCATAAGGCAACTTGCTTTTCAAACTCCATTTTCTAAGAATGACGCCTTAGCAGTCATTGTGCACCTGCTTTCTGTATCTCTTGACCTCTTCATTATTGATGTAGTTATATCTGCATAGCCAACCGGCTGCCAAGATACTTGATCTCAGGATCACGGCAAGACCCTTCAATCGATGTTAATTTTGTCGACTCCTATCAACTATGGGAAGCGGTTTGCAGTCCAAATCTCGCAACGAGAGCGTACAGAGCAATGGTAGGAAGATTACAGACACGACAATGTGTACAGATTAGGCTGAACGATTTCATGTGAATTTGTGTTGGACATCACCATTTGCCTAGATTAACTCTGTCGCCTAAATGCATACATATGTAATTAGACGACACACACGTTCCACTGAAGCAAAAATGTCTCGAAGCTGGTTTGTGGATTTGGCGTAAATACTTTCTCGGAAATTCTATAAGTGCATGAGCCTTTCGGACGAAACACCTCGCTATACAAGAGCTTTCGTCATTCATAACCATACTAAAACACAAGCCCCCAGCACCTTTTATGAAAGCTAAACGGCTATCAAGTCATTTACGAAATGTTCGATTATAAGACTTTGAAAGATTTCCTCTACATTGGTGAAACAATTTCTGGTGAGGATATATGCAATATCACCTGAATTGGTCTATACTTCAGGAGTGTCTAGAATCAATATCCGCCAACGGAACGAATATATGGGTAAATTCGGCTTTGTATGCCCGGTGTTGTCGGCTGGCTCTCCAGCTAGGCCAGCTGCGCTTTTAGTTGGGCGCACCAAATACTTGAACTGTGCTACATTAAACGCATGTTTGACTCTCCCAGCTGGATTCAATTAATTTCTCCGCTCTACCGGCTTAGCATATGGCTGGTCTCCATGCACGCTGTCATCGAATAAGTGGTTGATCTGTATTTCTTGGGTTTGTTTATACAAAATTCTGTCGGTTACAGCTTCATACCGCTTAGTTGAAGATGTTTCATAATAAATATGAATTGGTCGGCACTTGAGAATGCTGCTTTGTCTGCTTGTTACTGTCAAAGATCCCACAGAGATTATCTGAGTTGCCAACTGTCGTTGGTCATGAAAGCCACAAAAGCAAATAACAAGAACAAGTTTCCTTTTAAACCAGCCAATTGATGAAAAAGGAATGCTCGTGTTCTATGCACAAACTTCATTCAATAATGAAGAGAGAAGTCCACTTATGCACTTGCAACAGATGTTATCGCTTCTAAGAAATTCAAAAGATAATTTTTTATCCTGAAATCCTCTCCAGGACTTTTCGAAATGCACAACCAGTGAAATATTTCATTGATACTCACATATGGACACTCTTTATTTAGCACAACTAAAACTACTAAGCTCTCCTGTTTAGGACTATTAAATAAATAACATACACGATTTTCATTTGCAGGTTAAACCATCAGATTCGTCGGTACTCCAGGTTATTCCTCAAGCAAAAGTACACGGATCATTGCAATATAAACTGAAGCTGCTGAACGAACCACCAACGGACGAGCAATTGTTCATCTCCGTGCATTCACCATTAACCCTCCAGGACATCGAGGTGAGTGGAATTTATTTGATTGCAAGTAAGAGAAGAGACGGGATTGTGTGTGGATTTGTGCGGGTATCTATTCATGAAATAGATAGATGGTGCTAAACACGTGATTGCCAACCCAGATAGCACAGTGCAGTGCAGTGGCCTTGCTCTACACTTTACGAATACAGTGCATGTGCTGAAACTACTATCAGGTTTAGATAAGTGCATTTTAAAAGAATTTTAAGAGATCGACATTAAAGATATTAGTGTCGAGTTTCAGGAGTACGAGAAGAAGTAGATGTAGCTTGCAACACTCCATGGATGGGGTCCTAAGCAAATAAAGGGACCGTCTACTCTTATTCGACTTGGAAATTGAATTAAAGCGACTTCAGATGGCATTGACCATTTCAAAGCAAAATCAGTGACTCGTGAGGAAAGGGGGGTTTTTCAGTGTTTTCCTTTTCTTTCCGGGAATTGAAGTCAGTTGCCAGCTTAGTTCGTCAATTCAACTCGGTTAAAGCTGAAGGTGTTTTAAACTTTTCCTCTTCCACTGTGCGTCGGAACATAGTTCGGACGGGAAGGGTTTTTTTGGTTCTTACCTCAAGGCGGGGCTGTATATATAATCAGAGTAAAATGAAGATAAAAACGACACCGAATGTATGAGTCCGTTGAATAGAAAGTGTATAAATGTACGAATCGATACGTTGTCACGTTAGTACCCTCCACAGAGCGGTATATATACATATATTTTTTTGCATTCCAACTTTCCCATGTGTATGGCTTTCTTCATCGGAAACTTTCACTCTGTTTTCTATGTAAAGGTTTTCATTTTCGTCCTTTTTGGCTTCTTTAGGATCCAATGTTTTAGTCTGTTTTTGTTTGTTTGTTTGGAACTTTGCAAACATTCAGATGTTTGTGTTTTTGTAAGACTTCGCAGGATGTGCTTGAACTTTAGTTCAAATAAAACACAACACAATAACTGGACACTGGTTAGTGGGATAAAGTTTGAATGAGTTTTTTTTTTTCAAACAAAATAATTTAATTTCCGTTCAAGGTTTTTGTTGGGTGTGTAGAGTTCATTCATTAATCCACTGCATTAAATACGACGTCACGACGGTTTTAAATGTTTACATATTAGGTGGATGCCCGGGCGACGATTCCTACAATGTCCCGGTAGGTTTCCGATTCCGGGCAACAGTGACCATAGCAGACACTTTCTTCTGCAAATCAGTCTAGCTGTTAGGTTAAGCTGATCACATCGACACCGCCACGCTTTTTCAGCGAGAGGTAGTGGTCGATTTTAGCGCGATTGAAGAACACGATAAACGAACTGATCTTATGGTCAATGAGGACTGTCGAGTAAGAATCGTTCTGCCACACCACCACCTGGGAGACAGCTACAATTTTGAGTTAGTGATGGAGTTTGTTTACTTCGGGACAAACGTGAACTCCACAAATGACACCACAGTGGAGATTCGATGTAAAATTGCCCTCAGTTACCGGTGCTACTTCGGTTTGCCGAAACAAATTCTGCTCGAAACTCCTGACTCGAAGGAATCACGCTGATAAGTAATCAGAGTTCTTATCGCGCCATTGTCAATGCTGTGCAATTTCATGTTAGTGTGAGCTTAAAACTCAAGGTGTGCCTTTAATTTTGTTCAAGAGTGGTAGCATTCAAGACGTTGTTATTATTATTGTTGAGGGTATATTGCACCGCGATCTATTGTGCATCCCTTGCTCTCTTACGAGTTCCTCTCCCATACAGTTCTGTACAGAGTTGTATTGAGGTTTAGACGGAGGAGACGTTAACCTCAAACAATTCATTGCTGGCAGTGAATGATTTTTAATAAGGACATAACAATAACTTCAACACAACCTCATCGGATAAGTCTAGATACTTCAAATG
This sequence comes from Eristalis pertinax, assembly GCA_907269125.1. Lineage (NCBI taxonomy): Eukaryota > Metazoa > Arthropoda > Insecta > Diptera > Syrphidae > Eristalis > Eristalis pertinax. The sequence goes on from OU026148.1 coordinate 37,617,369, forward strand.
TTTCAAGAAGCTTCAATTCTTCTATCTCTTCATATCCATACATGCATACATACATACCAAATGTCACAATAAGGCTTGTGTAGTTCACGAACGAACTAGTTTGTAAAAGGTATAGCTTACTCTGCGCTAGTGTAATTCAGTAAGAATAACTGAACTAAATTGAATGCTTTGCTTTGTGTGTGTATGGCCATTATGCCTGGCAGGGTTGATTTTGTTTAACTATCAGAGCACATACATATTGAGCATCGTTGCATTGTGCGGTGGTGTATGTAAAGGGGATTTTAAAAATGAATGTTATTTATAACGATAATCTGACGACCAACCGATGGAAATCGCATAATACTGAATTACCTCAGGAGTGAACTACATTGAACTAGATGAACGAACTAGTTCATGAACAGATTTTAACTAAACTGATCGGTCTCTGTACTGTACTAAAATGCACAAGCTCGTTGGTTCGAATTTGTCCTCCAGAATGTAGCCCCAGAGAAAATAATCGAGTCGTGAGAGGACCCAGTCGCCAAATTCCTCCTTCACAACTTCGAGCATTGCGTCGCTTGTCTATATAGTTCGGCTGGTGTTGAAATGGCAATCCTTACTGAATATTTTAGCAGCTGGATTTTATTGGTAACTTTGATAGTTGCTGGTACAGTAGAGACTCGCAAAAGTTAAGCAGTTTGTTTTTGAGGTGCTTAATTTTTGCGAATTCTTAACTTTTCCGAGACATGTGTATGTATGCATGTAAGAAGCAACGTAGATTTTATCAGGAAAACATCGGAAAAATAGGCTATATTCATCATTTCCATTTTATGCATTTTGTCCGCAAAGCATGCATAAATTGGATGACTGTTGATGTGTTGCTAGATAAAACTTCACCACGAATTCCATACCGGCACTTAAAATTGACAAGCCAACCTTTACTTGCCATAAAATCACCTTGATTTTCATTTGGATAGACTTGCACAAAAAGGTCCTTCGCCTTAGCTTTCAAAATATAACCACTTATTGGATAGTTTCTTTCGTCTAAGAACCATTTGCACAGTTGCATCTTCGTACCTTTTCTGGCTTATTTATACGTTTTCTGGCTTATGAAAATTTTTCTTCTTCATTTCTTCGACGCAGCAGCATAAATGCAGCTCCAGAAGCATGAAAATCCATGGCAAATCGATTAGCCAAGCATTTTTCTATTTCCTTTAAAATGCTGTATTTTTCGGCGATTGATAACGTTTTTTTTTTTTACTTATGTCCTTCCTCCTGACATTGTTGCAGTCACATCCAGTCACAAATTCAACAGTTGTCGTCGGATACTAAGAACAGTGAACCGATATGTGTATATAAAATATAAGCTACAAACAAAAATGACTTGGAAAAGTTAATACAAAACATAACTTTTTAGAGACACCCATGGAGACTGAAACCTACTTACCTTTTCCGTATACTTAGCTTTTGCGCATCTTAACCTTTTCGAGTCTATACTGTACATACAATTTGGAATAACTATCATTGTAGACATATTTGGTCAGCCTTCAGTTGTCCATTTGCATCCCCTAATATATTTGCTTACTTGTCTGTAGCATCTCTCCATCTCCTCGATCGCGCCATTCTCATAGTATCTATTCTATTCCCTCCCAACAAGTCGCGTCTAGTTTCTTGTTCTATTTTCGTAGAGCTCACGAATAGTTCTCGTAGTTCCATGCAGCGTAGCCTTCTGCGATGCCAGCATGTGCTTCATAAAAAAACAGTCGCAAAAGCCAGTACATCAGTAGCAGCATCTCTGAACGGTTTTTGACAACGTTTCATATATTGGGCTCTCCCGGGTGGAGATAATGTCCCCGATTGCGATTTTCTATTTGTCGGTTGAAATCTACTTTGATATTGTGTACCTCAATCGATTAAGAATCGTATAATTGTGCATGTTACGAATTTGTATAAGTCTGTCACAGAAATTGAAATGCGATCACATTTTTGCGACTTGAAGTCTACTCACAAAAAAAGCGGTGCAAGTGTGTACGGTCATCGCAACCTAAGCGATCGTTGTGTTCATTATACTTTCTACAATGAAGTCGATTGGGTATGTTTCTCTTATAAACTCGGGTGTTACATTTTTGAGTCAGTGCATCCTGTACTACCGCATGGTCGTATTTACTTAGCCGAAGCGTTGGTATATGCGACCGCTTATGACTAACAAAACACTGCAACTACGCTCAATTACAACAAAGCGATGCGTGTCTGAAAGGTCATCGCAAGATAAACTGTTTTCCTGTGAGAGGAAAGAGAGAGAAGCAGACTGAAAATTTCAACAAATAATTATTACTGTTAATCATTTTGTATCCTTATTTAACTTTAAATAAAAGAAGAAAAAACGTTTGTTCTTTAGTCATATGAACAAAGGTGCGTAGTTGCGGTGTTTTTTCTTGGTCATAAGCGGTCGCACATATCAACGCTTCGGCTAAGTGAATATGAACATGCTGTAGTACAGGATTCGTAACACTCGGGTGTACTTGACTATCACAGCAATTGCGGTGGAGGCTTTTTTCTCACTCATCGCTGCGATCTGAGAAAAAATTATCAAACATTGCATAGTCAATTAATATGACTGCAATGCAACACCATACGCGTTTGCAGTCAATGCGATGGGGGTACATTGAGTTAGAGTCGTAGAAAAAACGAATGTAGATGTATTGAACGCATAATTGCGGCATATCGCTGCAGATCTCTGCTCTGTCAATTGTGGATGTCAAAAATCTCAATTCGTGATTACATAGACGTGAGAAGCAGACGAATATTAGAGAGAGTTAGAAGGAGATACGTATGTGCGCTTCGTCGGTACAATGTAATCGTTCACTTGCGTGTGTATCGCAACATATCGTGTGTCCAAATACTCATATGACTAGTATCGATCACAATACCAAACTCATCGTAGGTTTTAACATTCGCTACAGCACAGCCGAAGTTATATCGTTTTGACTTTCTCTCGAAATAATATACCCTCTCTCAGTCTCTTTCCAAATATCTGATTTAAATTTGTTCACGTTGCATTCATGCAACACACGTAATCTTTATGCATCATCATCATCCGAAAATGCTAACAGTATTAAATAATAAATGTCTCACATACAATGGAAATGCACACATTAATTATCACTTCCTTCCGAGTGGAAATTATCCATCCTTCATCAAATCATCATCCTTAAACTTGTCCAGCTTGCCCAATTCGAAGGTCAGTTTAATTTCTACTTCATCTCATATGACTGACAAACTAAAACCAAACGGATTTGATCTCGAAGAAGTTCGGAGAATCTTAATCCCTATAACCACTCACACACAATAAGCATAAGTCTTACCCCATATCCGAGTCATAAACTTCTTACACAATTTCCCTTACAATTACAGGTACCCATTCTTCTATCGAATGCTCTTCAGCAGAAATGTTCCAGCTTGCCCTTCAGTAATTCATCAACGTTCCTAATTAAGATTGTATCGAATGTTGGTCTTATTATCTCCGCATTGATTATTCTTGGAGCAACAATTTGGGGTAAGTTTCTCGACGTAAAAGGTAGTGAGGAGGAGGAGGTAAAAGGAAACCGGAGCATGAGAGTTTTAACCTCAAACAAGCAACAATCAAACACAAGTGAGCTTCCGTATAGAGTGTAGTGTTCAGTCATTTCTGAAGGACTACCATCATCGTGATGTTATGTTTCCACTTTTAATAAGGAACGCTTCTATCCACCAAAAGTACATACTTTCTCTTGGCTTGGCCCCCCACAATGTTCGGTTGTTGTTTTGTTTTGACTTGCCTTAAACAATGGCAAACGGTGTGGCATGATGCGGTATAGTGTGACTTGGTAATACAAAAGTGAAAAGCACAAAACGCCAGGTGGCTAATATACACAAATTCACCTACACACATATGTTTGACGCTATTATTGCGCTTAAACGGGTGTGTTGTTTTCTTTTGGGAATTGAGTGCAGCAGCATAAACATCTCTAAATACACACATTCCAAGTAATGCACACACATAGTGTACAGCCTTTGCCTTTAATTGAAGGAAGGAACCCTGTTTGGTTCGATCGAGCTGCCGTTGTTACTATTCAGCACCGACTCCTTGGTCCTTGCTCCTGCTCGTGCTCCTGCTGCTTATACACAACAGTTTTGCAAAGCTATAGAAGGTTGATTAATTGCATTTTGTATTCTATTTTACAGTGCTTATGGTGTGCTTCCCGCAACGGAGAAAAACGGATATCAACTCTGCAGGTGAGTTTAATTAACAATTTCCATATCACAACCCAAGATATCTCGCCTCAAAGATTTGGTCATGGCTGGTTGGTTTCCTTCTCTATTTGTATTTGGTGTTCGGTGTTTGGTGTGCGCGTTGCTGATGTACGTCGGTCCCTGTATTCACAAGTTGAATCTATACCGACCGACGTGGTGGAGGTCTGGGGGGATGGGACAAGGTTCATCATGCCGGAGCCGAATTTTGTAAAACCGTGTCACTTATCTCAGTGATTAATTTTCTTTGGTGACACAGTGTAGTCATGGTGCAAACTCCTCCAGTAGTTGGCAGCAGGAAGAGATTAAATTAAAGTTCCTTTGAATTTTCGAGTCTACCCGTGAGTCTGATGGTGGAGGAGGGAGAGTGAGAGAGAGAGTCCAGGAAGGAACATACCACGCAGCAGCCCACACGAACATCCATACACTACACGGTGGTTTTCGGTGTAACTTGTCGAGGAGTTTGCTGGAATATTGGGTTTCTAGTTACCATCCAACTTGTTGGGAGCAGACGGGGACCAAGAACGAAGGATGGCTGGATGTTTGCATTGTTCTCCTGGTGAATGAAGGTGTAGAGAACAGCACACTTTGAGATGCTGAAACTCAAAATGAATACTAATTGCTATGGAGACAGTTGAGAATGATTGATGAAGTTTTAAGGAAGAAGAGAGAAGAGGAGATATTTGTTTTTGGGTTGTTCGTGTGGGCTTATGCGGTTGACGGGATGGTAGTCCACACCGCGATGTCTAACAGATGCCAGAGGGTAAGGAGACCACCTTAAGTTTTTGTTCAATGAGGATGTAATTTGACTCTCGCCGGGTGCAGTTTCTGGCAGTGAGATGTTTGATTTACGTCGAAAGTGTGAACTTGTGACCCGGTTTTCCTTTCATCAGTTGTAGAATTCGCTATTGTTTGTGGGTTTGATGTGCTTGTGCTTGTGCTTGATGCAATTAGATCAGAGGGAAAATTAATGATGGATCAAGTTGAAATTGGAAGCTTTAAGAACAAATGCTGGGAAGGCGAGTTTATAACTTGTAAATGCGTTTGCATGCACTCAATTCAAGACATCTGTTGTTCGTTTGAATGAAGTGGTATCGATTAAGAGTGGCACCTTCTTGTCACTGTTAAGTCAGCTCTGAAAAGGATTCACTAAAAAGGAATATTAAGTAACTTTCCATGGAATCGTGGGAAGGTTAGAGGTGATTCTCCAAAATCCCTTAACCAACCTGAACTCCCTCCCTACAAGCAGAAATACATAATTGAAAAACGAGACAAAAAACACAAACAGCGTGACTAATTTAATAAAAAAAAAAATAACTTTTTAAATTTTCTCCACAGCGTTTGCTAGTAAGCCTCAAAGTCCGGGTGCAGGACCATTGCCCATGAGAACGCCAACACGGCTTTATCCCAATTTGTCGCCGTACCATGGTAAATAAATTTTATACTCATAAAATTAATGTCCAGTAATCGCCGTTATTAATTATGTTCATTAAAAAAATATTTTCCTCTTTTTCTCTCGTTTCACGTTTTCCTTTTTACTTGTACGGCTGTACCTGTTGTGCTGTTGTTGTCTCTTTGGATAATATCCGCTTGGACTTTAATGCAAACAGACACAGCTGGCAACATGTCTGCGACTGGAAGCCCTGAAAGCGGCAGTCCGAGATTATCACCTGGAAATGAATCGCCCGTTTATGGAGATACAACTTTGATATCACCACAGAAGAGGATGTACCGCAGATTTTTATGATGATGAGCCGTAGCGTACTCGCTCTTGCACGACTGAAAATGTAACCATCTGTTACTGCTGTAAGGCATTTTTGTAATTCGTATACCTCGATTTTTGAATATGTATATTTGTATATGTGGGCGTGTACACGTTTATCACATAAGTTAATCTTTTTTTTTTTCCTTTTTTCTGTATTTTACATTTTTTCTTCTTTTGTTGTCTCTTGACGAAACTGTTCATACTCAATGGAATTTGTTTAATTTATTTTTTCATTATTTTTGTTTGTTAGACTTTAGTAGTAGAGAATTTGTACTTTAAAAGAAAAACAATAAAAGACGAAAATTAATTAAAAAAAAAAGGAAAACAATGTGTTTTCTATTCTTGTTGAATATTTGCACGAAACTTTTTAGTTCTTTTTAATTGTCCGAATTTCGGTTGATACTCGTGATAGGTTAAGGACTGCAATAATTACCTTTAGGCTTGCTGACATAAACTCGTGTTTTAATAACTCCGCATGCTCTCTATATAAAACCCATCCAATTGAGGAATGAACAATGCATAGAATTAATTTCGGTGGATTTTCCCCTCCAAAATGAACAATCAACCCACGTCTCCTTGATGTAAATTATGATAGTTTAATGAACACTCAACAGTGCAGCACATTTCTCTTGAGTGGATTGCTTTTCACTAAGAATTGTAAGTGTAATGATCGAACATTTTGTTTGCCCGACGTGTGGTTTTATTTAATTAGCCCTCACTTTTGCGACCACAGCTCTGAAGCGTTTGTAGTTGAGATTCTTCCTCAAGCGAATCGAGACTATCATCTGCCTGCATTGCACTAAAGTTCTTCTTTCTGTTGCATCGTTATAGCTGGAGCAATACGCGTTCTGTGCAGTGACGTTTATTCGAACTATAAATCTTGATTTTGCATATGTTGTCAATATATATCTAAATCTTCCCATTTGTATTTATTTTTTTAACTCCCTGCTCAAGGTGTTCTCGTTACTTTAGCGCACCGAATCCACGTATAAAGTTTAAAAAAATACTTTACTATCTGATATATAATATAGCACATGGTGTTCACATTTATCAAGCGCACTCCTCAACGATCTTCCTTTGATTCTTTCGAATGGCAAGAGAGTTCATTCTCGATCAATACAAGAAAAATGAATACATTTGGGTGTTCTTTCCACATCAGCGCACCGAAGAGAAGCAAATCGACATGTCAAACAAATTCAGACAGAGAGAAGACAAAATTGTTGAATACAAATCTGTATGGTTAGGTCTGCAACAACATTCAGCGCACCGTCGTTCATTCCACACTCGGTTGTAGTGTAGTTGTGTATAAGGTATAGCTGTGTCAATCGTGAATCCTGATTGATTCGTTCGTTTTGACCCGTTCACTCAATCCTATTGGTGATTGCAATCACACAACTACAAACCAATCAATTACATAGCCAATACTTTTGAAGTTTCGTTCGTTCTATTCGTTTCATTCAATCATTTGATTCTGCGTTCATGTGAACATATCGTTCGGATTGAATATTTTTGTTTGTTCATATCGTTCTGAGCGAAATAAGGGATGATGGTCAAACTAAAGTGTACCTATACATCAGTCATGCATACATATATTCTACTATGTTTACCTAGTAGTATGACCGAGAATATTTTTGGTTACATAACATACAATCTTGCAGCGGATTAGTATATGCTACACATGATCGTATGCCAATAAAATGAATCTGCATCTGTCGTTCAAATAACGATTGATTGGTTGGAAGTTGGAACCAATTGGGGTTGCAGTCGGTAGTATTGAACGAATACAACATATCGGCCTACATCTTTGTATGAACGATGATTGAAATGAACGATTGATTGAAAATGGAATCTTTTTTGGAATCAATGCTTGAACGATTCTTTCGTGAGAATTGAACGATTGACACAGCTTTAGTATAAGGCAGAAGTAAATAGAAATACGCTGAGGATTGTTGTTAATTTTAATTTCTCTTGCTGAGGTGCGGATTCACTGCCTGTACCACACACATCCTACGATACGGATGCAGGCACACAAGTATACATAATTCACTCTCGGGGTAGTACGTTGTGTTGAAGGCAGAAGCAGAACGTTGAGATTTCTTGTTCATTTTCATTTCGCTTGCTGGGATGCGGATTTACTGTCTCTACCACATATTTATATGCATATCACTATGCGGATACAGGCATATACGCCAAGAGGGGGGTAGTAAAGATACCTTATATATTAATTTCTCGTCCTTGGTGATCATAGATCGTAACTAAAAGACAAAATGTAAAGTTGTAGGTAATGAACATTTTACTCGAAGCACCACGGCAAGGCACGTCACTGGTTCTGTGGTAATTATAATGTAAACTCCACGATTCTATCGGCAAGTGGTCCGAACTAGTCGGTGTCCAGACTTGACTAGCCCAAACGAAATGTACACATCCATGCAACGGAGCGAAGAAGTACGGATCGTTCGTTGTTCGAGTTTCTAAATATATGCAGTGCATTCTCGATTATCGCAACTAATAGAAACTGGGGTGGTTACAATTATTGGTTTTCGGTCTATATGAAAAGTTGCCAATACTGCGTCAATAATTGCAAAAACTGAGTTGCGTAAATCGAAAGTTGGGTTAATCACGTTCTCGATTAACCCTAGTTTGCGGCTGTCATGGAGAGACCGATGTAATAACTTTAATTGCGACCTTATTGTCGAGACTCGAGGGAAACAGCTAGATTCTGCGTTGACATAAAGTTCCAAAATTTCTTCGAAATATCTGTTTTCGAAAACTCCGGTCAAACAACAAAGAAAATGCTATTATTTTATGTATTGTAGTCTGACGTAAAATCGTTTACTTAATTGTTGAGACTCAACATCCGCGTTCTGTACGGGTATCGAATTCTAAGTCTATTTGATGCATACATTTCAAAGCCGAATATACATCGTTGCCATTTATAAAATCGATGAGCTCTCTATGAGTCTCATTGCTCACACAGGCCTGGCTAATCCGGAGTATCGGATCAAGATTGCGTATAATTTCGAGCGACATGCAGAAAGTCTTAATCGAAGTGCATTGGCGGGAGTTATTTGCTAAGTAGATGTCTTATGTCAATAGTTCACGACTCGGTCGAACGACCAAAAAATGCTTTGCGTTCACATAGTACTACGCGGTTGACAGACTTCGTTTGTAAGAGTAGTTTCGTGGCCTCAATATGGCACTCAAATTTATCACAGTGTTGATTATTGACGAAATATTAGAAAATGAAGACAATGAGAGAAAAAAAAATATAAAAAAGCGATAGCAGTAAAAAAAAACCAATCCAAAACTTCATTCATTGACATCATTTTCCTGTTTATACGCTGATGCTTACTCGTTGGAATGAAAAACGTAAATGAAAATTTGCACTCCGGTCGAACGACCAGTGTTTACACTATACCACATGCGGTACGGCCGAGCGAAAAAGTTGAACTTCCATACGACCGTCGTACAAAACGTTCACACATCTACGACCAACCACAAATTGGTCCATCCGACGCGGTATTACGACCAGCTCGTACCTATGTATGTATATGGTACGGTGTGAACGCCGCTAAACGTAATCAAACAGCCAAGACAGACCGACAAATAAACCACTTCATTTTGGGAATAATTACCTATTAACTAACAGTCAAACAGCCGCTGATATTTTCGAACATTCAAAGATTTGACTTGCTTTGATTCCTTTATTTCCGCGGGATACGTTGGGTCGCAACAAAAGATTTTTTTGTTTATATTTATTTCTCCCCAGTTCTTGCCTTTTATCTCCTTTTCTACGAACCTCTTTCAAGTTATCCTAGGCCTCCCAATTTGTCTGTTTTCTTGGGGGTTCCAAATTAGGACTTGACGGCAGATGCTGTCACAAAACCAAACTTCTGAGGTTGTGTCCGATCCACGCAAACTTCCTTTTCTTACTTGCTTCTCCATGCGGGTTTTCATTCGCTCTTCTCAATATATCTTCATTGGTTATTCTTTGGGGTCAATGCATGTTTAAAATTCTGCGGAGACATTTATTTATAAGCAGCTGCTGGCAGTCATAAAAAAGTACGGAATTGAGATATGTTTCAAATATCAGAAGATTGGTATTTCTCCTTACTTGGTTTGACCGCAACACTTGTGTCAGTTGTGCAATTGGTCCTTTGGCCTTTCTAATGCTTACTTACTTATTAGGCTGGCTACCCATGGAGGGTCCGCGCCTTAGCATTTCTTATCGTACTGGTTACATATTCGTCGGTGCCGCTCCTCTTAGACACAATGCTTCCGAGGTACTGGAATCGGTCCACCTGCTCCATTAATTAATTGCTCACCTCTAACTTCTGGTTGTTTTTTCGCATTGATTCTCGTCTCTATTGCTTTTCCGAAATTTATTTTGCAGTCAACTTTTGAGTTTTTCTCTCATATCATTTAAAATGTGACAACAAATCATCAGCAAAGTCGATGTCCACTAGGCCCCACTGCAAGCCTCTCGGTCTGCTTGTTATTTCTCTCTTTACTTTATCTAGAACGATGAGGAATATCATTGGTAACAGTGAACAGTCTTTTGAAAGGCAAAATCGTATATTTTGTTCATGAAACCTCTTTAAGAGATGAAGGATGATCCACGAACAATCTGGGAATCGTAGTTATCCTCTCAGCTCTTTGAGGATAGCACCAGGCATAATCCCCTTCCTTATCCATCTACAATGGTGAACTCCAGTTAGAGTCAGTGCAAGCAGTAAGCAATTATTGCATTAGCAGTTATTGCACACTCCAAGGATTAATAAATTAAATTACAAATCGACATTCAGTAATCAAAGTCAAGTAAGCAGTTGCAACACCATTTCACACGCTCGTCTCATCCCATCTCAGAATGCAATCCCAATTTGTACTTGTCCCTGCATTGACTTAATTAAAAATGCCTCCTTCCTCCATCCCCGTACGCGTCCACATCAATGGTATGATCTCCTTTCACATGACTTGTCCGATTAACTTCGGAACATTGTCTCCTCAAGATTCCTCGCACACACATACACAATACCACACCGGCACTTGATTCCAATGCCATAAGCTGCTGTTCGTATTCTCGGATGTACAGGATACATCCTTATATCCCAACGTCCCTGGAAAGTAAATAACAAAGATTATTTTCCACTGCTTGAGTTCTGTCTTCCTTCGTGTCGTCTCCTCTCTACTTGGTGTTTTTGTGTGTGGGACAAATTCCTTAGTTTTCGTCGGGATAATTTATCCCTATCACTGCAGTATTTCTCTCAGGCGACATATCCTCGTAAATTCAGCCAATTACCGAGAAGCACACAATTAAAACGTAACAAATAACGATGAGCAGCAGCAATTTCAGCAGAGACGACACAGCCATGATTGACATCTCAATGCGATTGTCCCGTCGCGTATTTCATGTGCATAATTGATTATGCGATAGGTTAGAGCCATTGTTTCCTTAAAAATTTCGATAAGCAAAGAAAGAAATATCCAACTAATTGAGTTTTAATTGTCATAAATCAAATCCCTACCGACGAACAAGCGCCGTGAATGCGAATACCCCTCGTGTTCTCATTCGTCGTCTAAAGCACTCTTGTTTCGAAACAGTCGTAGTAATAAATAAAATGTCAAGTAGAAAAGGGAAAATGAAGAAAAACTTCAATTCTCCAGCTTCGACTCTCCCGGCTGTTGGAGCCCTCTCAAGTGCAAAGTATTGGAATTAATGAAAATGTATATTTTCTGTTCGCCAGCGTTAAATTATCTTTCCAGTTGAACGATCCCCCCTCTGTCCACAAGGATGAAGTTACGCTTTTCCGATGTGTGCCTTTTGGATCGGAGGCGAGGCTGAAATAGGACTGAAAACAGGAGGCAAAAACCTGTTACTGTTAGCTGGAGCTGCTTTCACACGCAACAAAAAAAAAAAGAAATTAACTTTAATTTATTACTCAATTGCTCGTGCATGTATTGTTTAAGTTTCTTTTTTATTGGATTCACGATGAAACGAGTCAGTTGTGTTTTGTAAAATACGTGCCTAATGATTAGATTGCGGCTCTTTGAATCTACCTCATTCTCAGCAAGGATACGCACAACGACAAAGTTCTTGTTCGCAACAAAACCCTCATTCCCATAACAATGATTCACTTTGCTTGATTGCTTTGAGTCTCCAAACTGCTAAAAATAAGAACATACCCATATATTCTGCCTGCGACATCAATTTCGCTTTTTCTTTTCCACGTTCCTCATAAGAATGAAGTGGATTCCGGTGAAAGATTCACTGTCGGAGGTGGTTGGTAGCTTCTTGAGGATTGTATGGTCTTCATCCGTTTTTGTTTCTGGAACACAGCCATGCCACGCAAGTTCGACAAATCGAGAATCCAAATTTCATGCAACACATTTTCCTTGACTTTCTGAAATCAATTTAGAGAGACAAGAAGTCGCCTCTCTTGAATCAAATTTGTTGACAGCGTTTTTCTAGCCATTTCTCTGTCCAAAAGGACCAATCACAGAAATGATTTCGTGATTAAGTGCCAAAAAGTCCTTTAAATTCTCAAGGGTACAATCAGCTGTGAAGTCGATTATCTTTCTAATAGTTGATTTCGGCCTCAGAAACCAAGATTGCTACAAACGTGAAAGCAGTTAGTTGATCAGTTGATGTTAATGGCGATCTGTGTCATCAACGCGTTCCCTTCCTTCTTTGAGCTCTTAGCCTAATTTGTGAGCTTGGTCACTCAAGGGGTTTCTGCAAACAATATCATTTCGCACAAACACGATAAAGAATTGTTAAAATACTAAACAAATGCAGATTTTGATGTGAAATTTGCCACAGACGTCAGTGACGCTACAGTATTAGTTTCAGTTCAAATAGCTCGCTGCATACAACAGTCATACTTAGGCCAACGCACGTTGTCCTATTGCCACTCGGACCTAGTCCATCCATCCCCGCAAACCAGTTAGTAATATTATCAAAGCGATGACGATGGCTGACACTAATGTTGCTAAGCTCGGTGTGGTTATCGAAGAAGTAACTCCATAAATGGTAGGCCAGTGTTCCAAGACCAGTGATAACGCTGATGAAAGCTTTCAGAGCAGGCCTGCTCCGCCTGATCAGACCTTGTGACCGTTTAGGGTATAGCCGTTTAGGAATGAGCAATAGTTGTTGTTTAATGATCAGATCATCTTTGATTAACAGAATTGATCATTTTAACCATTAGGAGATATTTTGTAGTAGCCAAAGGCTGTTGTGGCAGTTTGTCACCCGGAAGGAGCGATGAGGTAGCACCCTGTCTAGCGAATTTGTCAACTTTTTCTCGGCAAATCCCGGCATTTCGTTAAGGGTTAGGCAGTTCAAGCAAGTCTACGACTTAAACTTGTCTCCATTCTGGGATAGCGTTCTGAAATGCTCATCTAAGGCTAGAATATGGGCCCGATTGCGAGTGTCGATTGTCGATTAAATCGACTGTCGGCAATCGGTGACTATCGATAGACAATCGATTATCGATTGATAATCGACGCTTGCATTCGGGGCAAGGATCTTGTGTCAGGATAAAGCTAGGTAAGGTAATGGTATTCCAAATGATAATTGAACATTTACGTAGAGCCTTAGGGTAGCCTTTCGCTTGAGCATAACTCCTGATGAGTTAGAGGCGATGGTAGAGGATCGAGTGGCATGGGATCTCTCGTGCCGGCTTTGCGCCAGCGACTCTTTTAGTGGATCATGCAGGCCACTGAGAATGAAAGGAGTAGACTCTTGCTCCGAAGCTTTCGACTATCTCTGATCTATTTGTGGAGATTCGCATCGTCTGGCAGTGGAACATTCAGTAGGACCTGGAGGGGATGCTGAGAGAGATGTTATTCTCGAAGAGGAGCTAAAGTAGCAGGAGATATGTGTCTCTAGATATAGATCTCTAGTATAGAAGTGGAATTGTAGATCTAGAATATGGTTCTAGAATATGACTCATTAATGTCAAAGTAACCGCTAACACAGTACACAGTACTTTCAAGGGCGAAACAAGAGCATTTTAGATTGTAACCGATCTAGAAAACCGACAAAAAATGCATCAATAGTGGTTCCATATTTCGTCGTTACTTCTGCTCGGCCCATTGCCATTCGTAGTTATAATTGAGCATTAATGGTTGAGACGCTGCAGATGCAAAATTCACATTAAATCTCCACTGAGCATTATTGCTATTCTGCCAAGTTCGGCATCAATAAGCGGCGCAATTTCCACAGTACACACCACGAAAGATCGGTGGATAAATTTAATGATATCCGCTGTCGTGTGATTTGGAGATATATGTATGTTTGTATGTATGGATATGGCCACTCAGCAGCGCATATGTCGCCGATTGTTGAAGTATTCACCGTCGAGAGTTATATGAGGAATTGCAATGTTTGTGTTGTTGACAGTATTTTTGTATTTTACCACTCATGCTGCTCGAACATTTAACAATTAAAATTTGGTACCTATGTCCATATTGTCCTCATCCTTCAGCCAAGTCACCGAGAGAAGTAAAACACTATGTACCACGTCGGTGATATCCGCTTTGTAAGCTTCAAGGCTTTGACAATTTAAAGAACACATAGATAGATGGCAGTAAAAACATAATAAAAATAATATGGGTGGCGCTACAGGCCGTAGAGGGCCAGGGCCTACCTTCTCACCAACTACTCGTGTTGCGCGTGCTGTTGTTCTATCACGAGTGGAAGGGACCTACAGTTTTATGCCTACTTCGAACGGCCAAATTTGAGAAGTTATACTCTTTGCGCATTGTCAGTGACTCGAAGAAAGTAGGGCCGTGAATATTATTTTTTATATTCATATCATATCCACAACGCCACGGGCAAGCATTAGGCTTAACTTATAACAGTCATATGCATTGGCGGGGGAGGGGGGAAATCTTAAAAACATTACTAAAGGTAATGCATTAACCCCATCTCTGCATATAGACAATCGTCTGTGCAGTAATGAATCCTAAGAGGATTTCGAAACGTAGGGCAATTAAATTAGTAGGTTTTCGTAACGTATGAATTCTCGCTTATTCGCTGTACCCTAAGGCGCGCGTAAAGAAATTTCACTTAAAAAAAAACGCCTGATGCGGATTCAGGCCGGAGAAGTTCGCCATCGAACACATCTTTATACTTCGCCAGATTCTGAAAAAAACTCAGATCTACACTCACCATCTTGATTTCAAAGCCGCATGTGGCAGCGTGAACAGGGACGAGCATTACAGAAAGTCGTGCGGAACTCGCAAGAGGGACGATCTTTCAAGAGTTCGAACAACAATTAGCCTACGCGGACGAGATTGATGTGGTGTTGGAACACAGAGTGGTGAATTCCTGGAATTGAATCGGAGATAGTCATAATGAGGACAAAACGAAGTATACGCTGTCAAACAGGAAGGATTGGCGGATATACTCCATAGGTCACCATAGGCGGATATACTTTTGAGGTACTCAAGGACTTTATCTACTTCGGCTTCCAAGTAAACAGTACGAATACAATCAGTACATAGATTAAACGCAGGATAACTCTTGCCCATCACTGTTATATATAGCACTTCCTTATCTCCTTAGTTCTGCTCTATGGCGCGGAGACGTGAATAACCTCAGGAGAGGATGCGTTTCCGAGAGTCTTTTAGAGGAAAAGGTCCTTCCTTCCTACTTTGATCCTGTTTGCTTTGATTCAAACGCGAAATAGAACGGATTCAACGCCTAAGACGACTAGGCCATGTAGAGTGCATGGACAATACTGCTCCAGCCCGAAGAGTGCTTGACTTTCCGCCAGTTGGACAACGCACATAGACGACGCCCATGAAATCGATGACGCACACAAGTAAAGAGGGACCTCAGTCAACTTTTCATGTTTAATTGGAGGCGCATGTCAAAAGATCGTGTCCCGGACTGTAGCGCAAGCAGAAGAAGCGCGACTTAATAAAAGTTGCGTTTCTTAAATTATTCATTGCAGCTTACTGGATTCAATTCAAACAGAAAGAAAAACACGTTCTTACAACTGTTGTAGTAACAAGACGCAGTCCCTCTTAAAAAAATCAACAACTCAGTGCAATCCATAACGAATTAACAAGCAGCAGACGTCATCCTGAAGCAATATCATTTAAGTCCCCAACTTTAAAAATACGTTATCTGCATTCTCGCAAAAGCATCCATATGCACCTTGTCACAACATCGCACTTAATCCAAATTCAATTTGAATGTAAACCAGTTAAGCTCGCATATCCCGATAACATCTTGTTCTGAATTAAAAACTTCTCGTTTAAAGTTGCGAAACTTTCGACTTCTTCGATGCAAGTTTCATTCGCAGACCCATGTCCCACATGTGACATAAACCAATTTCTGAACAAACAAAAAGAAGGAGAATAAAGATGAACTTTCTCTGCCAACTAGCCTGCAGTTTCTGCGAGTCAGTGTTTCATCAATGACTGACACACACACACCCGATCAATAACAGCGAACGGAATGAAATGAGATCCCCCAGGCCCAGCCTGAGAGTGGTTACACTACATTCCCGCGAGGTCGTCCGGAAGGGAAGACTTCTGCTCCTCCATTGGATTTCAGTTATGGCCAAGAGACATAATTAAATTATCCTGCGTCAAGGTGTATGCCCGGCAACAATACGCTATGACATTTCGATAAGAAGGAAAAAAATTAACAGCAAGCTGCCACAACAAGAATGCGCCATTCAGGCTCACGGAACCAGCCAGCTGTAATGGAACATTACGACACAACACTTTAACAAACGGATGTCCTGCAGAAAAACAATGCAGCAAAACAAGGACACTTCTTCTCGTCGTCCTTCGCCGTACAATGTCCAAAGTCCAATGTCCGTTGTTCGTCGCGTCGTCGGTGGATTGGTCGGTCGTGCGGCGTAATTAATCATTTGGGGATAATTCAGCTCGGAAACATCTGCTGCCGGATTTCGCTGGAATTCCATTTCGAAAGCAGGCACTCTTCCACTACCACTACCCATTTTCGCGTGTCGCTTCTAAACCAACCAACCCCCTTCGTGCATTCGCATTGTATGGCTCCACAAAGGCCATTGATCCCTTGGAACCATGTGCATAATTTCAATTTTCCAACATTTTACGGCCGGAATACGCCCAAACTTCGCCTGTTCCACTCATTCGGTCGAGCCACAGTGTGTGTGGTAGATCCAAATCCGATGGGGAAACTTGAAAATTCCCAAAACGGAATTATTTTATCGATATTAATTTGTTGTTGAAGAGAAATTTTGAAATTATCTGAAACGATATTCAACTGCGGTGCGCTGACAACAGGTATCCGTCGCCGTTCCCTTAATCTGCGTCCGTGTTCAGTTCCCAGTGCGGAATGTCCATCCAGTTGCAATGCAAGCGACAGGAAGGGCGTGCAATTATTTTGCTGATTTGACATTTAATTGTGAATTCAGGTCGAAATGTGCCCTTCTGAATGGCTGACAAGTGAACATTGGAAAACACCGTTTCTGACCTCTGACAGGTGGCATTCCGGACGACGACGACGTGTAACTCTTGTCGACAGGATTGTTGACTGTGTCGTGCGTGCGTTCATCGGAAAAGGGATTTATTATGCCGGAAAAACTATCATGTGCTCTCCTAAATGTATGCCAACAGAACTGATGTGTGTGTGCAGTGTGCTGTTGGCCTCCCTGTTTGGCAGAGTATTGAGAGTTTATTGATAGTTGCGATGGCTGGTGGATTGCGTGGATTGGGCGGAGGGAACATACCGTCTGTGATGATGATAAACATAATTAGCATAATTGGATCGGTGGTATCTAGCCGAGCAGACAGACTGATATGCACGCTTCGACGGGTATTGGGGGTTCTCTATCGGGATGGAAGCATTCCAAGTGGACTTAATGATGAGGAGTGCCGCTTGATGTGATAATCAGGGTTTTTCTCTCTCTTTTTTCCCACTTATTCTGTTTTGTTTTGGCAGCGAGTGAATACAGAGTATCGCGATGGATGCTCGTACTTTGATGGTTTTGCCTAATTGGTTCATAAATCAGTGGAGCAATGCTTGATGGGGGGGGGGGAGGGGGGAATACTTTATCAGATACCGGAGCAGGAATCTTTGAGCGCTTTACGTACACGAATTCAAAGAATCGGAAGCCTTTGAAGCTGGCTGGTGAGCAAATGAGGGGAAGTTGATTGATAGTCCTGGATCAGGGAATTCGGAAGAAAATTTCGCAAAACATGTGCAATACCTTTGCGGATGAATATGCATGTATTTGGAGAATACTAGAGCAAGGGAAAGGCATATAAAACCAGACATATTTACCGGCACTTAAAGGTGCTGTGTTGCGTCCGCATTCAAAGGAGAACATAGATCGTTTTTTGTGGCAAATAACTTTTCTGAGGTAAGTACGTCGAAAGTGTAGGGCGGGGATACAAAGTCTGCTTATTTTTACAAGAGAAAGTGCTGTATCAGTTTTAATTAAAAACTTGTTGGGCATCATGTAACGTAAAGCTGAAGAGAAGAATAAATTGGGTTCGATATGTATAAGTGGTCGAGGGTACCCTTAACGAGACATTGCCAAATTTAAAGAACATATCACGGCGAATGGTTGTGAAGATGTGACAAAAGTTTGGTGGGGATTATGGATGCGTCATGGGGGGACAGATAGTGTATAAGATGATGCCGGATAGGATTGTCTCAATCGGCAAGTGACTTCGCCACGAAATCTTCATCAACTTTTGATGGCGCTACAGTGGGCCTGATCCTCAACCATGCTTGTCATTATGTTGGCTGAGGTCATTCACCGCTTGTGTCCTCCGTCGGTTTCGTGAGCGTCTTCCATTGTGTGGATTCGAATACTCTTCGGGCTGGAGCATTGTTGTCCATAATCTGTACGTGGCATAGGCATCTAGTCCGTAGAATGACTAAGTTTATACCGCTAGATAGACCATACAGTTCGTGGTTGAATCTTTATTTTAAGCACCAAATGGTTTCAAGCTAAGGAGTATTCAATCCGGGCCTACTTTGGCCCCGGCCAACCTAACCAAATTGTATGGGCTGCGACCCATGGACGGCCTGAATCTCAGTAGGTCATGCTGCTTCCAGTCATCAAGACCAATCTGTCTTCCGTCCGCGATGACTTGATATTCGGATTCGAAGATCCACTTAGTTAAGGAATTGGTGTCCATGCGCTGCATCTGACCGAGCTACTGCACTCGACCGGTGTTTGTATTCCGGCCTCGTAGCTCCTTATATGTCGTTTACTTCGTTGTGCTTCAACCCGAACGACAGACCAAAGGTGGCTGAGTGACACTATTGGCCTCAATTCGCTGTAAATGTTTGATTTCCCAAGGATGTGATCCACGCTGTGGCACAATGGTTAAATGCATCCCACTCTTGTGGGGAACAACCACCTTCATCACCGCCAATCCTTGGCAAACATAATTGCCACCAACAATTTCGCAGCTGTCAGAAAACAAAGCGTGGCCAACATCTCACGGGACCTAAAAGAAGAAATCACGAAGTTCACTTTAGTGGAAACAAAGCCTATTACGGCATTGACCTGCCGCCAGCATGAAACATAGATGAACACCAACATAGAGGTGTACCACCGTAGAGGGGCAACCACCTCATTAATTAGCTCCAGAGGCAAGGTCCCACATAACCTCATCCGCGCCCCTTCGACGATTTTCAGCTAACTTACGACACGCGCTGCTTTGGCATTCATACATAATCCAATAGTTGATTACTACAACAACACGCCCAGCCTACTTGCAGCGGCAACTCCATTAGTTAACACCCAATGCTGGCACACACACACGATTTTTTTTCTTCTTTTGACCTGATTCAGCACAATTCTTGAAATGACCTGCATATGCCAGCATAAAATAATTATGTCCCACTCCTGATGCCTCGGCCTGCCACAGAGCATTCCCAACACGGGAGTAAGACTGCTGCCACTGCAATTAAGCATTTAAGCCTTTGTTATGAGGGGAAACGTTGAAAATTAATTAATAGCTCCGCTCCCCTCTGCAGTGCTGCAGCCACGGCTAGAGGTGGCAGTGGGTCGGCGATTCCGCTGGGAAAGATTCTGTCCTCGGTGCACTGTGAAAAAAAAAACTGCAATTCCCTCCGACGCAGCAGTAATGCAATTAGATTACAAATTGATTAACAATTACATGGAGCCTGACCGGATCGAGCTGTTTACACGGTCATTGAGTTCGAGGACGTTGGTGGTGGCAGCCATAGTCGTTTATTGGAGGATCTGCAAGGATTGCCATTGGTGAGTAATGAAGTGGTACGACTGGAATTCATCTGCTACTAGGTAAATCTTGTAAGAAAGCAGAAACCCTACCGCTGCAGTGATCATAGAAAGCTCGCGCAACATGAGTGGTCGGATTGTTCGTTTATTTCCAAGGAAGTTGACACATTCCATAGCCATTTCCACATCAAATTGATTTGATGTTCGGTTTTAACGCATTATGGTCATTTGAATCCGGGTAATTGGTCCTCGCTTTTCGCTTTCTTCGATTCCGAGCCATTGGGACAAAGCAACGGAGGGCGTCCTAGAACGAGATGGCGCACACAAGTGGAGAAGGACCTCAACCAACTTGGTGTGCACAACTGGAGGCAGCTGGCGAAAGATCGTGCTGGCTGGAGAGGCTTGTTGGTTGAGGCCCAGGTCTACCCCGGACTGTAGGGCCAGTTCTGGTAGTTGTTCCTCGTTCGAATAACTACTCGGCTCGAACCTCGAAAACCGATTGTAGTTGGTATTTTCAAGTCCGCACCCAAATTTACTCATTAAATATGAATGAAGGTCTGCATAGTTGACTAGGTGAAGTTTAAGGAATTCACTGAACCTTTGGAAAACGTAAACAATTCACTGGACGCAGCACAGTGGGTTAGTTTGTATCGGAGAGCGGACAAAAAGTCTGTTAAATCGAGACTAGTATACCGATATGAATGAAATTTAGAACATATTCCAAATGGGAAGTTTGTCTCATAGTCCAAAATTTGTAGGGGTACCTTCAAAATGAGGGCATAAGGTCTAAATTTTATTGAAGAAAAATTCAATTTATTGTTTTAATGCGAAAAATATCTTTCTAATCTCATCCCTAATGTTGAGTTAAGTCTTTAAATTACTAAATATATTTTTATAATTTAAATTAAACATACATGGCGTATTTATGTTTCAATAAAATTATTTAATACATTTTATTTTATATTACTTAGTCTAATAAAGCCGACGCTCCATTGCTTGATGGATGTATATCTTCCGTTCTTGGTTCAGGCCAGAAATAAATGAGTAAAGAGGTATTCAACTTCTGCTTCTCTTACCCTTGATTTCATCTGACAGCGTTTTTTATACGCTTTTTCGGCCCCTGTCTGTGAATACGTGTGAGCTCTTATGAACAGCTGGCGAACAGCTGATACCCTTCCCCAACCATAGTACTGGGGTGAATTAGAGTTCTTATTTGAAAATTCGCTCGTTACTTGAACTTTTTTCAAATTTCGGTGTCAAATTTTCAACACAGTAAGGCGGGGTAAGCAAACGAACAAAGCGTATGTTCATGAAGTAGCTTTCTGCGAGTTACAGTCTGAGGTAATAGGAAAAAATAATTTTGCCATTGTTTACATTAATTATTTATGCATTAATTATTAATGAATATACAACTTCATGTATGTATTTTTGCATATGCATAATATCGAAAAAAAAAGCATTCACACGAAACATGTGTACCGGCAACTAATAATAGAAATATTATTGAAACATTTGCTTGAATCAATTAAAATAAACAGCTTTTTTGCTTATTTTACTTGTTTTACAGAAATAGAGATGAAAGTTAATTGCAAATTAGTTTGAGTTAGGTACAGTTAAAGCCATTGATCTTAACAAATTATGTAATTTAATTGCAGAAGTTTTCACAATTCATGAATGAAAGATATTAAACTAAGTTCATTTGCCAGTCATCGCATATAAATCAGCTATATTTTACTCTGAAGAATTAAATTGATGCAAACTATTCCTGTATAGAGAGCGTAGCATTACATTTTTATTCACGCAAGCGCCTTTTACAAATATATGTCCTCTTAAAAATATGAGTAACCTTCTGAACACCCTCCGAACAATAAGTACATGTTCGTGGGCAAATTCACGAATATCCCACAAAATTCATGAATCTGCCGCCATTATCCCACAAAATTCACGAATCGGCCGCCATATTGGGGTGAATTGACGAGCGTTGTAAAAGTATGAGTGTAATGCAAGGGAATTGCACTACTATCACATTTTTCTCCGGTGTGGACTAGGGGAAAAAATGGCCGAAGTTGAATATCTCTTTACTCATTCATTTCTGGTTCAGGATTAGATTTGTAATCCAGGGTTCCCATGAAACTAGCATTTGATAAATAACATCATCATTACTTGCCAAACCGGATGATTTTCTACTGTTATGAATTCTATTATACCCAAAATCTTTATTTCTACTTTCTTGGGCTTCCTCTGATATTTTTGGTAATATCTTGGTAATTAAAAATCAACAGCCGATCCCGGAAGTCGTACATCCAGTAACTTAGTAATTACAACCCAATTAGCCATTTCGGTCCATTGCCATACGAGGACTGGTCATTATTTTTATGACACCATAAAAAACAACAGATAAAAACGTCCCATTTATAATCATTAATATTTCAAAACTGATTCACTTCTATTTTGCATCTGATCCAGACGAATCTCTAATACAAAATTTGCGCATTATGTGGTTTGCAGCTTAGGTCAACTTATTGCTATACTAAAAAAGCTCTTGCGGCCAAAGTTGTCGGTAGATGGATATGATTTTCACAACATGAATAGAGCACGATTCCTGCTTTCAGATTCTAAGTCTGAAGTCTCTGGAAGCTTTTTTTCTATAGCCCAACAAACATTAAAACGCACCCCCTACAAAGGTGTGCTTAATTAAGATCCTAGTTAAAGAAATTGCATTGCATCTCAGAGTTCCGTCAGTGGAGTTTTTTTTAAGGGTCTTTCTTCTACAAATAAAGTCCTAGTTGCCTTCTTTCCCACCATTATTAGCCAAGAAATTATAACTTTTGTAACATGGCCATAGTCAAAACCATGGTGGTATTTAAATTGTCCTGGCAGTCTTCGGACACCATTATTCCCTCCACTCGCCGTATTGGACCGATGCCTTGCTCTGAGAAGCACCCCTAAACCATCACTTTACCACCGCCATGTTTGACTGTCCCTTTTGTATACATTGGGTTGAGTCGTTCGCCTTTTGGTCTCCTCACGTGTTGCCTCACATCAGATCGATGTAAATTGAATTTTGACTCATCGGAAAATAAGACGGTTTTCCATTGTTGAAGACTCCAGTCAAAATGAGCACGGGCAAAACTAATGTCTCTACGTGGCTGTGTTTGAGGCTACTTATTGGAGGCTTCTTTGAAAAGATTTTTTAATTCATTTAAAAAGTAGTACAAAGACATAGAATTTATTGACATCAAAAATGGTCTGCAACAGGCGATCTTGTTCTCAATATTCACTGCAGATCTTATAGGTTCCATGCCGCACTTAATTGCGTACGATCTAGTAGCGTACAGATCAGGTAACTTGCTGCAACTCGACTTCCAAAAAATTCAGCGATTTTGCGACGACTGGAAGTTGATTATCAACTTCCTGAAGTGCGAAACTATCCTTTTCAGGACCCCGCTGTACATGGCAGCATGGGATACGCGCACAAACTGGCGTAAGTTCGGCATAGTTGACCCGCAGGGACGGCCGTTAGATGTGAAAAGTGTAGTAAGGTATCTAAGCATTTGGTTGGACCAATATCTGTATTTTGACAAACATATAGATATTGCTCCGGCGAAAGCTAAAAAGTCCTTTGCTGTGGCAAGGGGGTTGTTTTACAGCAGCCAACTTGACACCAGAATAAAGGTAATCTGCTACATGACCCTCATCCGGCCAGTTATGGCCTACGGTTGTCCACTGTGGTTCAATGTGAGTCCTTCCCAGATGGAAAAGATGAGGTTGTTCGAGAGACAGTGTCTTCGCACTTGTCTCCGGTTGTATCGTAAACCCGAGTCTGAGTACATGAAGTTCTATCCGAACGAGGTCATGTACAACGAGGCAAACTTGAACGGGATAGATAATTTTATTATTAAACTGATCAGAATGCATATTGCACGAGCTATGACTTCTTCCAACAGTCTGATCTTTGGGCTTACTACCCCAATGTTATGTACCATGAGAGAGTGCGCCTCATCAGCTTTATTCTTCCTGAAGCGTTCCTCTATCTCGACACAATTGGCCTAATACAGGATCCACAAGGATGTCTTGTCATCTTCCACGTCGTATGCCGAACAGCGGACAGGCGACTCCAATAAGAACCGGATGTCGCTCGCAGTCACGAGGATCTCCTTCGGTTCAGCAGAGCGATCTCCGCTCGAGACAGAAGAGAGTCTGCCAAAGAACGGCAATTTTACTGGTGGTTACACCAAACCCAGTCTCTGCCGCCGCTGGCTTTTCAAGATGATGACGCGATAGTTAACCATGGTGGCCAACTAACATAGATTATAGGGTAGTACTTAAGGAAAAAAAAGGTGCACTACGGCGTATAAATTATGTATGTTCGGCATATACACAACATATACGCCCTGGTGCACGTGTCCGTAAAGTTACAGACATAGGTATGCTTAAATTAAGATCAGAATAGCTTAGAGTACCCGTATAGGGTCAATAGGTTAAATGTAAGAACAATTGTTAAGATAGTTAAGCCAGTTTTAAGTATTTTTGTCTAGCACGTAAGTAAATGAATTAAAAATAAAACAAAAACGAATTAAAAAAAACAGAATTTATTTTAAGAAACTTATAAAAAAAAACGTAAATTTTTATTCAAAGTACGGTTCGTAACTTGAATAAATATTTTGTTAACTTTGAGAGCTTGTAAATAAGTGCATACATAGTATATAATTAACACATTTGAAAATACGTTGGAATCCCCGGTTAGGTTGCTACTCCTATGCCAGTGGTGGCATGTTAAATGACTTTGAGAACTTCCATAATTCACGGCTCCACATCATTCGAGCCACTGAATGCTCTAGAAAAAAGCTTCACCTGTAACCCGTCTCTCTGATCGCTGATTTGTCAAACTAGACAAAGTGCGTCCTATGGCCTTCTCCATCACCTAGTCTCTGTAACATCCACAGAAGCCAGGTTGGTGCACTGTTGTTAATCGGAGGTATAATTTCTGAATGAAATTGTCAATGCTGCCGTTCCATTGGCTTTTGCTGAGTTGTCCATCCGTCTTGCCACAGACTAATGTTGCTTTCTTTGTGGTAGATCATTGTGGGCGAAGATAGAGAAAGGTCAGAGCTACTTTTAAGAGCTTTAACAACACTTGACAAAGACATGACTCCCTGCGACACCCTACCAAACGTGGGGACATGCACACTGCACTTCCCAGTATAGCAGACTGTATTTTGGGAATACGGTGGAGAATGTTGGCGTCCAAGTGCAAGTGTTGCACGAAAAAGTTAGTAACATCATTTTTTAAATTTTAAATTACTTTTGCTCGGTGTAATAGTAGACAGTAATAATAGACAATGGCTTTAGTCTGAGTTTCTCGAATTGAACCACGATTTTTCAAAACAAATTGTGATCGTTTCCTGTACATGATGAATTGCCGAACCGAACTATGCTCAAAACAAGCAAGAATTGTCAAATCACCTGTCTCAGAAAATAATGATGCATGCCAGTTACTGTGAGGCCAACAGTGTGACAATGATTTAGGCACAAGCCTACAAGATCGCTTGCTATCGTCACCTCATCTCCGTCACATTAGTAGACCTGTCATTATTATTAAATCTGACCATCGTGTGAACATCATAATAATATAATAATGATATGGGTGGCGCTACAACTCGTAAAGGGCCTAGCTTCTCAGCAACCACTCTTTTTGTGCGTGCTATTGTTCTATCACGAGTGGAAGAGACCTTCAGTTTTGTGCCGACTCCGAATGGCTAAGTTTGAGAAGCTTTTTCTAGACTGTTATTCTCTTTAAGCATTGTCAGTGACTCGAAAGAGGTGGGGCCTTGAAAAGTATTTCTTGTCGTACCAGGAATCGAACCTAGGGAAGTAGGTCCAAGTGCGTAGGAGTCGACGCACATACTCACAACGCCACCACTGTGTGGTGTGAACATAATTTTAGAGAAATTGAAAGGGTAATTAATTTTTTGTGACAGTGCTGCAATTTCTTGATATTCGCCCTTCGTCCAACATATGGGGGGCGTTCAATATATTCTCGGTATCGGGTGAAGCTGTGGTTGTATATATAAATTGACTTATTTATCAAGTAATGTAGATTCTAACTCGATTTTAATTTTCAGATCCAACGAGAATTTTACGAAAGAAAACAAAAAAACGTAAAACTGGCAACTGATCACTTTACTTCACTTTTATTTTAAGCCTTGCCAGAAGAAATATATGCATCTACCCTTACTCCTCTTAAAAGCCACTGATGTGTGCAGACGACTGAACACAGTTTAATCCTGATTAATCCTCCTCCTCTCAGTGTTGATTACTACAAACGAATTGCCGTAATCCGTCAAAGGTGACACACAGACACGGCTGATGCGATGCTCTCATTAGACTCGATTAGGCGCCGTAAGCAGTAAATAAAACCAAACCATTTTAACAGCTTTCCATTTCTTTGTATTTCCTAGAAACGACACACACGACGAACACAACATTCGATAGTTACTCTAATACGCAAACACATTCAGTGGGTAATCACTAGACGGCCGGCCCTACAGGCCGGCACAACACATGCAAACAAAAAAAAATAAACCTTAAAATAACACAAAAGGGCACGTTTCTATTTGACAGCAATCGAAGGTCTCCCCCCCTCTCTCGCGCTGTCTCTTCTGGTCACCTTGCACACATTCAGACACTCCCCAGCACAGCGTTAACAGCAGTATTCCTCGCTTTGGCTCTCACAATTTTAGCCGAAGTAAGTCATTCTCGTAGCCTCCAACTTCCAACCGCCATTCGGCAACAGCCCACCACGTAGAGCCGTGCCCTGTATCGGCTCCGCCACGAACGGCAGTGTGCGTGGGAGTGTGCGCCCCACTCACACACGCTCGATCTGAATCGTACTGTGCTTGATGTGATATGTGTCGTGCGCCATTGAGGTGGCTTCCAACAGGACAGCATCACTATCTGCCAGGATATCTGAAATGATACATTAAATAAAATGGACATAGGTTAGCACAACTATCGCTCGCATCCTTACAGTCAACCAATACCACTTCTCTATCGCATTAACATACATACCGACAACCAAATGGACCATCATTACGCTGTGATTGACCGTGTGATTCCATACATTCAGATGGTGAACGGATCTGTGCCAAATGAATAATTACACTCGTTAGTTGAAGGGACCTGAATATTTGTGGGCATGTGTGTTTGTGTGGGGCCTCGTATCCTTGGCGGACACACTGGGGGTAAACTTACTTAACTCCACTTATGCTGGACAAATCGGTTTGCAGCTTCGCAAGTGGGACTAGCTTTGGCACCGAGTCCAGCAGGATGGCCGTGGACTCTTTGAATAAATTGACTGTCGTCAGGATGACAATCACAGAGAAGAGGAGCGTGCACAGCGGATCAGCAACTTTTGCACTGGGCTGCAAGAGAGGAAAAAGAAGACATCAAAAATTGGATTGAATTGGATTAATTGATTGGCTGGTGTGCCGTCTGCCGCGGGGCGAGGCGCGGTGTCAAATTGGGTCTGGTGGGATATCACCCAGATGCTGATACTGTGGCATTTTGTGCACCGGATGAATGGAACTGAGTTGATTTCCGATCCATGGCAACTACAGAATTCAATTAACTATTTAGTGTCTTCAATTGGGGAGGGAGGGGGACGACCAAAGCCTGTCGAGCGGTGCGCGTTGAACATGAGGTCGCATTTGTCGAAGTAGGAGCTGAATGGATACAGAAGAGAAGAGCGGCAAGCAGTGCTCAATCCTGTGACAATGGGAGCTTCAATTCTGGAGCCGTTGTTGCCTGAAGGACCTGGTTTCATTTGGAAGCGAAATCCAAGTTGAACTTGTGTTTTTTGTTTAGGTTCACAATGCCGAGCTTGAATTATAGGCATTCCTTTGGCTGTGATGGACGAGCAACTCGAAAATACTTTGTAGGGAGGGACGGAATCTGGACGATGATTGACGAGAATTTCGTCAATCCGATCTAGACGAGGTCAAGATAGTCTAACAAGGCTGCTGGTACGGACGCTCGCTGAAATCTTCAAGGCAGCTGGTGATGATCTGGTTGGAGGCATCCACCGTCACTCGTCAGGTTGTGCAGGAGGACGATGGAGAATTCCAGCTGTTCCATCAAGGTGGGTAACGAACTCACCGAGATCTTCAATGCTAAAAAAGAATTTAGAGAAGGCGATGCGGTGTCATATCGACAAAGATCATGCAAGACTCACACGCTAATAAAGGGTGATTTTTTAGCTATTATCTTTTTGGCAACACTGGTTTAAACAGCTAACGCACGTTTTGTGTTTTGTTTCACTGTCAAACATCTTCAGTTTGGTCTATAATTTAACCATGAATCGTCTTACAAACGAACAACGCTTGCAAATTATTGAATTTTATTATCAAAATGCGTGCTCTGTTAAGAAAGTTCATCGCGCGCTTCTTCCATTGTATGGTAAGCTCATTTTTGGGTCAATGGGTACATAAATAAGCAGAATTGTCGATTTTGGAGTGAATATCAGCCAGAAGCATTGCAAGAGCTACCAATGCATCCAGAAAAAGTCACAGTTTGGTGCGGTTTATAGGCTGGTGGCATCATTGGACCGTACTTCTTCAAAGATGATGCGAATCGTAACGTAACTGTGAATGGTGAGCGCTGCCGTGAGATGATATCCAACTTTTTTTGCCCAAAATGCAAGAGCTTGACTTGCATGACATGTGGTTTCAACAAGACGGTGCCACATGCCACACAGCACGCGCAACAATGGACTTATTGAGGGGCGAGTTCGGTGAACATTTTATTTCACGTTCGGGACCGGTCAATTGGCCGCCTAGATCGAGCGATTTAACGCCTTTAGACTATTTTTTGTGGTGCTATGTTAAAGCTCATGTCTATACAGACAAGTCCGCTTCAATTGACGCATTGGAAGACAACATTGAAGCATTTCTTCGTGAGATACCGGCCGAAATGTTGGAAAGAGTATGCCAAAATTGGACTAAGCGGATGGACCATTTGAGGCGCAGTCAAGGTCAACATTTGCATGAAATAATCTTCAAACATTAAATTATAGGGACCGTACTATCGATTCAAATAAAGATTTCATGCATTTTTCTGAATTTTACTAGGAGAATGAACTTTCATAAGTCGGAACATCTGCTAGAATACGTGGATGACATTGACGTGATTGATCAGAGCACAGCTAATCGTCAATGAGGCGTTTGCTGGCATTGCGACGGAAGCGGCTAAAACAGATCTGGCCTATGAATGAGACAAAACGAAGTATATTGCTTCCTCAAGAAAGGACGTACAATATCGACGTCTTGTACAGTGCGTCACACTCACTTCGAGGTTCCTGGACTACCTCGGCTAGACTCTTCGTCTCCATCAGCTCCGCTGTAAATAGCACGAATATCACAAGTACTGAATTAAACGCAGAAAAACTCTTGTCCCTCACTGTTTCTTTGGGCTCAAGAGGTAATTGAGTCATAGGGCAGTCTTTCGAAGGACCAAGCTGACTTTATCCCAGTCCTGAGAGATGGAGAATCTCAAAAGCGGCTGAAGAAGGGAAAACTTTGCCGTGCGATCTTTGGCCTCTTTTGCGTTGACAGTATTTGGCGGACTTCTCCTCATTGATACCATTTTGAAAATCAGCAATCAGTCAATCTCCAAATTCGAGTCATGTTCGAGTAAAATTAAGTCACTGAATAAACACTTCTAAAGAAGAGCGCTCTTTTATCCACATTCCCATCTGTTTCAACTTTCCAATGGACGTCAATAAATTCGAGCACGTTTCATTGCATTGTTTGAGATAAATGTATGGACCAAAATTCCAAATGAAAATATTGTTGTAAGAATTTTAAAAATAACTCTGCTTAAAAAGCTCTTGTGAACAGCATGCATTCAAAATTTTCAATAAAATGGGTTATCATGCTCGATTGAGCGAAACAAAAATAAACCCTGCCAGACCGCTACTGAGGGGGAATTTGGTAAATAAATTGGGTAAACATTCGATTATGGCTGTGTGTAGCATCACTGAGCGGATTTGTATGTGTGTTAATACATAAAGAAGGACGAGTGCTCTGCTTTAGTTGATTTGCAGCAAATGGGATGATGTTAAAGCAAGAGTTGGATTTATTGTCTTCTACAAATAGTTGCTCATATGTGAGCTTTGATTTTGTTGCAACTGACTGCAAACTATTCTCTTGGTGATTTTGTTTTCTAAGCTACGCTTTTTACAAAAATATATGCCGAATGCACCCTTCTTTTGAGGCCATACGGACCAATAGAATATAGGAAAAACGGTCGGAAAGGGGGACCTGAAGCATTTCATTATCTATCCGTGGTTGGAGAACTAACAAACTGAGGGCCAAATAAGATACTCTAATTCTAATGCGCAGTTTCACAGTGAACGTTTAAACTCAAGTTTAGTTGAACCTTAAACCGAGTTCAAGTTTTTGGCTTAACTCATGCGGTTTCACAGTGAAATCTGAACTTCGTTTGTGTAATGCGTTCGATAAAAGTATGGCAACACTTTCCATTTAGTTCGTGCATTGGGTAACATATGTGAGGGCTTTCAATGTTTTTCCTGTGCCTTTTAGTTTTAAAACGCTTCTGTGCATTTCTTTTGAATTTTTTTTGCACGTCCTTGCTGTTATCGGCGAACAAAGATCTTGATAATCAACCGAGGAAGGAAAAACCTGCGGTTTGGCAGCATACCATTACCATTACCGAACAGATGTGAAAGATAACAGAATAAGAAAGCAATAAAAAAGAGAAACAAAAAGGGGTACAACTGAGGTGTAAGCGACCTTGGACTCTCGTTAACTGTAACTTAAACTACAAATTGAACTCAGTTCAGAGTTTAAAAGAAACTGTGAAACCTAAATCGTTGAACTGAAGTTTAAACGAACAGTGGAGTTTAAACGTCCACTGTGTAACTGGGCAAAGGTCAGTCTCACGTTTAACAGGTAATGATGACTTTCGTAAAATTTAATTTTCCTTGATTTCTCTTAAATATAGGTTGCTCCAAAGTTAACGCTCGATTTTAATTTGCCGCCATTTGGGCAATAAATTGCTGGCTAGTATTTACTGGTTAGTAATAATGGAGCGACACGTCACTACGATACAGCAACGTGTTTCCATTATTGAACAATGTCTCAAAAATAATGAAAGTTTGACTCAACTTTTAAGAGATTAATTCCAATATTCAGGAAGACTGGATCAGTTAGAGACCGTGAAACAATTCAATCACTGCATGAGACATTTCATAGTCGTCTACTCTCTCCTTTCGAATTGGCCCCTGATCGTGCGATGGAGTATGGAGTAAAGTCAAAGGTCTGTGTCTACAAGCCCACAACCACCTGTGAGTTTTTGCTCCTGGCCTGCTCCTGGACACTCTAATGAAGTGACTTTTATGAATTGACAAAGAAGTGTTACACCTGACGACTATAACTGAAAACAGCCCGTAGGGCCTGGCTTCTCAGCAACCACTCGTGTTGTGCGTACTATAGTTCTCTCACGAGTGGAAGGGACCTACAGTTTTGTGCCGGCTCCGAAAGGCCAAGTTTGACAAGCCTTTTCTAGACACACACAGTCCCACGGCCGCCACAATACAACTGACGACTATGTTGCAAAAATGCGAACGCAAAGGAGCGTGAGTGGCTGTTTCACGCCATTTATGACAACGTTACCGTAGGAAGTGAAATTTTTTTGAAAGTTGGTAGGTAAACCAGATCTTCCACGTCTTATTCAAATCTACCACTTTTTTTCTTCTGGATGTACCACAATTAGTTCCAGTAGAATTATAGACAAATGGCGGATGCTCAAAGTTGACCACAAATCATTGCATTCATATGATTGGACCTGCACCTGCACCAAAAATAGTCTAGACTATATGAAGCTATGTTCTAGCTTTGGTCTCATTATTGACAATTTGTTTAGCTATGCGACTGTCTTCAAAGATGGAATCAACAATCTCGAAAAAAAATGGTATTGTATGAGTTTAGCAGGTGAAGTTCAGCACAGAAAACGATTGTTGCCGTGAGATCATAGCACACTAGTCATCGGTTTAAATATTTTTGTGAATTTTTCGGAGCGCCGCGAGGTGGTGTATTTACACCAGCTCTTTTAAACGATATCAAACTACAGGGTGGGCCATTTAGTGTTTTTTTCTTAAATCATGGTACAATTTTACACTGACAGCTTTTTCTCACTCGAAATCTTGACAGAAAGTCAGTATCATACATCCGCGGAACGAAATGAGTCACATTAAGCTTGAACAACGTTGGGAAATATTGAAAACTTATTTCCAAAGTGAGTGCTACTGACTGTAGCCCAAACAGTGGATTTTTTTAAATAAGACGTTTTAGCCGAAATGAAGCACACATAGCGACAGCTGGTATGCTAGTGGACAACACTCATGGTCCCTGTTGTCGTACGCACATATGAGAATGTGACTGCTGTGGCCTTATTCGAAAATGAGACTGAGAACGGTGGGCGTTGCAGAGCCGACTTTTTTTTTTCTGAACAACCTCTGGTTCAAGCTGGATGACGCACCATGCCACACAGCCCATGCCACAATCGATCTTTTGCGCACCAAATTCCCAAATCGTGTTATCAGCTATCTTGGCGATGTCAATTGGCAGCCTCGGAGCTGCGTTTTGACCCCTTTGCACTTTTTTTTTTGTGGGGAACCGAGAAGGAAACGATTCAAGCACTGAAGACCAACCAATTTCATCCAAGTAATCCGTGAGATACAGCCCGAAACCATCAACAAGTTCTCGGGAAATTGGGGTGACAGCATGCGCTAGACACTTGAACGACCTTGTATTTCATACTTAATGGGAATATTTGTTCTTATTTGTAAAGCCACAATCTATGCAAAGAATTTAATTTTTGTTCACTTTATTGTATTCTTAAAAAGAAACTTGTACTTGGCCCACCCTGTATTCATTTTATGAATGTAATTTGACTCAGCTTTTAATCACTTCAGTTTAGGATTTAATGCCTCATATAAGCCCACCAGCTGGCATGCACCAAACACAACGCCGCAGCGTTGTTAATTTATTACGCACCGACAGACATTGAAAATACTCACGAAAAATTTGATAATCACTGATGCAACGAACACGCCCACACTCTGGACCAGATCGCCGAACACATGAATGACAGCGGCCCGCAAATTCAAGTTCTGCTCGTGCCCACACGCAGCTGCTGCGGTCGGTGTTGGACTGCAGCCCCTGCAAATAAAGTGGTTTTAACACAACGACAATGATTCACATACAAAAACATGCGCCAAAAAAAGGAGAACAAAAAATTGTGACTTTTGGGCACGAATTTAATGAGATTTCCCATCGGAACCGCATCCTTGGTACCTCATCTGCTGTTGTTTGACGATGTCCGGTGTCGAGGAAACGGAGACGTCTGCTGGCAGCGAGCTTCCAGTGTGCGGCAAATGGCTGTAGGCATGCGAGTGCTGGCTCTGCGAATGGCTGTGACTGTGATTGTGACTATGACTGTGCCCATGGTGACCGGAGAAAAGCGACGATCCATGCAAAATGAATGCCATCCTGAAAAGAGAGACAGACAGAGAGAGAGAGAGAGAGAGAGAGAGAGATACAAAGGGGGACAAGTCAGAAATCATTCATTCATAGCGACTGTGATGTCCTTACGCAATGTTAATTAAAATCCCAATTCCGGCGATTGTCATCATGGTATTCGCATTCAAGTCGAAGTCATCTGCGAATATTCTCTGAACAGCCGCTATCACAAGTGTGGCAGTGAGCACCCAGATGCCAAGGATCGATACCACAGCTCCGATGACCTCTAAATGGAGAGAGAGAGAGAGAGAGAGATAGAGAGAGACGCACAGATTTAGGAAATCGTCACTCAAGGCTGCCTCAAGTTTGTTCACGACCACTCGAGCATTTATGTCTATTTGCATCCGGGTGGGCGGGTGGTGTTGATGGAAGGACTCTCTCAATTACCGATTCGTTTGTATCCGAATGACATGTTTTGATCCGGCGGTCGGCTGGATATCCAAATCGCCAGGAGACCAATCACAAAGCTAACGCAATCAGATGCCAAATGGGCAGCATCTGTCATTATCGCCAGGCTGCCGGCCATGTATCCTCCAAGGAATTCTATAATCTGAACCGATATAAATAGTTATTATGGCTCTGGGAACGGTGGCACTGTGTTCGGATGGGAATGTGGCTTGGATGAGGTTTTCAATTTCGCATTTCAAAATGGATTTGCTTCCTAATTCCGCCAGGACTAATTTATTTAACTATGTTGACATGGATTTCCATTTGGTCCTGTTGAGCGGGCGTGGGGACGACATCTGAGGGTGTTAACGCTATTTTCATATGCTGACTCAGTGATGGGGGGGCGAGATGATGGCACCATTTGCATTTGACTTTGATTGCTGCTGCCAGGAGGGAGCAGATCGAAATTTCTTCGCCTGTGGCCTTGGGCGGATGTGGGCGGGGATATTGAGCCCACGCAAGAGATCAGAGGTTTTTGTTTACACGTCAGCTTTGAGGGAAGCGAAAACAAATGGAAATCGCCCATGCTAATGGACGGTAATATGAGTCTTTGTGGGGCTGTTTAACTAAAGATGGAGCAGGTCAGTGTGAGTAGTAATTGGGAATGCCGCATTTGAGGACAGATGAGGAGGAGGTGTATGTTTAGTTTTAGGGTTTCATTGACATTCTGTCAAGCGGTTTACAGACTCATCTTGCAATAGGGATGTAATCCTGACGTTTAAGAACATTGGAGTAATTGAGAGAGGATGCGTGGATGTGAGGGCAGACTTGGAACTGTCTCATCATCAGGAGTTGGCTGTCACACTCGTACAACTCCTCGGGCGACAAGGATGAAATATGTGGTAACCACTATAGTCATTGCAATCAACTAGGACACATATAGAATCGGTTGCTTGACATTGACTTGTTCAATAACTCATATATGCACGTTGGGGATCTTGTGCCCCGCTGCTGTGATGTCGTTCAGTCAGCTTAAGCTATTGACGAAGTAGGACGAAGAGGTCCTCTTCGAATGGAAATGCGCAGAGAAAGTACGTGCCAGCTCCTCTCTCGTTCCTCATCCGTGTTGGGACTCACCATTTCCAAAGTGTGGTAGTGTGGATATGACGGTGGTAGATATGAAACATGGAAGATCTTGTGTACCACTCAATTTCTAAGAGAATTCAAATGCTGTCATAAATGAAACTCTATGGAACACAGTCGGCAGTTATAGTACTTATCTGTGCTTAAAGGGTGCATTTTACAGGTTAAGGGCTTTAAACAGCCGCCATTGTTTTCTGTGACAGCTGATTTGACAGTTTTCGGTTTGAGTTGAATATGAGTATGAAACATGAACAGACTCACGCCGTTGGTAACAGGTAGGTAGAGGTGACTGCATGAATATTAAAAATCATGCTCACTTAGATCAGCTGGTCCGTTGTCCTGTCACGTTCGGCATATTTACCTATATACTCTTTTAACGGTGCCGTGTTCCTATTTGGGATTGATTGGTTAAATGAGATTATCTCTGGCCTCTTTCATAGCCATTTGGTTGCTTTGATAAGTTGCAGAATGTCCTTTAGATCTATGTTCTTCAGCTTACAACACGAGTGGTAGCTTCTCAGCAACCACTCGTGTTGTACGTGCTATTGTTCTATCACGAGTGGAAGGGACCTACAGTTTTATGCCGACTCCGAACGGCCAAGTATGAGAAACTTTTTCTAAACAATTATACTCTTTGAGCATTGTCAGTAACTCGAAAGAGGTGGGGTCGTGAAAAGTATTTCTTGTCGTAATAGGAATCGAACCTAGACAGATTGGTCCAAGAGCGTAGGAGTCGACACACATACCCACAACGCCACAGGCTGCTATGGCCAGTTAGCAGCTCTATTATTTTACTGATCACCTTCCTGTCTAATTCCAGGAGGTATTCAGTCCTTCTTTGGTTTAGTGCAGGCCACAACGTTTTCGATTTAATTTGGGATGTCTCCTGATCTAGTGCCATTGGCATACCCGCTCTCTTTCTTGCTAGTTCATTAGCTCTTTTATTGCCCGGAATACCCTTGTACCCGGGGACCCAGCTCAGTGTAACATTGCATTTATCCGCCTGTCTCCCTTACCATCTTGGAGTTGATCTATGGTGTATCAAGAGCTTTTATGGCCGCCTGACTGTTTATTGGGCTCACTGATAATCGGATGGCTGACTCACGCCGTAGAGACGTTTACAAATTGCTCAAATTTATATTGAAAAAAACCGAATGTTTCACATTAGGAGAGTTGAGAGTTGAGAGTAAGTCACCTTCTTTTTGCAGATGACTTAGTTATCCACATTGGTGGCCCGTGGCGTTGTGGGTATATGCGTCGACTCCTACGCAATTGGACCTAAGTGTCTAGGTTCGATTCCTGGTACGACAAACAAAATCATTTTCACGTCCCACCTCTTTCGAATCACTGACAATACTCAAAGAGTATGACTGTCTAGAAAAAGCTTTTCGAAATTGGCCGTTCGCAGTCGGCATTAAACAGCAGTTCCCTTCCACTGATGAGAGAACAAAGCACGCACAACACGTTTGGTTCCTGAGAACCTAGGCCCTGGCCCACTACAGGCTGTAGCACCATCTACATTATATTATATTAGTTATTCCCACATCCTGCCAGATGGAACTCCATTGCTAATGCTGGGATGAAGGATAACGTGTACAAATCGGAGTTCACGGTCATTTTCAGAACTGTGGTGCTCTCTGGAGAAGTTTTAGTATCTCGGGGTCTTTTTCACGAGTGATGCCAAGCTGGGTCAATTTTTAAACAGCTTGGAAGATCTATAATCGGGAAGGCCGAGTTCTGTGTTAAGGCCAAATTAGCGGCTTTTAACTCAGTATTTATTCCAACTCCCACCTATGGTCTTGAAATTTGGGTAATGGCCGAAAGAATAAGACTGCGAATACAAGCTGCCGATATGAGATTTCATAGTGCTTTTTTCTGTGTTAATAGCTGTGATAGTAAGGTGAGAAATAGGTGAGAAACGCGGCAGTACGCGAGGAACTCAATGTAGAGCAGCTGCTTCTTCGAACGGAAAGTGCTATGCTTCGATGGTTTGGTCACGTGGCACGATTGCCTCCATCATTACGACCTTCAAGGTGTGCCTTGAATGTCACTCCATTTGGTAGGCGACCGGCTGCGGATGAGGTACTCCAACCAAGCCCGAAATCTCGTCGGGTTCTGCTCGGATGAGTTAGAGTATACCTGGTTATTCTAACATATGGCCCTCACATATGGTGGCCGATCCTTAGAAAAAAATACAATCTTACAAAACTCAACAAGGTACAAAGAACTACACGCATCGGCATCAAATACGCTCTATGGTCGACACCATCAGATGCTCTGAGGGTAATGCTACACCTCTACCTTTGGACTTGTACATTAAAAACACTACAGCACACAGCGTCATCAGGCTCAGGGAGTTTGGTTGCTGGACATCAAAACCATATGGTCACAGCACTAAACTAGACCTTTTACCCAAAGATCTCGTAACATCTTCCACGGACTATATCTACGGCTGTGACCATCTAATCCGCAAAAGAATGGAATGACATATGACTACACAGATGGCTCTGAGATGGGCAGCGGAGTCAGTGCGGGTGTGTTCTCAGAATTCCTGAACATTTCTAATAGACTGCCGAACAATTCGACTGTGTTATAGTCGTAACTGTTTGCAATCCGCTAAGCATATCGTCAAGTCAAAATACACCCTAATATCTTGCCAAGGCAGAAGGTTGCCATATGCATTGATAGCCAAATACCCATCAAAGCTATTGCCTCCTTTAATGCTGTAAACTAGTACAGGAATGCCAGGCTGGGCTAGCGTCATTAGGATGCCTACTCAAAATGTATCTTATCTGGATTCCAGGACACAGTGCTATCCCAGGAAATGATAAGGCCGTTGAACTGGCTGAGCAGACCCTTCAGTCCTCGCTTGCAGAGGGGGTGCACATCCCACAGCAAGCAGTGAAGACTAATATCTGTACGCATTTCCGGCTTTTGTTAGAGCCAGGTAGCGATCGCTTGGTAGACCTTTTTTCTACAAATGAAGTAACTAAAGTCCTTCTTAAATTCCTCAGGTTGGATTTAGAGATATCTCAATTAAACACTTTACATATAAATTACCAGTGGCTGTGGCATGAAAACTGCATATAGTGCTGTTTAGATTCTCACCACTTCTACCTACCTAGCGAGAATCTATGGCTGAGGATCCAGTTGCCTGGACACCTCTCGTGTGTGATTTGCTCCCGCGACCCCTTGAATGGATGATGCGGGTCAGACGATGATGATGAATTCATTGTGGAAACAAAATTATGAACATTCAGTTCTCTGTCTTTAGGAAAGCATCATCTTTAACTCGTTTTTTACGTTTTATTGCTGCTAACTGCGCAAATACTCAGTTGACAGTATTCCCTAAAGCACCTAAAATCTGATTCAGCTTAACTTAATCGCATCGTGCTTTTGCCAACAGATTGAATCATTATTGGAATGAGAAAAGGAGAAAACAAGATCGCTGTTGAACCATATTCACGCCGCGAAATCTTGTTTAGCGATGAGGTTCACTTTCGGTTGAATGACTAAGTAAGCAATTCAAGTTACCGGATTTGGTCGGAAGCAAGCCCACAAATCATTTCTGAAACACCGTGAAATGCATTAAGAAGTCATTGTCTGGTATGTGTGTGTAACTGGATGTTTCATTTATTCAACCACAACGTTACACTCATTGGGGGAGCAATGGACTTAGAATGACTTTGATTTGAATTGTTGTAGGAAACTGGAAATTGATGATATAGATGCAAGCCTCTGGTATGCACCGATTGAGCCCCAAAGACATGTGCTTTACAACATTTGGATAACCTGAAGATGTGAAATGGAATGTCGGTTGACTTAGCAAAGAAATAAAGCGCAGCGGACGACGGGTGCACATGATCTGCCATACTTTCGCCAGTATTCGTCGGTAACATCTGAAGCACAATGCTGCGTTTGTGCTTCCATCGTCTTCCAACACAATCAATACGAAGGCAGTACAAACCCCAAAATACTGCGTCGTGCTATCGTTTGTTAAACAAAGTGAGAGAACTGTGAGGAAGGTAATGACGTGGTTGGTTGGTTTAAGTGGCTATTCGATTTGTCTTAAACCTCGTAGACCGTGGTTGTTTGGTTAGTTAAATAAAGTCTGTGGGGTTTAGGAATTTGATTATATTCGATTTACTTAGGTTAGCGATCTCGGAGATGTCACCAATGAAGGGTTTGCCGAACGCGATATATCTTTGTTTGGCTAGTACTGGAGAGGCTCAGAGAAACTAAGGCAGACTTTCCTCTGAGTGGGTGTCCAGGCAACTGCGACAGTGAAGGTTGAACGATATTCCGAGTCTAGCAGCGTGGATGCCTATTGGCCAGCGTCCAGTGCTTACAGCCACGATTCTAGCGGTTTCGGAGCGATTTCTTTTGAGGAAGTCGTCTGTCCTTCTTTTAGTGTAGGAGGATTTTATCCTGACAGATGACACGTGACTGGTGTCATGGTGTTCGATATTCTTAATCAGAATTGTTTGACAAATCCTCATGGAAAGGCAACAATGTCTCCAAATGCATAAATGCATCCAAGCTGTATCCCCAAAACCACCGATTTGTGAAAAATGATTCTCGTGCACTTCGAAGAACACTGGTGTGCATCCTTCCTTCCTTTCTTCCGAGTCTAAGACCCAGAGCGTGTGACTTTAGACTTTTTTTTGGGGGTTATATGAAGACAATGCGATCCAGGCTATGAAAGCCAACATTACTCGGGTCCAAATATCGGTCGTAACGCTAGAAGCAGTGATCCAAAAGTGGACCATCAGATTGGGCCTTGTACGACGTATATGGCGACAGCATTTAGACAAAATTATACTTAAAAGATAAATGTCAGGCAATGTTCTTTCAGACCATAGTTAAGTTTCCACAAACTAAACTCATTTCATGTGTTTTATTTAAAGTTTAGAAAAACAAGTCTTAATGAACTAGTCCCTTTACACCAATACGGAAAGTGTTTCGACATGTTGAAGGAGAGTGCGTTCTGTCGGGGTTTTTTGTGTGTCAACTGGTATTTGAGACATGAAAACAGCTCACCGACGAATTTGGATTGTTTGCTTTGACGGACTACCTTCGTAAGACGATAGCTCTGCCGAAGTATAGTTTTTTTTCGCAAAATGGTGTCCTGTTCCTTCGACAAGCCAGTCGCTGCACCTGTTTGTGCGCGAAATCAAGTCTAAAAAGCAACAAACACAGGATTAACTTTCAAATAAGCCGCCACTTTGGTCATTCCCATGATTTTGATAAATTCTGTGCCCCCCTCCGGCGACCACACACTTCAGAGTCACTGTACCCAGTTATCATTAATTTTTAATCGAACACTCTGCAGCTCAATCATGATATCCGCCGATTCTGGAGCCAACTTTCGATTTCATTCACATCCAGTTTGTAGTTTACGCGGACATTCGCTACCAACGACAGCATTGTGCAGACACACGATACGAATTCCCATAATCGGTCAACCTCAGCGGTGTTCATGCGCGCAGCGTGCTCCACTGAAATGCTACCGCCTGACCAGATCTATCTAAACTAAACCATTCATTGTCGCAAGAATGTTGTCCTCCCGTTTTTGTTGAATTGAGTCCAATGCGAAATGGAAAACCACATCCACCAGAAGTTGTGAACAAAAAAAAATATCTTGAATGTTTTTTTTTTGTATGTGATAATGAATTGGACTGCGGTTGACAGGGGTTACATGAGCCAACTCACCATAAACGAACCGCATAATGTGCTTGCTAGGAATATCTTCTTTTTGGCGTCTTGTGCACTCTTGCTCTTCAAAGGAACCACAAATCCTGGTTGGTCGCATTTGCAACCGCTGTACCTGTGGGTCAAGTCACAGAAGTCCTGAAAAAAAAAACACAAATTTAATTATTATTCTGAATAAACTCTTTGAGAACGTTAGAATTGGTTGGGTTAAGCCAAATAAATCTGCTCCAAAGCTTCAAAGGGTGAATGTGAGTGAAAGCGTATTTTAGAATATTTTTTTGTTTTGATGGGACCTTGCAGTCTCGTCTTGTCTGTGGATGGATTTGGTTGGACGTCAACAGAATGCATCGAATGGGTGACGCTGTAACACAGCGGGGGCAGCTACAGATTGGAAGAGCGATTTGTAGTCAGTCCGGTAGGAGATTAAGTGTGGAAGTTGATCAAAAATATTCCATGCCCTTAAAAAATATCCCAAAGAAAACAAAGAGGCAAATAAGTTAAGCTGATCGAAAGAAGTAGCCAGAATTCGGCTGTAAACCCACTTCGAACAAGGATAGAAAGGGGATAGAAGTTGAGCTGGATTGAAATTGAGATAAGACAAACCGTGTTATACAGCAAAGGCAAATGATATTTAGACTGAACCCACACCGGACCTTTCTGTTGGACTGACAAAAAACGTCTTTTATTTCAACCTGAACCGATAAGCCACAAATCGATACAGCAGAACGTGTTCACCTTCTGTTTCGCTTGGTGTGGGTTGAGAAAAGACTAAACTGAGCTTGTGAATTACATTTTATTCCTGTTCAACAGGTGGTCGCACTCAGACGATGAAGTTGTGCCAATTTTGTACAATTTTTTGGAAATACGAATTACGAAGAATGTTATGAGTACATCCTTATAATCAAAAACGGGATGCAGATGATAATTTGATGACAGAGTTAAAGAATTATCCCGATAAATTCAGAAACTGACACATTGATTGAGAAAACAATCGCTAAACAAAATACGATCTACCGGAAAAGCAAGCCATTTTCAACAACAACTGTCAAGTGAGTGACAGCATAAAATCAATCCATTACATGCACACATAGAAACTATTTCCTCAGCAACGAACTAGTCCCTTCAGCATCATCTTTACGCGACTTAGGCGACTCAGCTCAACTTTTGTTCACAAATTGACAACATTATAAGTAGAGCAAATTTTGCGCTTGTCAAAAGAATGTTCGAATCCCTATGTCACAAAATCTCTATACATCACCTACGTCAGACCCATTCTCGAATATGCCAGCCAATTATGGTCACCTCACCATGGAGTCCACATTCGTCTTATCGAAGCCGTCCAGCGGAGTTTTCTTCGATTCACTCTTCGTGATCTTGCCTGGACTGACAGAACCAACTTACCTCTTTACTCTGATCGTCTTAAACTTATTCGGCTAGAGTTGAGTTCTTCGAAAACCGTCGCAAAATTGCCGATCTGCTCTTCCTCCACCAACTGATTACTGGTAATACAGACTAACCCGCACTTCTTGAATTTGTGTCTCTTAGCGCCAAACCCTAAAATGGAAGGTCTTCAGCCCTCTTCCACATTAGACCACATCGGCCTAATTACGGCTTAAACTCGCCGGTATCAATGATTTTAAGCCAGGCTAACACTATGGAATACTCTTTCGATTTCCACCTTAGCAAAACCGCACTTCGAAAGCACCTCCAGTCCCGATCTTTCCTGCGCTAGTCCTGCCTTTCTCTCTCTACTATCTAGGCTAAGCATCGCTTGTATTACGCTTAATAAAATTGAGGGTGTTGCCCTACTTGCCCACTACTAGTACTTAAAATTAACATAAGGCAGCGAAATTTAGTCTCGCCAAACAAAATTCCAGCCATTGACAGCAGACCCGTTTAGCTGTTCCGCCGTTGTGTCCTTGTCCTGTCGTATTCGGTGTGGCTTGCCGCAAAAGGACGGCGGGGTTAGTAAACGCATTATTAGCGCAGTACTGCAACGTCAAGCTTTCTTAATTGCAAACATTTGGCATACAAAAATGTTATCTCGGTAATCCACATTTAGATGTTGTTGGGATTAATACAATAATTTTTCGTTTTAAGTTCTTGCATTTTTTCATCAATAGGAACACATAAAAAAAAATGTCTCATTAATTCGGAACGACCTCCCCCCCAACCGTTCCGAATTAACGAACTTTTACTGTACTGCGATACGAATTACCGAATTCTGGTGTTTGCGTTTTATCATTATTTGCTCTCGTTGTTATATCGTTTTACGGTCCACACCTGGATTTGGAGTCTTCTTCAATTCTGTTTCTGTCTTAGGTGCTACACTTTCTAATTAAGAAATCTGTGCACGAATTTGTTCGAATAATATGTGCTTTTTAGCAAGTTTTACAATCACAAACGTGCGTGCCTTAGTTGCGCATAATTTTGTTTGCTTTTCTTTTCTCTTCTAACTTATGACGTATTCTGCCGACACTTTCAGAGACGGGCTAATGTGT
Organism: Eristalis pertinax; assembly: GCA_907269125.1. Lineage (NCBI taxonomy): Eukaryota > Metazoa > Arthropoda > Insecta > Diptera > Syrphidae > Eristalis > Eristalis pertinax. The sequence goes on from OU026148.1 coordinate 37,660,972, forward strand.
GCTGTATAAAGGGTGTCGGAGAATTCGGGCAAGAAGTGGCTCTGATCGAAAACGCCAGTAATTCAGTACATAGATGTCGATATTTGTTTTTTGTTCAATTCATGGCGTCAACAGTTTGAAGGTAAGTGCCATCAAATGCATTGAATGTACATGGCGACTCCTTTGAAACAAATAAATGCTATTAATGGTGTGCATAAATGTGGTTGAGGTGGGTAATCGCAGGACTGTATAGTAATAATCATATTGTGAGATTCTTCCTCTTTGTGTTCCGCTACAGTCCGGGGTGGGCCTGACCTCAAGCAACAGGCTTCTCCAGCTGTCGTGATATCTGGCTAGCTATATCGAGTTACGCACACCAAGTTGGTGGAGGTCCCTTCCCCTTTGACCACCTTAAAAAAGGTCGTCTGTTGCGTTGTCCCACAGATTTGGTGTCGAACACTTAGAGCTCAAAGTCACGTTGCAGCAAGATACAAGTTACTTTGACCTGCAGCCCTGTGCTGGTAGCTGTAAGATCTGTGAATTCAACTGCTCCTTCCCTGACCTGACAAATCTATCCACCTCAATGATTGGGCCTTACCATACGGCATCCAACGCCTTCTTCATATTAACAAGACAAGCACCCATTTATCACTTATCAGTAAATTCTTACCGATTCAACATCTTAGAGCAAACAGTGGAACAGGCATCGCTTCAAACACTCATCCAGAGCAGACAACCAGAAGAGGGTGAAGAGTGGCTTGTGGGAGCGTTCCTTCTAAGATGCCAACTGGACTTCTACATTCAGACGACGGATGGACATATATGGAAGGGCGGCGAAAGGGAGAGAGGTACAAGGTGTCGAATGGATGAAATAGATGTTCTTCAAAACAACGACGACGGGGACACATTGCCAATCTGAGCGACAAAACCAAGAAGAAGGACGAAGCCAAAGAATGACTCAAATCATGGCTACAGCTGTGGAGGAAAACGAGACGCAACTGATTTCTTCCTTTTCAGATGTCATGTCTAGGCTGATGGGGACTTTGCAGGCAATATTGAAAATCCTAAAGGACAAGAACGAAAACATGGAAGGCTCCAGCCACTGGCGTAGTGAACCAGCAGGACAATGTAGTTGTAACCAGGACCGGACGCATACTAGACAGCAGTGGCGTGTGGTGAAAAATTGTAAAAGGTAAGTCAGAAAAAGTCGGACCCTGCCAAGGGTGCCTGTTGTCAGCTCTAATTTTCATTATATATATGAACTGGATGTTGCAGCGCATCCGAGGTGAGAAATGTTTCACCTCGGGGGAGTTGAGGGATCATCTGTTTTTGGAAGATTACTTAGTTATCCTCACATCCTTCCAGAGAAAACTACAGCGCGCATTCGATAGATTAGTTGCCGTATGTGCAGATGCTGGGATGAAGGTTACCGTGGACAAATCAGAGATTATGAACATTTCCAGAACGCCTGTTCAATGCACTCTACATGTTAGTTGAGTCCCATTGAGTGTCGGGATCTTTTTCACGAGTGATGGGAGGAGTAATGCCGAGCTTTCTTGTAGGATTGGCAAAGATGGCTCAATTTTGAAACTACACGTGGAATGGAAAGGGCTATGCTTCGATGGTTTGGTCATGTGGCACGAATGTCCTCAGCTTCACGACTTCCGAGGCGTGCCTTGAATGCGATTCCATCAGGTAGGCGACCGCTTGCAGACCCAGGACGAGCGTGTGTTAGGCAGAGAGAAGTCATACACAGTGATCGGTAAAGGGAAAACCAGGAAAGAAAACCAATTTGTTCTAACCAGCCAAATATTTGACAACCCGACATTTTTCGAGTTACTCTGCGCCCCAGAATGATGCTCTGTGCCTGTGGCCTATGGAGTATGTGATGTTGCAGAATAGGCATAGTGTATGCGTGGAGTAGTATAGAACTATATGAAAGCGGATGACTATTGACTAGCAGGTTGTGGGCTTTTGTGTTGGTAGAATTTGTTGATTGCGTGTCAGGTGTAGGCATGTTCAATATCTTTTAGGCATTCTGAACCTTCCTGCGTCTTTCGAAAGCTCTAACAGCAGAAGACACATAATGCTTCCCATCGCTGGCAGACACTCTCTTGCGCTTCTTGTCGAACTTCTTTCCATGTAAACCCCCAAAAGAGTGAATATAACTCACGCTTCTCGTATTTATTCATAAATTAATTGCATCTGAAATGTCAACTCAATCATGGTCCATGACATAACCGATAAAAATGATGCGCTAAACCCCACGGCCACAGCAGAATCTTTGGATTCATCATTTACCACTTTCGTAGAGCCCGTAAAGAAAACTGACACTCCAAACCAAACAATCCTCAGCTAGATTGACCTTCGTGGAGTCTAGAAGGTTTACCGCACTTATCCTAAACCGCACTCCAATTTGCCTTATCGCCTCATATCTCATCAGAGACCAAAGTACAGACGTCTTCCGTCGAAATTCCAGCACAAATTGATATCGTAAATACGTACATACTCGTACGATGGATATTTCCCTGCAGCAGCAATCACACATGGCCACCCCGCCTGGCTAGGAACACCCACCCCTCTGTACCCGGATGACTGGTGACTACACGTGAATTCATTAAACGTATCATCCACTCGATTAATTTAATCAATTTCAACTAGAAATCTCGCTTCGCAGTAGGAGAACGAGTATGCACCCGATTGCTTTGTGTCGGGATTGATTCATCACGCCCGACCATCAGTCGTGGTGGTGGTTCATGTGTTTACCCGAGTCTTGCTAAATTTTCTATAATTAGCTTCGGCAGACTATTGTTCAAAATATTAGAGAAAAAACTGTGTGCGCTGCAGTTGCTGCAGTTGAATATTTAATTCCCGCTGTGTCCCGACTCAGTGGATTTCTTTACTCGCTGGACTTAACGCTGACGTCAGGCTGTCTGACTCACGGTGTCTCGGGGCTTGGCTCTTTCAGTAGATGTCGTTCGGATAATGAAAGCGAACGTGATTTATGGGTTTGTTGGGTTGTCTTCAGCCAGGTCATTGGCCACTTTAAACAGACGTGAAGCTCTGAAGATGACTCGGGTCTTTGTGGCAAGTTGTGTGCGTTGTTGAACCTTCGTGATACCGAAGTAGATAAAAACGAATGTGTTACATCGTCGCGTTGACTACGAATTTCTCAGGAAGGTGTCAATTGCGATGAATCATTATATTTCCTTTGAAAAAAAACCGGTGTTTATGACAAATGGGAAGACATTGTCAGAACTGGCTTTGTTGCGGGCTGGCTAGTTGTGGATGGTATTCAACGCAACACTAACTTATATGTATAGTTGCAGAATGATTATCTTCTCTCTTCTAAGTTTTATCGTGTCAATTGTAAATTTGTTGAACTCAAAGAATAATATTGAATTGAATATTTTAGTGGGAGGTCTTATTTGTACTGCAGCTATGGGTTCGAGTCCAAGCACGAGTCCACAAGATTGAGATCTGAGCCAGGTACAATCTGGTATTAGGAGTTTAAGAGTAGAAATCAAATATTTTCAGACAGTCAGGCAGCACTTAAGGTATTCGATCGTGCATCCGAATGGACTCTAAGACGGTCAAATGTTGCTACGATGCACAACAATCCCTCGCCGGACACAATAAAGTGACGCTCGGAGATTGCAAGCCACAAATCCGCAGATAAGCTCGCTAGGACTGGTTCGGAATCTGAGTTCATAGGTCCCGAACCGTGCTCTAATGTCGGTTGGACAACAGCTGCAATACTGATTAACAAATGGGAACACTTCCATCGATACAATAGATCTCTTCGTATCGCCGTGTCGTTGCCATGGCGAAATGGGTAAAGAGAGTGTGTGTATTGCGTAACTCCTTCCTGAAGTACACCAAGCGTAAAATATAGTGCGTCTTTTAAGACCTTAAAACTAACTATGACCGTGGTAGCCAGGTCGAGCCTCTCATGACTGTTACTGAAAGTCAGCGGAGGAGGTTGGCTTTTGTTTAACCACCAGTAAACGAGTCATTCGTTGCAACAATTTTTCCTATCAGTACCTCAAATAAGAAAAAAAGCGACAACCTGGTTTGCAGCATAGTGGCCATTCTACGTTTCCGAATGAGTAAAGCACGCACGAGGGATCTCCAGGCCACTCGATACTCCGCCATAGAGACTAACTCATCAGAAGTTATGCCCAAGCGCGATCAGGCGAGTTTATGAACCCGGTCCAACCACCTCGTCCTTTCCACGTAAAAAGCATAAAGAACTCACCGAAACCTTCAAAATCAGAAAGGATTTAAAGAAGAGGAGCCACTGTGATGTGACTTCTTTAACATCGTTCCTGCAAACATTGTGGTGGACACTTGTGGTCGTATATCGGCAATAACGCGGCGAATGTTGTCTTCCAAGTGGTCAATCGTTTCGTGCTTATCGACGTAGACTAGCGACTTCCCAAAGAAATAGTCAAGCGGCGTTAAATCGCACGGTCATGGAGGCCAATTCACGTCCGTAACGTGAAACTTTGCGGTTACCAAACATTTCCGTCAATAAACCAATTGTGGCACGAGCTGTGCGACATGTTGCGCCGTCTTGTTGAAACCACAGCTCCTGCACATCTTGGTCTTTCAATTGATGAACGAAAAAGTCAGTAATCATGCTCTATAGCGGTTACAATTCACTGTAACGTTCTGGCCAGCATCTTTTTTTAAAGAACTACAGACTATTTATTCCACCAATCCATAAAGCACACCAAACAGTCAGTTTTTGTGGATGTAACGGTGTCTCAATACACACTTGAGGATTATCGTCACTCCAAATACGGCAGTTTTGTTTATTGACGTATCCGTTTAACCAAAAGTGAGCTTCATCGCTAAACAAAGTTCGCTTATGAAAATTGGGATCAACGGCAATCTTGTTTTAGGCTTATTCACCGAATCTAGGTTTTATTATTCCGACTATGCTATAATATAATAATAATATGGGTGGCGCTACAGTCTGTAGAGAGCCAGGGCCTAGCTTCTCAGCAACCACTCGTGTTGTGCGTGCTATTGTACTATCACGAGTGGAAAGGTACCTACATTTTTATGCCGACTCCGAATGGCTAAGTTTGAGAAGCTTTTTCTAGACTGTTATTCTCTTTGAGCATTGTCAGTGACTCGAAAGAGGTGGGGCCGTGAAAAGTATTTCTTGTCGTACCTGGAATCGAACCTAGACAGATTGGTGCAAGAGCGTAGAAGTCGACGCACATACCCACAACGCCACGGGGCTACCACTGGTATATGCTATGCTAACCAATTTATGCAAACCAAACTAAAAATAAATCACTTGACAGCTGACAAAATGGCCGTCAGTTTAAATAGTGTTGCCTTAAAGTTCTATACCTCTAAAAAACGCCCTTTAAAACTTAGATTGTTTATTGATTTTACAGAATGTCGTTATAAATATATAGAATAGCACATCCGATAAATGGCCTTCACAGCTTTTCTGGCCAGTACGTACACCTTTACTGAAATTGTCTATGACACTTTCGCATATATGTGTCTGAATTTCATTAAGGCACCTACGAATTTCCTTTTTCAATTGGGTGGTGGTCATGGGCATAGACTTTGACTTAAAAAAATGGCGTTAAATCGCAAGATTTTAATGGCAAATTCTGATAGCAAAAACGGTCGATTACACTCAGGCAGTAATTGAAATGTTTCACTGGATGTATGGCATGTCTTGTTGAGACCGCGTGTGTGTTCGTCACATCCATATCTTGTAATTTAGGCACTAAAAACTGGGTTATCATGTCACGATAACGAACAACATTAATTGTTACTTCTTGACCAGCCGTATTTTCGAACAAGAATGGTCCGATAATGCCTTCAGCTCAAAATCCGTATCAAATAGTCCGGCGTTGTGGATGCATTTGTTTCTCAATAATTACTCGTGTATTTTCTGAACTCCAAATGCGAGAATTTTGACGATTAACGAAGCCGAAAGATGAACATGAGTTTCATGACAGAAGCTGATTTAGTACGAAAACTAAGGACTGTAGCTGACAAACCTTCATTACATTAAAAATATTGCTGTACAATGAAAATGCGGTGTTCTTTCGTATAGCGCTCCATTTTTACTCATTATTATTTTTGTTAGCGTTGGCATCACTGTACTTTTAAATGGCGCAAAATTCAAATTGTGAGTGAATTATGTCAGATCCCTTAAAAACACACATGTGCTGACATTTATGTGAGAATAGTAACAACTTAGTCAGTACCGAAATCAAACACAGAATAATCAAAATATGAAAACCGTTGGTTCTTTGCGATCGAGAGGGAATTGAGTAATAGTGCCCTGGTATGTAGGGCGACAAGATAAGAACGTTAGGAAAAGAAATGTAAATAAAACAACTGTGTTGTGGGATTTGGAATTGATTCTGGCTTCATTTTGAAGCTTCATTCATGCTATTATGTGTTGTGGAATAAAACGTCATTCAAAAAGCCACCTCGACTTCGCTGGCAGTGCTGTAAGCGGTTGGTCCACTTTTTGATAACTCGGTCCAATATGTTGAGACATAACAATGGACATTTGAAGTAGTAAAGGAGTTTGTCTACCTCACGGCAAACGTGAACTACTCGAATCAGATCTTAGTGGAGATCCGACGTAGAATCGCCCTTGGCGACCGCTGCTACTTCGGTTTGTCAAAACAACTGGGCTCAAAGCTCCTCACTCCAAGGACCAAAACTCTTATTTTACCAGTCCTGCTCTATGGAGCCGTGAGCTGGACGATAAGCAAAACAGCAAAGCTGATTATTGATACCTTCGAAAGACAAATTCTACGTCGGTTATATGGTCGCGTCTGCGTGGAGGCGAACGGAGGGGAAGACACAACCTCCAACTGTCCCAATTACAAAAATCCATCGACTGCACTAGTTTTGGCCACATTGAGCGCATGGACAACAACGCTCCAGCAATGAGGGTCTTCGAATCTGAGCTTCCTGATTCGAGAACGAGAGGAAGACGGAACATCCGGTGTACAGACCAAGTCATCGCGCACGCAGCTATTGTTCAAGCTCGGACTCTCCATCGGTCGTCGGCCTGAGAAGTAAGTAAGTATTCCGGCAATAGAGTCTCTAGTGTTTGTCTCATGATCGCTCAAAGTCGTTGTAATCGAGTGCTGTCAAGTCGCATGATCGCGCCAATTGATGAACAATGAGATGATGACGCGTCCTTCCCTAAATGTGTTGCTTTAAGACCAGAGCAGTATCCAGTCGACAAGAGAGGTCACGAAACAATGTCAAGAAAGATCTTTCAAGTTGTAGAGAGGGGTGTATGCAGACCTATCTGTTGTTAGTTGGCACAGTCACTACCTTCCTTTTGCCCGATCACACAACGAAACGATTTCAATCAAAAGGCATGGGAATTGAAGATAACGTGGAGTGAGTCAAATTTGGTCTATTTTGGTTTCTGAATTTAATGCTATCTTTAGATATTTAATAACCGCCGTAGATGGGATCTTTCGGTAGTCGTTAGTTCGACGCTAAAATCGTTTAATGAACTGTTTTCAATCGGCATGTGGCAAGAGTGTGTCTACAGTAGGCCAGTCAACAACGTCTTCTCTTGTTGGTGACTCAATGAATCGTATTACTGAATGAAAAGTGAATACAAAAAACAGGGCCGTGCAGTCATACAGCCGTGTTTTGGACTGGGCACAACATTCGATTGTCTCCAAACTGCTGCAATCAAATAAGCAATAAAGTGGATTTTTGCCTCCCTTTCGGCTTGAATAGCAACCTGTTCGCTTCAGTTATCCTCTCATATCCACGCACAAATATGAATTTTGTACTGCCTTCTGATAGCCATCGTATTCAGTGCGTGGAATTGAAGATAATGTTGCCCAATTCACTTTTATTTCGACCATCGATGCTAGACCCAATTAAGACTAACCTAACTAACGTGTTGATATTAAATTACTATCCGCTATCCGCAGACCCTTTGAGTCAAATTGGACAGCAAGATCGCTTAGAGCCGTGTGTATTATGTTCTGGCTTAATTTTCTCTTTCTTCTGCTTCATTTATTGCTGTGCTAACGCACACAGTTAGAACGTAGGTCATGAATTCCCATGACGACACGCATCTTAGATCATATCTTTCTTGTCTTGTGTACATGTCCAATCTTGCACCGGGGGAGTTGTGATCTAACCGCCAGAACAAGTGCGAATGTACTGGCGAACCGACGGCGTTTGGAAGATTGTGGATCATTCACAAAAGAAGATGACACCTTTCTCCCACCCAACCAGTCCACAGCAAAATCCCGAGCCCCGTCTCATAAATTGTAAAGCAGCAATCTCTAATCCCACAATAATTTGCTTGCTGGTAATAAATAAATCAAGGCCACACAAAGTACAGTCTAGTCTCAATAAAACCACTTCAAGGTGATCGTATTCGACGCCATCTGCCAACGAAGATAATTGCCAGGCTTTAACGTATCGCTGACATTTTATGTAAGTGTTGTGCACGCGATGCCTTATCTTTCCCGATAAACAGTGATAAATTCGTTATCGTGCTCGTTTAGGCGCAACTCTTTCGATAAATACCTCCGCAGACGATCTTTTATGGCGATAATGCCACACAATTACCGAAAGAAATACCAGAACAAGCAATGGGTTTCGTTGTTAGCACCCAAGTGGAAGTAAATTGCCTTGTTTTGTGTTTCAGTTTGCTCATGTTCAGCTCGTAAACAGAGCTCGTTATCATGTCGGCACTACTGTTTTATTTGCTTAAAACTCGATTGACTTAGAGAAATTGTGCGCTCTTGCTTGGGAGTGGGAATGACATATATTTCTTCTCTTTTCTTCATTTAAAGTCAATTCAGACTACAGACGGTCGGTGTTGGTTTCATTAGTTTCTTGCAGGCGATGCAACTCGCATGATTGGAAGCAAAAACGAAGCTAAAGTACCGTCATTTTTTTCATTCAAGAAGATTCGTTCGTTAGTTTTGAGGGTTGGGGCTGGTACAGACATCGACGCCGGAGGAGCTTCTAGAGAAACAATTGCAGTTGGGATGTTGCTTGTGAACGTTTTTTTTCTCAGCATGGAGAGGTTGTAAGTTCATGTAAGTTGAGCAGTTTTTTGTCTAGAGTTTAATGAATGGACTAAAAATGAAATGAAATGAGTTCTGGGAACCTAAATAGAGAGCCTACTCATCTGTCAGTGACCCTAGAGAGGTTGCGTCAAAAAATGTAAGATTTGTCGGTTGATCGTCATTTGATCCAATGTACTTCAGTGTGGGAATCGACGCACTCACTCACAACGTTCCATAACTTAATACAATTTTCTGGCTTTCAAAAACCCTCAATAGGTAGGTTGATACACAGGCGAAAACGTAATTAGCACTATACGCCCCTTTAATGCCACAGCTCTGTTAACTTATTTATAAAATTAATTTTTGAAATGTCTCTAAATCCAACCTGAGGTACTAAGGGCAGACATTAGTTCCTTAATTCTTTCGAGTCACCGACAATGCTCAAAGAGTATAACTGTCTAGAAAAAAAGCTCCTCAAATTTGGAAGTTCGGCATCGGCATATAACTGCAGGTCCCTTCCACTCGTGAGAGAACAATAGCACGCACAACACTAGTGGTTGCTGAGAAGCTAGGCCCTGACCCACTACCGGCTGTAGCGCCACTCTTTATTCTTATTAATAGTTCCTTAATATCCTTTGCAGATATCTCGTGACGTGAGAAGGGTCTTGCTGTCTGACTCCAGTAAGAGCCGGGCAGAAACAAATGAAATGTGTTACAGTCTCCCTCTCAGCTGTGTTGTTTCAGCTGCGACAAGATGAGTTGTGTGGGATGCCTAATTGGACGGCATGATCGACCGCCACTAGTCTAGAGATATCGTGACTAGTTCGCCGAAGAAGATCTTTTGTTTAAAATTGGTTAAAAATTGTTAACCCAGGCCATATTTTTTTTGATGTTACTTGGCCCATCTAAGGTTTGTGTGAAAAGATATTAGCCTTGACTGCCTGAATTGGGATACGCATCTCCTCTGCAAGCGAGCGCTGAAGGACAGATCCCAGTTTAGTCAGTTCATCGGCCATCCGACTTCCTGGGATGTCACTGTTGACCTTGAACCCAGATAAGAGACATTTTCAACTGGCTTTCTAGCTCAGCCCGGCATTACTGTACGAGTTATAAATGTGAAGTAATGGTGGCGATGGCTTTGATGGCTTCTTGGCTATCAACGCCAATGGCAATGAGTGTATTTTGACTTGACGACAAGCTTCCCGGAAATGCAAATAGTGCCCCCTGCAGCACAGTGGAATTTTTCTGACAGTCTGTAGACTTTGGAAAAGTCCAGGAATTCCGAGAACACACCCGGACCGACACCGCCGTCAATCTTAGAGCCATCAGTGCAATCCCTGAACATCTTCCCGCTATGCCATTCCGTTCTTTCAGGGATTAGAGTGTCAAAGCCATTAGATAGATATCGGTATGATGGTAACTAAGAAAGAGAATACTACCAAACTACTCTGGAAAAAGTCCCTAGTTAGTCTACACTATCCTACCACTTAATCTACAAAAACATTAATTAGGTTTAGCAACATCCGTGGAGAAACTCTCTTGGAGGACCTAGTCTTTAATTTCATTGAAGCAGAGAACAATCATCGCTAACTCTTGGCTAAAATGTCTAAAAGATGAACAAGCCCGCTATCGATTCGCCTAGATTTTCAGTCACACTCATGACGGACAATAACGTAGACTTCACATCACCGACCTGTCCCAGTCGTTCAGAAGTAGGCATAGAATTTTCTACAGAGATGCGGAAACGTCCTAAAAGTGCGTATTTTGACACATTTTGTATTGAATGGACACTGTTCCAACAACTTGTGCGAAGTTGAAGAAGTCTCAAAGGTATGACTTGAGGATTTGAGCACAATTTCGGCTTATGACAGCTATGCCTACACTTTTGAGTTATTTATTTTTTTGTTGAGAACGCATCGACCTTATACTACTGAGTTAACCTTGTGACTAACTGTACGTATCAAAAGTCACAGCAAAGAAAATTAATTTTGACACTACTTTACTCTGTACCTCGCGCCTTACCCAAGTAATTTGAACACGATTTGCTGTGTGCATTACCATACGGTCTGTACAACTGTCCACAGAAATAGTTGATTTGAATATTTTTCAATTAGAAACCAATCTGATATCTCTGGCTAGAGTTGATCATCTTAAGACGAGTAGCATTCGATTTTTATTTTCTACTTAGGTATCTGGAAATGATAGAGCTGTCTATTGAATTTAAATGTCCCTACATTGAACCAGATTGAAGTAGCAACAACTCAGGCAAGTATGTGAACAGACGAGCTCTAGTTTGTGTTTAATAGTTTGTTGTGATTATCGAAGTGAAGCGTCATCAAAAAAGGGCCAGTTCAACAACAACCATGTCTGACGTTAATGTATGTGCATTTTAAGCCATTCTCAGATATGCAAATTTCATTCAAGATGCCATATTCTGAATCTCAAAAGGGCGATGACGTGACAAAATAAAAACGAATGCTTAAAAATTATAAAAATTCCATTTCTGCGTATTTCATGGTTCTCGGATTTTGGTGTTTACATGCATGTGGGAAGTAGGTGGGCAACAAAATTGCAATAAAACTGCTCTGTCGCATCGTGGGTGGTGTGTGAGAACGCTTGCGGAATGACGTATTTTAACGACTGTAATAGTCAAGATGGCATTTCGTGGTTGCAACGGCGACTAATGCTTCACTTTTTATGGGATATGATCTTGCTATAAGCCACGAAAGCTCATAAACTTGTTTCTTCAGGTTCATCTTCAGTTGTTTGACTAAAGCACTGTAAACACGATTCCCGAACGGCGACCGCGAACTTTGAGATATTACCTATTTCATCAGCAAATGTAACTTAAATGTCAGTAATTAAATATCAAATCATTTCAAACTGAAAACGCGATCCACAAAGTGGCAGAAGCGGTCCACAAATTCACGACTATATTTTTTTATTCGCTAATTCTACCCGTATCTTTATTCGAACACAGAAAATGTCATGTGAATGAAGTGTCAGAGTTTGCGAAGTTCGCTGTTCGCAGTTGGCGAGACGCGGCTCATGAGTACAGCAAAAACCACCAAGAACCCTTCACTAGAAAACGAAAACTGGAACGACTAAAACAATACGTCTGTCGGGCACAACACTAGCTCCGTAAACTAAGTTCAATATTTAGGAGTAATCTTGGACAGCGCACTCATCTGGAAAAAGCACACGGAAGAGGAACCAGAAAAGCGAGCTCTAATGACTTGCCGGAGCTTGGCAGTCCAGGCATCCTAAGATGGATATATACGTTGCAATAGCATGGACCAAAAGAACATCCTCATCAACGCAAGAGAGACGCTCAATAAAGTTCAATGGTTGGCATGCTTCTGTATTACAGGGACTGTGAGGACTTGCCCAACTGCTGGTATGGAGGTGCTATTGGAGCTGACTCCCTTGCATTTAGTGGCTACAGACTGTGCAAACAAAACAATCATGAGAATGGCTAAAGAAGGGATAGGAAAAACAGGCAATTCGATGCACTAGTCAAAAAGCTACACTTCTTGGCCATTTCGAAGGATGACGTGATTAGGAAATTCAATTTCAAAAAGAAGTTTACCATTAAGCTGGCCACCAAAAATGAGCAATGAATCCATAGTCCACAGATTGAGCAGTAACACGATCAAATGGTACACAGATGGATCAAGAACTGATGAAGGAACTGCAGCAGGAGTATTTGATCCACGGACAAAATACGATCGAATTCACGGGCAAACGCACCAGCATCTTCCAGGCTTAGATCTATGCCATAGACAGATGCGTTCAAACCAATCATGATAGGAACTACACCAACTGCAATATAGCAATAATGTTGGACAGTCGTGCTGCCATCTTGGCACTAGACTGCTACATCCTCAAATCCATGCTTGTGTGGAAATGCCAACAGAAGCTTAAAGAGCTGAGTAGGAGAAACACAGTAAAACTCTGTTGGCCATGAATTGTAGAAGGCAATGAAACGGCCGACTCCCTAGCTATGAAAGGAGCATCAGAAGCCTTCACAGGCCCTGAATCATTCTATGCTGTAGGAGAAGACCAGAATAGACCAGAACTTTTGTAAACTTGAACTTTTGCTTAAGCTGAGGTGACTGAAAGTGACAAACAATCTATCAAACACAACACTGCTTCTATGTCTGAACCGTTTAATCTCGGTTCCTGTCTTAATGTTTCACTAGTGAAATAGGCTGATTCAAAATGTAGAACAATCACGATTTAATAAGCCTTCTTAATCGGTTTTAGACATACGACGCTGCGTGCGGAACTGTAGTCATAAAGGTAAAAACAAATTATCTCAGCGTTTAAGGTTGCTGCCCAAATATTTTTAAACTCAAACCAACTGATTTCTAAACGATTGATTGAACGATTTAAAAGGAAATGAAGGTATAGCTTCCCTTGATCTGGTTTTGCTGCAAAGCGAATAGTGTGAGCTCTCTGCAAAGAAATCGTCCAAATAGATGTCTTCCTTCGCCATACAGAGCACCTAGAAGGAATCTGTGTCATCCACCGGTTAATGGCTGAAGGGGTTCGGTGTGAAATACCCGCCTGAGAATCACGTGACAGTACATTTTGTCCATTAGCACTATAGGCCACGTCATCATGTGCTCAGTCAATGACGTTGCATCTGTAGTCTTCGCTGCCACTTCAAAAACTACTCGGAGTTATGAGGTCTAAGCTGGAATCCTTGAATACCGCATCATGTGGCAGGAAATATTGATGCGGTCTCTTGAAACCGACATTCTGCTCTGTATCGACTTCTTCCTTATGCCGAAACCATTTGCGAAATCGCTGCTCCAGTAGAGCAAACCGGCGCACCTCATAGTCACGGAAAACCTTCTTACACGGTTTTCCTTCCCCAGTCTGATGCAATTTAAAGGGCACTTCTATAATTTCCTAGAAACGGCTCGGAGTGGCCTAGTAGTTTGTAACTGATTCTGAACTTGAGCATAATTCACTTGAGTTTTTTCCCAATTAATTGCTTGGCATAATCATATCTAGGAGCAGAATCTATGCAAACGTGGAATTTTTATTTGTGAACATACATTGACACAGCCGAGAACAGAGTGCACACTCATTCTTGTACTAATGCACTGTGCACAGCTAATCTCACGCTAGCGGATGCAACGTAAATCTAAGATCCAAAGTACTATCGATCACAGTCACTGTTGGCTAAAACCTTTCAGACACAGTAATATGTTATGGACTTCAACTGAGCTTGCTTAAGCCTACGCCAACTAAGTTTCTTGTCAGTCTTATCAAATTTTTTGCTAACATTACGCTGAATTGCACTTGATAAGATTCCGTTGCTGTTAACAACGGTTTCACATGACAATCTGACAAATGACGTGCAAAATTCGTATCGTTTTATTCACTGTCAGTCTGCAAGTGACACCTTCACTCAAAACAAATGTCAAAATGAATAACCTGAACCCTCTTCAAATGCACTCAATTTAACAGTTGTATTTGATCGCCCAAACTTGACGAACACGCCACAACAAATCCGACTGTGAACTTCGTTTATATGCACTCCACACGTCACCGCGATGTTTACAACCGCAATTAGCTTCAAACAGGTACCCAGCTGGCGGCTAATTTTGAATCCCGTGTCGCGCCTCTTATCGCGCACTCAGTCGACTGCTGAGCGTCTTAAGACACCAGCAGGCCCTTCAGTCGTGGCAGACAGTCAACAGAAGCTTAGCTTCGCTTCACTCCGTGGGAAGTGCCAACAACAAGTGTCAACAGCTTCTTCCACTTGCTCATTGGCATCAACGACACCGGCATTTGAAAAACAAAAAAAACCACACAAGCGCTGCCTCACCGAATGGATCATTGAAATTCCAATCTAAAATGCGATCTTTCTCCCCCTCCCCCCTCGTGACTAATTGGCTTTGAAGTCGTTTGGAGGCCTTTTTCACTCGCGTCAGACTCATTTTTTCTATTTTTACATGCGACACGAATGATATCTACTCACATTGTCATCGTCAAGTAGAGGAATCTCCATTGTGTTGTCATCCAGCCCTGGAGCGTATCCATTCGCTGGTGTGGTGATCGCGCTGTTCGCTGCATTCCGGCCGACCATCAGCACAAGATCTTCGTCGGAAGCGTAACTTTTGTCGTCGAGATAGTATTCGGACATTGCTGTCGATGTTCTTTTTTAATTTATTTTTTCAATTTTTCACGAGGAGCTTCTCCCACGCGCAGTTGGATCAGCTTGCAGCGCACAATGTTCACTAGCTTCGATGGCACCACCGAACGAAGCGCGTCATGTTCACTGTTCACGCGTCCGACAAAGAAACTCAACCGAAACGGCACTGTCGCGGTGGTGAGTAGCGAACGAAATTCAAAATTGTAAAAACAAAACTTCACAGATACCTCTAATCTCGGTTGTAGAACACAGCGGGCAATGCGCGGTAGGTGACGATAGTGATCCGAACGCGGTTTCGCGCTTATCAGTTGCGAGCGGTTTTACGAGCGATAACGGGCGACGCGACGTTCCTGTACGGATCTCTCAGTCAAGGTGCTGACACGGTGAAGGCAAAAGTCGACTGAAAAATAGTTTTTGTTTTCGACTTAATGACCGAGATGGCGCACTCTCCACAGGCGGGGCTGTGTGCTGAGCACCGAGATGATTGCGATCCACTGACGATCGCGTTCGAGATCGCTGCTGAGAGAGTGTGTCGTGCGCAGAGTGCTCTTTCTCTGTGGCTGGTGGCGGTTGAGCTGCATGCGCATTGGGTGTAGTCCCCCGTGCGTCGGTACTCTTCCTGCTTCAGAGTGAATGGGGAGCGTTGCCGCTGATAAACTTGATTGTGTCGCGGTGGTGCCTACTTCCGTGCTATCTGAACTCAGCTCTGGGTGAGCGTGCAGCATGTAATCAGGGGAAATTAACTTTCATAGGCCATGTCATGCGTAGAAAACAAGAAAACACAGAGAGATACAAGAAGAGACGGTGCGCAGAAATCAGCGCAGCCACACGCACACACACTCATGTGAAGATCGCGAAGCACGTGAGCTTGCGCTGCTGTGGCGTCACTATGTCGACGGTCGACTCAAGCGATCTGAAATTCAATTAGCGGCCAGCCGGGCAAGCGAGGAGATAATAAAGCTCAATGCAATCAAAGCGTGGCAATTGGGTGACAAGTGCGAATTATGGACGGATGAGTGGAGTGCGGTATAGGTAGCGGTTGGGTGTCTATTGCCGGTGATAGGTTAACACTGGGAATGAGTTCAGGCTCTGTCGTCGACTGCTGACACTCTGAGTTAATTGGATGTGTACTCGGTCGTTTAACTCCAGCGCTTGTGAAGACTGCGCCACGCTACGGGGCAACGGCGATAAGCGACGGCTCGGTGGGGTCTTTCGGAGCGAAGTCAGATTGCTAATCAATGCCAACTAAACGAAGCCCCAGATGGATCAAGTGAAATGAACTTTTGACATTGACGGACGAGTGACTATTTGTACATGTTGTTCATGCATCGTGGTGAACATGGAATGCGACACGTACGCAAGAATGGAATGTGATGGTTCTTAGAATTCAAATTGACGCAGAATTTGTTGAAAAATATATTGTTGTAGACATGAATGTCGGCGCTGGAGCTGATTCAAATGCTGAAACGGTAGAACGACCTGTTAAAGCGACAGTGATAAGGACACACCTTGGAAGACATTTTTCTGAACTGAGAGTCACTTTGGTTGCGTTGTTGATCTACCTCGAACTGTAGCATCATCTAAAGACAGAGTGGTACATCCGTTCCATAAAATCAGACAGACAGGTCTGGAGTAGTGCATATTACTTCGAGACAAGTAATATGTACACCATTTATTGATGCTAGTCATTATTACATTTGTGATACATCGCATTCTTATCAAGATCCAGCTTTTCTATTTGCTTCCCTACTTAAGTGGCAGTCATCTACTCATATATTGATATAAAATGACACTCGGGCATATTCACCCCAATGCTGTGCAAATTCGTTAACCTTAGCTTAAATCAAGCGAAAATTCCTGCAACTTTGAAACCAGCTGTAGTCAGGCCAATATATAAAGGAGGTATCAAAAGCGAGCTCAGCAATTACAGGCCTATATCCATATTGCGATAATTGAAAAGTGCCTTGAAGAGGTTGTAACAAAGAGGCTTCAAGATTTCATAGTTAAAAATTCTATCATACATACAAGCCAGTACGGCTTTCAGAAAAATAAAAGCACTTGTTAAATTTTAGGGAAATTTGCCAATTGTGTTAACGAAGGCCTAAACAAAAGCTACCATATACTTGTGCTGTCCGTGGATTTCAGCAAGGCTTTTGACACACTGAACCATGATAAACTAATAGAAGCACTTGAAAACATTGGAATAAGAGGTCTGATGGCAGACTGGCTAAGAGAATACTTAAACAACAGACAATTCTGTGGCAAAATCAACCAGACATATAGCCAAAAGGAACGCGTGCAATATGGAGTCCCTCAAGGTTCAAAATTGGGTCCGCTTCTCTTCATTTTATACACCAACGAGTTGTTAAAAGTATTCAAACCGACCATCCCATTCGCGTAGGCAGACACGGCGATAGTAGTGCGACATAGATCTTTGCATACGGCAACATCAATTATGTAGGAGGAGTTTGATGATGCAGTGAAATGATGTCATGATAACGGATTAGTGATTAACGCTTCGAAAACAAAAATGATGCACATCAGAAACCCGCAATTCAAGGCTACCGAACAGCAAATATACTGTAGGAATGATTCCTGTCGTACCTCTACTAGCTGTCCAATAGATATAGTAGAAAGTTACAAGTATCTAGGAGTAACAATTTACAGTAATTTCTTATGGCATACGCATATTGATCAATTACGATCGAGTATTAAAGGAGCACTATACGCACTAACTCATCTGCAGTACCATGCACCAACATCAGTGCTAAGGAATGTGTACTTTGCGCTAGTGGAATCTAAACTGAGATATGGAATACTTGCCTGGGGTAATGCATCAGCCACACATATAAAAAGTTACAAAAATTGCAAAATGTTGCACTGAAAAAAATAAATGTACCTTCTCATAGAAATTTTGCTGAGCGAGAAAGGTTTAATGTTCTTCAAGTGGAAGACATCTTCAAAATGACGCTCATATTAGAATACCAAGACGATCGACGATTTACCACACCAATTAATCATGGGATAAATACAAGAAGACGTGCACAAGGTATGCTCCAAGAACCCCAGTTTTACAATAACTATGGAAGAAGAGAGTTGAAATGCAGTGTTCCTGAAGCTCTCAACACAACTCTGCAAGAGCTTAGACAAATAGAAATTTTAAGACTCGAAAAAAAAGCTTAAAAGACTTTCTATTAAATCGAAATTCCAGCAATTGAAATTAAATTTATTAATTTTTTCGTAATTTTTTATTGAATGTTTATTAAACTAAGCTTACTTAATCTAAATTATCAATGTTAGACGCACACCATTCTGCAGAAAAGCCAGTAAGGCTTCGCGGAAATTTATAACCAATGTTGATTTGAATTGAAAATAAAAAATTAATTGAATTGAAATTGAATCATTTGATCTCTCTTCTTAAGCATTACTGCCACACATTGGGAATTTTGTCTCACAAAAATTAATAATGACTTGGCACTGAAAAGCTAAGATAATGCGATGCATTTAGAGAAGCTTCGACTCGACTATACAGATTTGCAATTATCGCCGGACACAGATTATGGGGTCATCCAACAAGAGGTGAAGTTCTCAACAAATAGAGGAACTACTCATTTTTATGAAAAATGGTGAGATTCGTCTTGGAAAACAGTCACTAATGGCCACTTCGGCTTCTGGCGATTGTTCCAATTTTGTATGACTTCACGTTGTTCTGGGAATAGGATCTAGAATGTTGGCCTAAGTGGATGCTTGTTAGCATAGCCATTGAATGCAAATGGAGACTGCATTAACGCATCGCTTACTGCCTGTTCACCACGATTGTCAGGCGGACACTAATGTACGAGGTTTCAGTTTGGTGGACAGCATTAAACAATGCTGTCAACTGGAAGGCACTGAACCGGGTGGAAAGACTGGCGCTGAGAAGCTTATACATCATCTTCCACTAGAAGCATTCGGTAAAAAAGTAGTGGCCAGCACAGCCGATGTCGGAACTCACCATTGATCACTTGACCATTCCTAATGAATGCAACTTCGTTCCCAACGACACCTATCCGGCCTTCTACCCCTTGCTATCTGCGAGAAGAAATTCTTTTCAGATCGGATTGGATGTCTGGCAATCAGTCACTGGATGCGTATCTAGAATGACGGATCGACGACGGACGCAGGGTGCCTATGTCAATGACCTCAATATTGCTCTCTCATTGAAGCTCCCTGACCACTTTAGCGTTTTTCCGGCAGAAACCATTGCAATGGTAGAGCCACTGTCTTGGCTCAAGGACAATGGGTATCACCATCCGTTCGGACAGCCAGGCCGCAATTAAGTTCTTGTCCAAATCAAGAACATCCCTTAATTGCAGGCTTTGTCTTAACGACATAACGAGATGGCCGACCATTTTAATGTACACCTCATGTGGGTGCCGGGATAATGTGATATACCGGGCAATTGCAAGGCCGATGAACTCATAAGGCATGGTACAACCTTTTCTCTAACACCAGGAGGAGATCCACATTCTATGCCGATTGCTACAGCCTACCGTTTACTTAAGATACTTACTTACTTACTTATCAGGCCGGCGACCCATGGACGGTCCGAGCCTGAGCAATTGCTGCCTTCCATCGTTGACGGTCCTGGGCAAGCTGCCTCATCAAACTGTCTTGCATCCGCGATTACTTGTGTCTTTATACCGGAGATTAGGTCTACCTCTCCTTCTCAAACCAATAGGCTCGGATTCAAAGACCCTCTTTGCTGGAGCATTGTTGTCCGTGCACTCGATGTGGCCGAGCCTTGAGACATCCACATCCTGGTTCAGCTCGTAGAGTTCGCGGTTATGTCCCTCTATTCGCCTTCCACGCAGACGGGACCTTATATCCGACGTAGAATTTTTCTTTCGAAGGTACCAAGAATCAGCTCTGCAGTTTTGCTTAGCGTCCAGCTTTCGGCTCCATAGAGCAGGGCTGGCAAAATAAGAGTTTTGTAGAGCATGCTTTTGGTCCTTCGAGTCAGAAGTCTTGAGCCCAGTTGCTTTGACAAACCGAAGCAGCAGCTTTTGCCAATCACGTCGTTTGTGGAGTTCACGTTTGCCCCGAGGTAGACAAACTCCTTTACTACCTCGAAATTGTAGCTGTCGATCGTGAAGATTTGTCGAAGGTGGTGTGTGACGGAACGTTTTTTGGTCGATAGCATAAATTTTGTTTTGTCCTCAATGACCTTGAGACCAGCTCGTTTCGCCTCTCCTTCAATCCCGTAAAAGCCTCCACTACGGCACGTGGGGAACGTTCGACGGTGTCGATGTCATCTACGTACCCCAACAGTTGGACCGACTTGTAGAAGATAGCCCAGTGCGACACAACCCGATCAGTTCTCCCGCGATCCCGAATTGGGCCATCGCCTCGAATAGCATTAAAATCGATGATGTGCGTATCAATTTGAAACTAGCTGGTCTTCTCCAGGATTTGCCTTAATGTGAAGATTTGGTCTATAGTAGACTTGCCGGGCCGGAAGCCGCACTGGTACGTGCTGATTAGTGCTGTGCAAAACGGCTTTACACACAGTACGCTGGACAGGATCTTGTAGGCGACGTTGGGCAGGGATCTAACTCTACAGTTGTTGCAAGAGGTAAGATCGCCTTTTTTGTGGATAGGGCATAAGATACACACAATTAAAACAACAAGCCACAAGTGGTTAGAAGGCACCAACTGCCTTAAAACAAAGGTATGTCTGCTCAGACCAAGAATACCTTCACTTAGGACGCTCATCGAGGTCATAACCGGACACTGTGCAAGTGGTATACACGCCCGCAGCATGGGCGTCCCATACAAGGATTTCTGCAGATGCTGCATGGATGAAGAGCAGGTAGGGGCCACAAATCGCCGCTTCTGCTTATGTAGCTTTCTGCCAAGTCGTCATCTAGGGGCCTACTAAATATTTATAAAATCTCAGCGAAATAAATAGCGTCAACATTAGCTAGCTAAATTCGCTTTGTCAAGTGCACCAACTGGTTCCAAGCTTAAGAGTATTCAATCCGCTTTGTATGTGCCCTCTGCAGTCAGTCACTCCAAACTAACCTTACCTTTGCCTAGACAAAGGACTTGATGTAACTTCAGAGCAAATAATTGTGTGTTGTCAAGTCGTATGATCGTGGTGGCCCGTGGCGTTGTGGGTGTGTGCGTCGACTCCTACGCACTTGGACCTACCTGTCTAGGTTCGATTCCTGGTACGACAAGAAATACTTTTCACGGCCCACCTCTTTCGAGTCACTGACAATGCTTAAAGATAATAACAGTCTAGAAAAAGCTTCTCAAACTTAGCCATTCGGAGTCGGCATAAAACTGTAGGTCCCTTCCACTCGTGATAGAACATTAGCACGCACAACACGAGTGGTTGATGAGAAGCTATACCCTGGCCCTCTACGGGCTGTAGCGCCACCCATATTAAGTCGTATGATCGTGGCGACAACACAACGTATGTATGACCCTCGCCGTAACATGATCCCGACGAAAAACTTCTCCTATACAACTTCGTGCGTTTCGTCACTTGTAGGGCATATAACGCCGCCTTTTTGGACTCTCAGCCCGGAAATATCGACCGATCTGTACATCAGACCATTGCCATGTTTCCGCCGTGCCACAAACTGCACCAAACAGTCAATCTTTGTGGATCCGTTGATACTTTGTCGAATACTTGTGGATTGTGTTCACAGTTTCAGATACAAAGTTCGAGCATTTTGATATTAAGCGTATGAAGGTTAGCGAACTGGCTATTACTCCACTTATCTTTCTATCCTTCCAAGAGTGCTAGAGTTAAGCATCTGCTAAGCTGGATAGAAATAGTCACAGCAGGACTGTATGCAGTCAGATACCAGGGGTTCCGGCAGATCAATATCTATATTTTAACCAACATGTAGATGCTGCTCTGGCCTATTTTACAACAGTCAACTCGATTCGAGGTTGAAGGTAATCTGCTACATGGCCCGGCCAGCCAATGCTCCCCTATGGCTGCCCCGTGTGGTTCAACGTGAGTGCAAGCTTGATGGAAAATATTCGGGTGTTTGAGAGTGTTTGTCTTAGGGCTTACATTCGCCTTTACAGACCACCAGAGTCCCAGTACAAAAAATTCTACTCCTATGAGGTATTATACAGCAGGAACGAGTCGACAATTTCCTGTTCAAATTGATTCGAGGCCATACTGACAGAGCGATGAACTCGGCCAATAACCTAATCTCTGGGGCTACGGGTACGTCATAACGGCTCCGTCCCCCCAGAAGCATTCCTCCATTTGGACAAAAACTGTCTGATACAAAATGAAAATGCGGTACCGCTCCTCTTCCACATCGCTTGTTCAACAGTGGATGGGCGACTCAACCACGACCGTTCCATCGCACAACGAGTTGAGGAGGGTCTCCTCGTGTTCAGTACGGCGGTATCAAGGCGAGATGTTCGGGGTGTTGCAATGCAACACCAAAAATTCTGGTGGCTGTGGAGTGAGGGGACTCCCTCATCGAACCCTTCATACCCGGGTTAAAAACGGGCAGTGCGTATAAGTTTTAGTAAAAACAGTTCCCATATTAAGTTTTTTATAATTTTCTTAATCTTAATTTACAGTTAAATTTATTTACTTTTAATACAAATGCATTGTTAGGTTAAGTCGGTAGACATAGTTTAAGATTAAGTTTAGCTTAGAATGCCCGCCGAAGGCCAGTAAGTTACAAGTAGTAACAATGTTCGTCCAACTAGCTTTAAGCATTTTTGTCTAGTATTTAAGTGTTTGTTATGAATTTATTAAATACAAATAAACTGAAATGAATAAGGCGCATATTTTCTGCAGCAATCGCTAATATTGTGCGTGGTTATTTTATTTATTCTTACTCTAAATGACGATCTACACTGTGATACTCTCTTGGTATTGAGAGTGAATCGAAAGAGGTGCCGATTGACAAATGAATGTTGGTGTCTTCGGAGTCGAACGGTGGGCATAGAAAGCGACGAACTTACTCTCTCCTCTTACGAAGATGCACATGTTTATTTAAAGTTACCACTTTGCTCCAAAAACAATATGTTGGCGTCGCTTATAATGATAGTAGAGGCTACAGAATAATGTGTATTACCTTATCATTGAGAAGTGTATCTAGGGAATAAGAATCAATTCTGTAATGTCTATCTACATAGCAAACTGCCATAATTCATTGCTCCACTCACCAGGCAACTTAAAAAATGGCAAACAAAATTCAAAAACTCTCTCGCAAACTAGTCCCTTTAAAGTGTTTCTCTTCGAAGTCATTTGCTGACCTTCATTTTTTTTTTTGTTGAAAAGCCATTTCAAAATTTCCGCCGGCGTAAGACCCTAAACAAACACCTTGCCGTATCGAATTCAACAGAACACAATTCCATAAGTCCCCCGTCGAGGGACTTAAATTATTTCAATTAATTCAAATCTCTTTTCGTGCTTCCATTCGAATGATTGCCCCGCCGCGCGCTCGTCAGCCCTGTCCGCTGGCCTCACTTCAGTCGAACTCTAAACAATCGTTGACAACTGTTTCTTTCCACAACACCTCTCACCCGTAAGGGTCTTCGAATTAAACTTAATCTTCAAGTCAACATACAACCCGTGGACGTGGCGCTCTCTTCAACCGCCACCCATTCTCCGGACGCCCCCTTTTGTGGAGAAATAAAAAAAAAACATTATAAACGAAACTCCGGGAAAAAACGAGTAATTTCTCGAAATTGCCTCTTCGTTTCCGCAACAAATTGATATTTTGACTGGGAAGCGTAGGGGGCGCATAGCCCCAGGCAGCTGAAGCCGACCAAAAGCCACCGCAGCAACAACAACAGCGGCGGCGGCGGCAGTGCCGTCAGCCCAGCAGCAGTACGTACGAATAAAGAAGAAATAAATTGATTTCAACAGATTCACAAATTTATTTGCCACCATCAGCAGAGAGACAGAGAGAGAGAGGGAGAGGGAGGCCGCAAAATTACACAAACTTCCCCTTCGTCTAAGTTTATAATCGCTTTCTCGTTATCATCCCCTCTGCATCGACCCTTGTCGGTTCGTCAGGAGGCGGCAAACGAGAGCCGAGGAGCAGCTAGCTAGTGAATTCAAAGAGGACTAATGGCAGCGATGCCAGAGTGGGGATGCGCCGCGTGTAAATGGAAAAATAAAAACCCGCCAGCGGGTGATTTACCCTTACCAAAGCCATTAGAGGCTGTTGCCGTATTAGCTGTTCGCTGCAGAAGGGCATGGAGCAGCCCTATCAACACATGGTTAGGGTTGCGATGCTGCCGCGTGATAATGGCTTGCCGCGACTGGAGCTGTTGGCGGGGCATTTGAAGCCAGCACCAGTTCAGCTGCAGTTGCGGAAGATATCAAAGTTGAGTGCTTAATTTACAATCAAGGCCAAGAATTCTCACATGCAGCGTCGTTGCCTCACGATGACGCCACCCACTTCTCTATTTTCCAGAAAATTAACCACTCCGTCTGGTGCGCCAGGAGAATAGTGCGGTAACGTGATTTTCCAACGCAACGACTTGGGAAATTCAACGAAATAAACTCCGTCGGGGATGACATCGCCCCCGGCATCGGAGGGGTTGATGGCGCTGCACGGGTGGTTTGGTGGAACTGGAAAAAATGAAATCCCCAAGCAAACAGCATTGATAACAGATTCAGTAACGCGAAACGAAGACAATTCTAGAGAAGAAAAAAAAAACACAAAAAACGGCTGACAACGACGGTACGCTAGATGACATAAACGACAACACGAAACAACGACAACAGCGGGAGCAGCGTCAACCGCCGGCAAGCAGCAACAACACCGATCCGAGTCGGTTGTCAATGGAGAGAACCAAGTCAAAAACCAAGAAACCCAACGTCTCGGGGTTTGGTTTTTCTCTTGTCATTTTGCAGCGCTCCAGAGCACGACAGAACGATGAAGCTATTTGCTGTCACGTTGGGAAATGGGATTTCGCGTACACTATGCCATCCATCCGAAGGGAGCACAGTCCCCATCCATGCCATGCCGCCACATCGAACGAAGGATGTTCGGCGGATGATTATTGAAAGTTCATTACAAAAATCTTGTTTTCTTTTGTTGATTTCTATCTTTGCGCTCGAATGCATTTACTGCTGGGGATGGGATTCTTTCTTCGTCTATTGTCTCCATGTTTCTTGTTGTTTTCGCCATTGAATGGGATGTGTGGTGGGGGGCGGGGGATGTTTTTCTGTTTATTTATGGGAAACATCGATGGAAAATGAAACGAAAACACAACCGAGCCGAGGCATCGGGTTCAAATTGGGGGCCAGCGGCAGAGTAGGGTTGGCGCGGCAACGTCATCATTAAAACACAAACCAAACAATAATCTTGAAGGCGTACTCGAGATGTGGATTGGATTGGGATCGAATTATTCATTAGATTATGCAGGACTGTCTGGGAACTTCTGATTGCTTGATTGGTTAAATATTTTCGGGGAGATCGAATTGGCGGATCGTTTTAGTCTGTCTTAAATTGTCTGCTGGGGACAAATCGATTTTCTGACTGGAATCGGCTTGCAACATTAAATGGCTGGCATTCGAAGATCTTCAAAATCTGGCTTAGGTTCAATGGCAGAAGTCATGGAGAGTTTGAGCTAAGGGGAGCTTGAGCAATGCTCGTGAAATGAGGAGAATTACACATTTTGCCACCGCTATGGTCCCCTTTCCTGTGAATCGAAATTTCCTGAGAATAGAGTCCATGTGCACAACACGTGCCTTCGAAACGACATGGAGCACTGGCGATCTGAGAGCACTGGCGATCTCAGAGCACTGGCGGTCTGACAGCACTGGCGATCTGAGAGCACTGGCTTGACAAGGTTCGATAAAGAAAACTTCCCATTCAATGCCATCGCCAATGAAGGATCTGATAGGATCTCTTCATTTTTAGCCTTTTCTTAGTTCATCTGCCAACTTCCAGAGAGGCCCAACTAGGCTACCTGCGACTTCTGCACGCCTGTGGGTATGTTTCCTAGTGTCTATTGATCGAGTCAAATACCTTTGGAGTGCATCCGACGACATCGAAATTTCCGCCTAAAAACATCCACAGTGTATAGTAAGGGATTTTTAGCCTTTTCCTGGCTCAACTTCCAACTGCCACAGCGGCCCAACTAGGCTACCTACGACTTCTGTACACCTGTGGTTATGTGCTCCTGCGTGTATTATACGAATCCGATACGCTGGGGCGCAACTGACGACATCGAAATTTCTACTTAAATCGACAGTGGTTTGTACAGGTTTTCTCAGATTTTTCATTGTTCAGGCCATTCGACTACACAACCGATACCGTGTATTATATACAGGCAGAAGTGAGAGCAAATCAGGACGATGCATGGTTACTTCATTGGATCCGACACATAGCACCTCTATCATTCCGGACACAGATGTCAGTTGACAGTTAAGCCTTTGGCCTCATAAACCGTAAAATCGAAGATGATGATGAGATCACTTTGTCGTACGCATCCTCTGGATATATTGGTTAGATGTGATCTTCTCTTGTGCTGAGTTCCCGGGCATAAGTATTTTCCTGGAAAGGAAAGAACTGGAAAGAATTCACTGAACTGCTGGCCTGCATTAACAATGAATGAGGATGCAACCTAAAGCCACACTTCGTAATGGCACTTCAAAGAATCAAAAGCTGACTTTTAACATAGGACATAACAATGTCAGTAGACGGCAGCGCTGTCTTCTGTCTTCTGTCTTCTGTCTTCTGTCTTCTGTCTTCTGTCTTCTGTCTTCTGTCTTCTGTCTTCTGTCTTCTGTCTTCTGTCTTCTGTCTTCTGTCTTCTGTCTTCTGTCTTCTGTCTTCTGTCTTCTGTCTTCTGTCTTCTGTCTCTGTCTTCTGTCTTCTGTCTTCTGTCTTCTGTCTTCTGTCTTCTGTCTTCTGTCTTCTGTCTTCTGTCTTCTGTCTTCTGTCTTCTGTCTTCTGTCTTCTGTCTTCTGTCTTCTGTCTTCTGTCTTCTGTCTTCTGTCTTCTGTCTTCTGTCTTCTGTCTTCTGTCTTCTGTCTTCTGTCTTCTGTCTTCTGTCTTCTGTCTTCTGTCTTCTGTCTTCTGTCTTCTCTCTTCTGTCTTCTGTCCTCTGTCTTCTGTCTTCTGTCTTCTGTCTTCTGTCTTCTGTCTTCTGTCTTCTGTCTTCTGTCTTCTGTCTTCTGTCTTCTGTCTTCTGTCTTCTGTCTTCTGTCTTCTGTCTTCTGTCTTCTGTCTTCTGTCTTCTGTCTTCTGTCTTCTGTCTTCTGTCTTCTGTCTTCTGTCTTCTGTCTTGTGGTTCTGAGCTTATGTTAGTGCTGCCCTTCATTAATGACGGCCCTTAACTGTGGCGGTCATGATCCATTGGGGCATGTGCGTCTACCCAGAGTTTGTCATTCGGAGGCACCAGACTTCCGGCGTGCTTCGTTCGGTTCATCGTTCAGCTTCCGGCTTCATATAAAAAGCTTACCAGAAAAAAGGAACAAATGAAGTAAAAAAAGAAAATAAAGTTCTTCCTTTCATTTCGATTCCCCGAAATAAGATATTTCACAGCAAATAACTCACTCAGTTTCGAAAGCAAACGCCGAGCAGCAAGATCCGCTCATTAGTCACCTCCTTCTGCCCTAGATCCCAGACTTTCGTCATTCCCGCTCATAAGTTAATATCCACATTCTGCTTTGCGTACATTTTCATTAAAACCTCACCGTAGTGACCCAGAAGAGCTTACCGCGAATAAAAAATACAAAGGGTCCTCCCCGAGTGTGTCCTGCATGTCGGACAAGCGAAATCCTTTCGCAGTTCAGCTGCAACCAGTGAGCGTCTGCAAATGATTTCGTATGGAATTATCCGCAGATGGATACATTGCGTGGAAATTAAATTTTAACGGTAATCAATCTGGCAGCCTTATTACGCGGCAACTCAGCATGCAGCAATTACGGCCGTATCCACTATTCAGTTGGCAGTGCCTTAACCTGAAATATGAATCCGCTTTAAGTGGCTTTCCTGCGAGCGAACTCTCAGCTCCGCGGATTCAGGGTGCCTGTGCGTTTGTGCGTGTTGCATCCCTTCCGTTAACACACATTCAATATTTATGTGCGCGCTTGGAAGGTCCGGAACCAATAGCCCGGCGGCCCTGAGCCTTTAATGTATTTTAGTCATCAGTTTAAATATTTCGCGTCACGGCTATCGGATCATTCGTTTTTGGTCCGAAGCCCTGCAGCATCCTTCGCGCTCGACCCGACCCGTCCCGTCCCCGTGCAGTGGGCGTACATTCATTATCATCGAAAAGTCGAAAGGGATAAATAAGCATCATTGGCATGATTCGAGGACATCTGCACGAGCGACGACGCAGAGTGGATGGTGAACACCCAGCGTCCAGCGCCCAGCGCCCAACCGTTCGATTTGTACACAAATAAAAGGCGAGTTATTAAAAGTTTGAGCGGTAATCGCAATTGAGGCCGGCCGATGACGCTTGGACGGTCGGATGGAGAGTGCGGTTGACCGAGGGCTGTTAAAAAACTCGAAATGCCATTATGGGGCCGGCCGCGGTTGCAAGAATCTTTGGTTGAAGGGGGGGGGCGGCGGCGAGTCCAGTTTACTTGGTCGGATTCGACGACCACGAAAGGCGACCTGCGCTGGGTGCATTCCTATGGAATTGCATTCTGCGGGCAGACGTTTTCCAGGCGCATTGGTTATTCATAATTGAATTTCGCTGCAAAATTCCCTACAATTAGGGGAATCCCGGATATGTAATGGCAGCTATGTATATGTGCGGTCTGCGGGCATGCGGAGCGGGGGTAATTTGAACTAAAATACGTATTTCACGGTTCGTTGAAAGCTTTCAGTGCAAGGCATGAACTTTAAATTTATTGTTCCTCTTGGCAATGCAACGCGGGGCGGGAACGCATTGAATGGGGAATAATTATGGGCCTGGACGTGCAGAAACGTTTTTAAATGTTCGCTCGCTGCAGAATTTGCAAGCTTTTGTGAAATTGATGGTGTCCTTCGAACTCGCCCAGCAAAAGCCGTCAAAATCGAATGGATACGCGTGCTTTATCTATGGAAATGATTATGGTCACTATGATGATGGTTACTTAATGAGGATCGATTTAAACTTCCACCTCGAACATCAGAGTTGTCCGTAAGGTTTGTGTGTATGTAGATACATATGTAGGTCTAATTAGCGGACGCCAACATTGCCTTGTATGAAAAATTCCCATAATCGACAGTGAAGACCGCGATTCAGTTTATAACAGGAAATAAATTGTCCACCACTCGTTATCTACCTGCAAGCATGCTTTACATAATTTGATCCTTCGAGTGAGGAGCTTTGTTTCGTTTGCCCGATCCACAAAAATGGATACCCTTTCAACTTATCAGTGCGGTTTCAGGTCGGGGAAGTCCACCAGACCTTCACGCTACGGCAGATCCTGGAATAGACACAAGAACCCACAACCTATTCGACGATTTCAAGGCCGCATATGACACCATGCATTGAGACGAACTATACAACGCCATGTCCAGTTTTGACATTCGTGCCAAACTCGTCAGGTTGTGCAGGATGACGATGGAGACCTCTCGCTGCTCCATCAAGGTCGGAAATGAACTCACCGAGACCTTTAATGTCAAAAAAGGTTTTAGGCAATGCAACGCGCTGTCATGTGATTACCTGAACATCATACTTGAGAAGATCGTGCAAAACTCACTCGCTAATACAAGAGGCAAGATCTTCCAAAGGTCTGTACAATACGACCTGATTTGTGATTGGTCGAACACAGCGAAACGTCAATGAAGCGTTTGGTGGTATTGAAACGGAGGGTGCGAAAATTGGTTAATCAGTGAATGAGGGCAAAATGAAGTACATGCTGTCATTTAGAATGGGACGCACGACATCGACGATTCGGCCAGAATGTCACCGTAGGCAGCTTTAACTTCGAGGTAGTTAAGGACTTCGTCTACCTCGGCTCCCAAGTAAACAGTACAAGCAACATCCGAACCGAGACTAAACGCAAAATAACTCTTGCCCCCGTTTCTTTCGGCTCAAGAGGCAATTGAGTAGTAAGCCTTCTCTAGAAAGACCAAGCTAACATTATATAAGACCCTGATCATTTCTCAAGATCAGATGAAGAAGCCCTTGGTCTTTTCGAGAGAAATGTTCTGCGTTCCATCTTTGGTCCTGCTTGGGTTGATGGTTTTTAGAGAAGAAAATTCTACCATGAACTGTACGAGCTGTACAGCGACATGAGCCTAATCAACGCCTAAGATGGCTAGGCCATGTAGAGCGCGAACCAGTGAGACAGCGCAATAGAGGACGCCCACGCAATCAATGGCGCACACAAGTGGAGAAGGACCTCAACCAACTTGGCGTGTGAAATTGGAGCCAGCTGGCTACAGATCGTGCCAGCTGGAGAACGTCGTTGACTGTTTGACCGTTTGAAGAAGAAGAAGAAGTGAGGAGTTTTAGGTTCAGTTGTTTCGACAAACTGAAATAGCTACGGGTGCCAAGGGCGATCCTAAATGGTGACCAGCTAGCAGTGATAGTTTTTCCAATTGACATATTCCAGCAGCTGTTGAAAGTATTAACGACATCCAGCTGTCGAAACATTGAGCGAGGCTAGCAATTTCATCGTGCATCGATTTCAGCTTTTAAACAACAATTATATCGAATTTCCGCCTCATACGTATGAGTCATACGCAAGGTGACGTCGTCGTGCTGCCGTTGTCATCATGGCCTCAGTGTGCAAGCAATTCGTTGCACCGTCGAAAAGCTTGAGCTTGAATACACTCCTTTGGGCCTTAATCTACCAATTAGACAGAGATTGCTTCGAAATGAAGAAAACATAGCCGCCGTAGTGTCTAGTATCGACGAAGGCCCAGAAATGTCGAATCAGCGATCAGTCGAATTGGACATCCGCAGAGAGTCAACCCGGCTTATTATGCGGTTGAATTTGGGCCTACATCCGTAAAAGAGTGAGCTGACGTAAGAATTGAAACCGGGGGACCATTGACAACGCCAAGCGCCATTCGCTAATTGGGCACTGAAAATGTTGACCGGATATCCGGATTTTTCTTTTTCTATCATTCTGATCACCATATAGCTATCAATCGTGACGTTTTGTTCCAGGCTGTGTGTGACTTTAACACAAGCTCATTTCGCCTGTTCTTCAAACGGAAACAATGACCCATTCGAAATTGAGAGCACACGTTGTGAAGCACCGAACCAGAAGCCCAGCTTGCACAATATCGTCCGATTTTTTGGGGCTCCACTAAAACAGAACACGCATTTCGCTTTCGAAACCAAAAACCTTCAACACAAAATCCGGTGGACATTTGATTTAAATCCCCGCCCTGCTCTGGGCTTACAGGAATACACACAACGGTGCTCATCACAGTCCGGGGAAGGGATTCAACAAATCTCTTCACCTCTCCAACCGTTAACCAGAATGACACCACTTCAGAGATTGTCAATGTCCTTAAGTACATTCGTCTCGCTGTACTCACTTTGGAACAACGGCGCTCTTATCCTCACAACAAGTACATTTGTGGGAGAAAAATTCATTATCCTTGAATGCTCCATCCACTAAAAGGCTGTCCTGTCCTCCATTCAACTTCCCGCATGTCAATCAATAAACCTTTACTCCGACACCGGAGGGCTATCAAATCAGCAACAAGTCCGGATGATGAAAATCAATGATGTCGCAAGTGCGCCCCCTCCCACTCTCGCACACACACACACATACGCGCGCTCGCTCGCAGGGAAGGCTTTTCCC
Source organism: Eristalis pertinax (assembly GCA_907269125.1). Taxonomy (NCBI): domain Eukaryota; kingdom Metazoa; phylum Arthropoda; class Insecta; order Diptera; family Syrphidae; genus Eristalis; species Eristalis pertinax. The sequence goes on from OU026148.1 coordinate 37,692,926, forward strand.
CAATTGTCTACCCAAAAACATTTGACGTACACAGCAGGACGAAGTGATTTATTCGTTTCATCGAACTCACGTTTCGCCCTTTTTCGTTTTTCGCCACGCTCGCTCGTGCCACCGCTCTCTGGCTGTGCGCTGGAGCCCGTCCCGGCCCGGGCCGGCTTTTGGTTTCACCACCGCCGCCGCCAGGCACATGCGGTTGGGTTGTACTCCCCAAGGACGTGTTCCTTGTGAGATATTGATGTGCAAGGCAAAATATTTGTCTATTGGGAGTTTCAAATACGTTGCTTTGTATTTGCCGAAGTATGTATGCGTGCAGAAACATTTTCATGTTCATGTCGTTAAAGTACACGTTAATTGATTTGGTTTCCTGCAGGCATGCTTTTAATTATTTCCTTTGTTGCCATCGGCTTGGGGCCCACCCTGCTGTACCGTCACTGGTGGCAGGGAGGGGACTATCGTCGGTTTTGAATTATTGAATGCTTCGCAGCAGCAGGTTGCAGCTGTGTTGTCACTGCTGCAGGGCTGGGGAAATCTATTGGAAAATTATGAGCTTGCGGGGAACTTTCGCATCTGTAATTAAACCACAATGCAGATATGAAGAAGATTCATCTTGGATACGAATGGACTTCGTCTTGCGAAAGCAATTTGACTTACGGATTGGTTGTTCGATTTTGTGGGATGGCAAGAGTGTTGCTTGCCTCAGACCAGGCTTAGTGGTGGACCAACAGGAAAGCTGTAGTGTACTTGATTGGGAAAGTACATCGTCATCTTTAAGCTTAAAGGATTTTCTGGTCTGACGATTGCGTTGATAACATCATCTCTTACAAAACGTTTCGAATTTCACCCAAGGCCACACTAAGCACAAAGCTTTTATAAGCCTATGAAACGTGTACTTAAAACTTCGTTAATCTATGCCACAAGCTAGTCAAATGATAAATGGTAGTCAATGAGCAGCTTGATTGTTTTGACAGAGATGACTATCCGGTTTCAATGATTTTCGTGTAGTTGGGAGTATTTTATGAAGTTGAGTTTCAACAGCAATAGACAAACTATCATAGAACTAACATTTCAGTTGAAATCGTCACTCCTTAAGTCCAAGAAGTGCAAATAGGGTTAAGCCGCTCTCGGCAAAAAAAAAAAATGTCCAATCTTTCGAGCAAATCACCACTTTGCCACAAGTCTAGAAAAATAACGAAGAACTCTAAACCGATATACACCAACCGATTGTCGGTTTTAGGACAGAGTGCATTGGTTGTGCATTGTGCATAGTTTTGGCTTTGATGCCAATCTCGCCCGGTTGTGCAGGATGACGATAGAGAACCCTCACGTGTCCGTCGAAGTTGGCAGCGAATTAAGGGGTGAGGCCACTCTAGAAGCTTAAAAAGTTGGCATTTTTAGGAAAAATACAAAATAAATCGGCCTCACCGTATGTGTACGATGTGCAAATATACATTGCCCACAGCGCTTGGGGGCGCAATGTGAAGACTTAATAAACCTATGCTAAGTATGTATTTCCATTCACACACAAGCATTCAATTGGGAAAAAGCCACAATTAAAAATTCTACCAAGTCGTTGAGTGAAGCGTGCAGAAATAAAATCTGGAATTTGTATGGAACCATTTGAACCAAGCGTGCAGAATTTATTTCCGCACCTATGAGATTTTCTCATATAGGTAGGTGGGTATAGTTTTTGCTGGGGATGAGACTTTACTTCAAATATGGTAGTTTATTAATTAATTTGTATGCATCTGCTACGTAACTTATTTCTACTTCGTTTAACTCATTTTTATCTTACGTTCAAAGTTCCACTTAAATTACATTGTATTGTTTCAGTTTTGCAAATCAAAAATGTCTCTTTCTTGATCTGAATGTTCTCATCGCAAAACCCGACTACAACATAGTTGTATGTGTATTTATTTTCAAAAATTCTTAAGAATACATTTAGGTAGGTACTGCTTTTCAACTGTACGACTTTCCAGCGCACTATTTCCAATGTTTGCTTTACATTTTGCAAATTTGCTTCGTTTATTTTTTGTTCACTTTTTCGTTTTTGTACATTCTCATCATCATTAAATGCCTATCTCTTGTGTAATGGGAAATAACGTATGCTGCCAAAACAGCGGAATGGGGCGCCAAACGTAGATCTTGCACAGGGTGCTCATTAAACTCACGCCGGAGCTGGATAAGAGTATTTATTATAAAGGGCGGTTACATTTTAAAGGCCGATGTTGAATGTGAACCACACCTAAACGTCAAGTTTTTTTTCTGCATTTCACTTGACATTTCTCAATTTCAGAATAATTCAATTTGAACCATGGAAAGATACACAATCGAGCAACGCGTTAGAGTTATTCAGGCTTATTATGAAAATGCGTGTTCAAATCAAAATGCATATCGTGCACTTCGTGATTTCTTCGGTCACTTTAATCGTCCAAATGTGTGTACAATCGGAAAAATCGTGCAAAAACTTGAGCAAACCGGGTCTGTAGGAGATGTGAAAACACCAGTGCATGCTCGTACTGCAGAAAATATTGCTGCTGTTCGCGATAGTGTGGCTGAAGAGCCGTCCACCTCAACTCGTCGTCGTGCCCAACAATTGCACCTCTCACGCTCGTCGTTGATGAACATTATGCATAAAGACTTGCATTTACACGCTTACAAGGTGCAATTGACTCAAGAACTAAAGCCTCTTGACCATTTCAAGCGTCGTCAATGGTCAGAATGGTGGCAACAAATGGCAACAGTGGATGATCAATTTTCGAAGAAAATCATCTTCAGTGATGAGGCACATTTTCACCTCAGTGGATTCGTCAATAAGCAGAATTGCCGCATTTGGGCGAATGATAATCCAAGAGTGATTGTCGAAAAACCAATGCACCCACAAAGAGTGACTGTTTGGTGCGGTTTATGGGCTGGCGGCATTATCGGGCCGTATTTTTTCCAAAATGAGGCCGGTCAGGCAGTTACTGTGAATGGGGTTCGCTATCGTAAAATGATAATGAACTTTTTATGGCCCGAATTGGAAGATATGAGTGTGGACGATATGTGGTTTCAACAGGACGGTACCACTTGCCACACAGCTAACGAAACAATGGCTCTTTTGCTCGACAAATTCAATGGCCATGTTATCTCACGTGGTGGCGATGTCAATTGGCCGCCAAAATCGTGTGATTTGACACCGTTGGATTTTTTTCTTTGGGGTTATTTGAAAGAAAAGGTGTACGTCGATAAGCCAGCAACAATTCAAGAGCTAAAGGATGAGATAATTCGGCACATTAACGGCATAGAACCTCAATTATGCTTCAGCGTCATCGAAAATTTGGACCATCGGTTGGAGGTGTGCCGCCGAGGTCGTTGAACGTAGCAATATTATCACAAGAAGAAGAAATGACAATAATTTCTTTAATAATTTGTGTTTTATTCAAAATCAACATCGGCCCTTAAAATTTAACCACCCTTTACTTATATTCTTAATAAAGAAAACATAAGATTGCTAACAAGGTTTCTTACCGGCCATTGTGGCCTGAAAAATCTTAAATAAAAAATCTGTAGGTTCAGTTTTCACATACTCTTTGCAGTACATCAAACCAAACTATCCCCAAACCAAGCGGAAACTGTCAAATCAGCTGTCACAGAAAATAAAGTTAAAGTTCTCCGCCTCTGAAAAAAACATCCCTTACATGCTATCACCAAGAAGGGACGCAATCGATGACTTGGCCATATCGTCCCCATTGGCAGCTACAACTTTGAAGCAGTCCCTGCAAAGCTCACCTCTTCTTCGCAAGAATGACAACAAAGTACGTAAGCACAAGATCAAAGAGCTATGATAGCCAATTAAATCCAAGCAATCCCAGCAACATCATGGACATCCCGCGCAGACCCTGGTTGGCTCTATATATTAGATCATCGTCTAAGTTTGACAATTTCATAAGTTCCACATTCCGTATAAACCCGACCAACTTGAAGTTCTCGTATCTGATTACAAATGACAGTGGTAGCAGCCGCAACAAACGCGTCCCTCCCCAAGACGACAGCTAAGTGGCACGCCGTTTTGCAATACCAATTTAATTAGCCATGCGGTTGCCAAAGGGATTCCACATTCATTTCGGATAAGGAATCAGCTTATGTCAAAACACGCCCCACATGCTCCGCGTTAAAAGTCTACAGAGACCAGAACCCACCGCCGGCGCCCGACATTCATCCACTTCGAGACCAACTAATTATCCCCCTCAAACGAGGAATGCAAAAGGAAACAAAAAAAAAAGATGAAATCACTTCCACCAACTTAAAGCTAATTCCACATAAAACTCCAATTAAATCTCACATAACACGCGTATCCCGTTTCCAGCTCGTCGATACACATGTCATTAGTAACATGGTGACAACAAAAATCTGTCTCCCCCCCATCACCACCCTGTCACCGCACACAGCACACCAATGATTGCCTTGCAAAAAGGCAAAAGTCCGACAGGCACAATTTCAGCTCCGGCCTCCGCATTTCGACGCGTTAATCAAAAGGCAATACCACATGCTTGCGTGTACATCCTTGAGGCGGGAGAGCAACCATCAGCAGGCTGGCATTCCAAAGAGCCACTCCATGGAATGAGGGTGGTGGATGGTGGTTGTGGAACAATGAGACTTTTATCTTCGTCCCGCCAAGAAGAGCCTACTCAGATGTTCGTTTCCGGTAAATGACATCCGTTTGTCATTAGCATTAGCAAAATCTAAGATAATTGACTGTTCCCTTCATCCCTCCCGCGGCCCATACGAACTCTTCGCGTTCAGTCACGTTCGTGACGATACTGGATTTTTAATTGTTTCTGAAGTCGTTTCGTCAAAAAATTAAATGACGCGGATAAGAGGAGCGAGACGAGACAAATGACAACAACAACACCAACGATGATTGTATAAACTCAGGCCTCTCTCACTCATCAGAAGCTCTCGTATAAATGTAACAAGCGTCGAGCGTCGTCAAAGCGCTTCCCGTTTACTTCAAAATTAATTAGTCCGGGCCGTCCTTGTTGGCATTTGCCAAATGAATTTTTAATTTCTCCGCTATCGTCACTTGGTCACGAGAGTGAATAGACGAGAGTCCTTTAATGCTCGGCTAAGAGAGAGAGAAAGAGCATTTAAGAGCTGCTTTTGGGCTCCAGGAAGCGTGCTCGGCGCACATAATTAACGATTTTATCTTCTTTTTTTTTTGCAAGCTGATTTGCTTTCGCAATTAAATTGTGCTACTTTACTTGAGCCTTGGAGGAATTATCTTTAGTTATTGTAAGTCCGCGATGAGTGTCCTTGATGCAAGGAGTTACGCGCATCGTAATGATGACAAGGGAATCCTCGAAAAGGGCTGTTTTTTTGTTTTTTTCTTAATGATTCGCTCATAAATAATTGAATGGACTTTAAGGAGGTTCTCCTTTCCCTCTGATTGAGTGCGTTGTTGACACACTTCCCGAGGCATAGGTATGTGTTTTGTGAGCCTTTGAAGTTGGTATCACGAGGGCAATCGTTCGTGGAAATATGCGACTTTGAGATTTTAATTGCATTCGCAGTGTGTACATCTTGCGGATAGAATCACTCAGAACCTACCAATTTCTGACAGCCCCCAAGTGAAATTCTGACGAACTGAGTGATTGGATGAAGGTTGCGAGTATTTCGAGGAACAAATCGTACTTCAGTGAGCAAATAACTTAGTTCTTAGGCCTGCGGCCCATGGAGGTTCTAAGCTTCCATATCTGACCGTCCTGGACACGGTGGTTAAAGTCATCAAAACCAAGCTGTCTTGCGCTCGCAAAAACTTGGTCCTTGTACCAGAGGTTCGATTTTCCTCTTCTTTTTCGAAGACCCTCTTAGCTGGCACATTGTTGTCCATGTACTCGATGTGGCCAAGTCAGTGCAGTCGATTTTTGCCTTCCGAACTACATCCTCATCTTGATAAAGCTCGTAGAGTTCCGGTTTTGTATTTTCCTCTGTTCATCTTTACTTGCAGACGGGACCATATATCCAACGTAGAATTCTTCTTTTGAGGGCACCAAGAACCAGTTCGGCTGTTTTTCTTATCGTCCAGCTTTCGACTCCATGTAGCAGGACTAGCAAAATAAGAAAGAGAATTTGTGTGGTCCTCCAGTTCCAGTTGTTTCTATAAATCGAACTGGCACCATTTGTCAAGGGCGATTCTACGTCGGATCTCCACTAGGATGTCCTTTTGTGGAGTTCACGTTCACCGCTATGTTAACAAATTCCTTGACTGGCTCATAATTTAAGCTTTCGATCGTGATGATGGTTTGTCTCATGTGATGTTTAATGGAATGATTTTTGATTGAAAGTATTTACTTCGTCTTTTCATCGTGAATCTTAAGACCAGCTCGCTTCGCCTCTTCCTCACTTACCGTGAATGATTCCACTACGACACGTTGGGAACGTGCGACGAAGTCAATGTGATGTGTGTAGCCCAACAATTGAACTGACTTTTAGACGACAGTGCCTTCCATTACAGCAGCTCGCCGTACCTCTCCAGTACCAGATTGAAGAAATCCAACGGCAGCGCACCTCCTTGCCGGTTTCTTACGTCCTCGAACCGAACTGCACGGAGCATCGCGTATGGGTTAAAATGGTGCGACACAACCGAAACCCCGAATTCGGCCAATGAATCGAATAGTTCCTTGCGAAGACTGCCGTCGCATGTGACTTTGAAATCGATAAAAATATGGTGTGCATAGATCTGAAACTCGACAGTCTTCGCCGGGTTCGACTATGTGTGAGTATTTGGTTTACATTCGATCTGCGGGGCCGGTGGACTGGAGCATGTCGATTAGAGCACCGACTTTAGACGTTCACACAGGGTCTTACAGATGACGGAGAGCATATACAGATGCACCTCTACAACACGATAGTACTCTGGACAAACTTCGTAGGCACCGCTCAAAAGGTCATAATAGTCCTCTTTGATAGGATCTTCTCCATCGTCGGTAGGAGCGTATGTACATATTATGACCTTTTGAGCGGTGCTTATGGAGTTTGTGGCTGATGTTGTAGTATCTGCCTTGGGTACGGTGGTGCACAGTCAGGCATTTTCGAATCCGCGTCCCATTACAGTGAAAATCTCTTTACGTACAAGGAACACCTTTCTTTACGGACAATTAGTAACGGTCCCAGCATGAAGAAGGGCTATTTGTGTATTTAAACCCCTTTACAATGGACCCCGTCCATATGGGACACGGACATGTATTTCAGCTTCTATTGAACAGTTGTACCCCTAATAACGGACACGAATAAAAAAACGAGCATGGTAGAGACACAAACGTATTGAATATATACATTCCCTTGCAATCATGATTGTTTGTATAGTGGCCATGTAACTTCTTGGTTCTTTGGATGTCCGCTATGGAGGAGTTTAAATGTATCTGCAACCTTTTGTGATATCTGTAGTATATGTCGCACACTTTTTTTTCTCATCATTCCTCATCTCATCCGGGATGGCAGTTATATGCGTTTTGAAGATCAAATAACCGTTTGTATCAATTCCGGAATGGCACACTTGGTCGAGTAGCAGAGTCTGTAAGATGAGGACTACACAAGGACTGACTTAAGGGACCTCGTGCTAAATGGAATTAGGTGACTATTTGTTGTTACTCATCCTCGTCACGGTAGTGTCATAAGCCGTGAACGTCTCCATTACGCATCGAATCAATTGCATGAATGTTAAACCCTTTCACTCACACCACAGAACCACATCGCTTGTGGCAAGGCAGCCAGCCCGAAAATCAATCAGCATCTGGTTTGTGCTAAGTCCTGCACCGGATTTTCGAACTTCTCAAGTGTGAAGAGCACACGTCAGTGAATCAGACACAACAAAGGACATCAGCCACCAGGTCTCGCAAGACGTTGGGTAACATCCCAAATCGAATCACGATCGCAAACTTACCGCAATATTCAAATGGCATCTGCAGCCAAAGCATCATTCGTTCAGCCTCGACACCCTTCTCATGCGTCCCGGGACAATCCGCGTTGCAAGATGTTTGCACACAACAAGCATCTCGGAGCAGCCAAAGGTCCTTGCTCGCTCCGTTCAACCCGATTACATCGTGTTGTTGCACCGAAACTGCTTAGACGCACGGAAAGAATCTGCTCGCAACGCATAAGTTCACCTGATTTCCGTTTCTTATTCAAATTTGTTAATTCAATGAGTGCACTGAGGGGAGTTGTGAATTCCGTCCCACTGGCGGGGCACAAGCACTCGGATGGATTCATCTCGTGTCCCGGCTGCAGCACGGCACCCCTTGCTGCCGCTGCCAGTGACGAGACATCCTTGAACTGCACGACAATACGGTGCTTCCATCCTGCTGGTCTGGATTGTTGGCGTTGCTAACTCGAGGGAATTGCTCAGCGAGCACCGCGCGAATGTGCTTAAGTGTGCGGCACTGTGTAATGTGACTTTTGGAGCTCACCTGTTAGACTGAGCGCACACTCGTGAGTTCGGTGAGTTTTGCGAACACAATCAGAGTTGTTACGTCGGCCGATTACATGCATGCCTCTCGCTTGAAGAATTTTAATTAAGTTTCTAACTCTTGTTACTCTTGTCGAGCCTAGTGTGATTGAATGCGAGCACGGGGATATGGGTGTTGCTGGAAGTGCTACGGATTTGTGTGCTTCACTTGCGGAGCGCATTATGAAATGCAATTGTGACCATCGGGGGGTCTAGAGTGTCCGAACGACCGAAAAGCCTTGTGAATGGGGACAGAAAGAATGTGAGACCTTCATTCAAGGTATTGAGATCCAGTGGCATTATGGAGGCGTTAAGGATGTGTCGCTTGGAGAGGGATTGACTTCAAATGGTCTAAGTTCGTTCGATGGGGCGGGAGCAAAAACTCAATCAGCGTGAGAAATGTGTGCAGAAACTAGTGGAGAATTATCCGATGTCAGTGTATACTGGGCTGATACGCAAGAAGAATGGGAACACCTTACAGCGACTTCTGCAGGAGCTGCAGAGTTGAGGAAGAAGTAGAATCCATGCTACACTGCCTCGGCACCTGTCCAGCCCTTCCACGAACAAGGAAAAGTACGCTAGGCGACTATCTATTTAGCAGCCTAGAAGAAATGTCAAATATAAAAATTCAGAACACTGCTAAATTCATCAGGAAACAAACTGGCTATAACCCAGGAATGAAGTGGACAAATCGACACCCACCACCTATTCGTCGATTTCAAGGCCGCTTATGACAGCGTGCATAGAGACGAGCTATACAACGCCATGTCTAGTTTTGACATTCCTGCCAAACTCGTCAGGTTGTTCAGGATGACGATGGAGGACTCTCGCTGCTCCATCATGGTCGGTAACGAACTCACCGAGACCTTCAATGTCAAAAAAGGTTTTAAACAAGGCAACGCGCTGTCATGTGACTTCTTTAACATCATCCTGGAGAAAATCGTGCGAAACTCAAACGCCAACACTAGAGGCACGATCTTCCAGAAGTCCGTACAATTGCTAGCATACGCGGACGACATTGACGTGATCGGTCGAACACAGCGAAACGTCAATGAAGCTTTTGCTGGTATTGAAACGGAGGTTGCAAAAATGGGTTTAACAGTGAATGAGGGAAAATCGAAGTACATGCTGCCATCGAGAAAGGACGCACAACATTGACGTCTCGGCCAGAACGTCACCTAAGGCAGCTTAACTTCGAGGTAGTTAAAGACTTCGTCTACCTCGGCTCCCAGGTAAACAGTACAAACAACATCAGTACCGAGATTAAACTCAGAATAACTCTTGCCAACCGCTGTTTCTTTGGGCTCAAGAGGCAATTGAGTAGTAGAGCTTTCTCTCGAAGGACCAAGCTAACAGTATATAAGACTCTCATCATCCCTGTCCTGCTCTATGGCGCGGAAGCCTGGACAGTCTCAAAAGAAGATGAAGAAGTCCTTGGTCTTTTCGAGAGAAAAATTCTGCATTCCATCTTTGGTCCTGTTTGCGTTGATGGTTTCTGGAGAAGAAGATTCAACCATGAACTGTACGGGCTGTACAGCGACATGAGCCTAGTCGGGCGTCTACGGATTCAGCGCCTAAGATGGCTAGGCCATGTAGAGCGCATGGACAACACTGCTCCAAATTTGTGCGCGTAAAAAGATCGTGCCAGCTGGAGAAGCTTGTTAACTGAGGCCTAGGTCCACCCCGGACTGTAGTGCCACTAGAAGAAGAAGAAAAAGATGTAAACAAAGTAATTACAGTGAAACTTCTCTTTACGGACACCCCTCAACAAGGGACACCTCTCTTTATGTACAACTCCCCGCGATATCAGCGTGAAGGTAGGGCTATTCCTTTATTTCCAAATAACTTACGTAGTCCTCAAGAACGAACACCTCTAAATACAAGAAAGGGGATATACCACAGGACTTGAGGCTTTGCTAATTGTATGATCTGAGGTAAGTAAAGTGACGGCATGACTTATATGGAAGTTATGCTCACTTAGACCATACGGTCCATTGTGCTGTCTCGTTCGGCTTTGTTTCCAAAACATATTTACCCTTTGACCTTGTAGTTCTTCCCTCTTAGGATTTTGTATTCTCCTTGGGATTTATTGGCCATGTGTGATTTCTTCTGACCTCTTTTATAGAAATTTAGATGCTTCAAGAAATTGCAGTAAGACCTTTGGGTCAATGTTACTCAGATCCTCAAGGTTGTGAAAGTAAAGTAACATTTTAAGGGCCGATGTTGAATGTGAACCACACCTAAACGTCAAGTTTTTTTCTGCATTTCATTTGAAATTTCTCAATTTCAGACTAATTCAATTTGAACCATGGAAAGATACACAATCGAGCAACGCGTTAAAGTTATTCAGGCTTGTTATGAAAATGGGCGTTCAAATCAAAATGCATATCGTGCACTTCGTGATTTTTTTGAGGCACATTTTCACCTCAGTGGAACCGTCAATAAGCAGAATTGCTGCATTTGGGCGAATGATAATCCAAGAGTGATTGTCGAAAAACCAATGCACCCACAAAGAGTGACTGTTTGGTGCGGTTTATGGGCTGGCGGCATTATCGGGCCGTATTTTTTTCCAAAATGATGCCGGTCAGGCAGTTACTGTGAATGGTGTTCGCTACCGTGAAATGATAACGAACTTTTTATGGCCCGAATTGGAAGATATGAATGTGGACGACGTGTGGTTTCAACATGACGGTGCCACTTGCCACACAGCTAACGAAACAATGGCTCTTTTGCGCGACAAATTCAATGGCCGTGTTATCTCACGTGGTGGCGATGTCAATTGGCCGCCAAGATCATTTTTTTCTTTGGGGTTATTTGAAAGAAGAAAAGGTGTACGTCGATAAGCCAGCAACAATTCAAGAGCTAAAGGATGAGATAATTCGGCACATTAACGGCATAGAACCTCAATTATGCTTTAGCGTCATCGAAAATTTGGACCATCGGATGGAGGTGTGCCGCCGAGGTCGCGGCTGCCATTTGGCCGATATTTTGTTATTTATACATAATTGAACCATACCAATATTATCATAATAAAAAGAAATGACAATAATTTCCTAAATAATTTGTGTTTTATTCAAAATCAACATTGGCCCTTAAAATGTAACTACCCTTTAGTACTGGCCTAGTAGTCTTCGTCTTGTTTCCGCAAGTGCAAGACATGTTGCGGGGTAGTGTACTATTGGTTGTTCTTCTTCTTCATCCATACAGCTTCTGCAGAAGTCGTTATAAGGTGCTCCAAGTCTTCAGGCATGTCTGCCTATAAGACAGTGGCCAGTTAGCAGCCCTATCACTTTACTAATAACCTTCCTGTCTAGCTTTTGGGAGGAAATCAGTTCTTCCTTGATTTAGCTTAGGCCAGATCGCTTTCGATGTCCTGCAAGTGTTCAGTTCAGACCATTTGCGGCTTATATCGTTTTTCGCAATTGTCATCAATCGCGATTTTATTGTTTTCAGTGGACCGTGGAGTGTCTCCTGGCATACCCGCCCCCTTTCTAGCTAGTTCATCAGCTCTTTCATTGTCCGGAATACCCTTATGTCCGGGGACCCAGCATAGGGTGAGATTGCATCTGGCCGCTATCTCCTTTAGAATCAGGCAGCAGAGTTTTACCATCTTGGAGTTTATTGATGGTGTGTCCAGAGCTTTTATGGCCGGCTGACTGTCTATGTGTGAATCAATAGATCTCCCGTCTATTGGGCCCATTGATAGTCGGATTGCTGCCTTTTGAGCAGCTGTTACTTCCGCTTGGAATACACTGCAGTGTAGTCAGTAGTCGGATTGCATCCGAGATCCATGCCTTCTTTCGATTATGACCCGTCAGTGTAGATTTCCCATGCAGTTGGGCTACCGACTTTGTCTTCGTCCCATTCCTCTCTTGTGGGGATTACAGTCTTGTGTTTTATTTCGAAGTATATAAAGGGCGTCAGATAATCTGTATCCTTAGGGACATTCGTGTTTTGTAATATTACCTTGTGCCCTCTTTCGTGGGTTTTGTCCCATCTGTCGCCTGTTCTCTTAGTCTTATGGCTGCATATGTGGTCACAAGTTTGCCATAGGTGTCCATGGGAAGGAGATGCAGTATAATTTCTAGAGCGGCTGTGGGCGTATTTCTTAGTGCCCCTATTATACAGATGCATTCTGATCTCTGTATACCGTTTATCTTGGTAAGATTCTGCTTCGCTTTTAGTGTCGTCCACCAGACTAGGACGTCATACATCAATATTGGCCTTACTATTGCAGTGTATATCCAAAATGTATGAGCTTACGCTGACAAGATTGGGTTACGAGAATGCTTTTTGCATGCGGAGTGGGTCGCAGTTCACCCAGTAACGATAATACAGGAAGACTGTGCCTCTAAAGTATTGATCACTGAGACTTCTCCAAAACAGTGTTAAAAAAGTCCCTTAATGCTGAAATTATGCCTTATTGTTATTGTTTTCCAATTTGTCGGGTTCTATTGGAGTGTTCGACTTTACTTCTGAAAAGGCGTTAATCATCCTTCAGATAACCAACTCATGGCCGAAGCTTATTAGGCTTAAAAGTCGTAAGTTAATGAAAACTTAGATAAAATGTATATTAGAACAAGTAACCACCAAAGGACGATATTTGATTCCTTAAACGGGAAACCAGAAAATAAAATAGCTCTGTGATGTTTCACAAAACCGATATGAAATTCGACTCTCGCAAGACATTGAAAATCCCTTGGCTGTCATCCAAGGAAATCGCTGCCAAAGAATGTGATTTTATCTTGAACAGGCGTATAAAAATACCACATCTCGCTCTCATACACTTTGTGTTAGTGCTCCTCAACGCGAAAAGCCGGCATGTTGATGACATTCTGTCAGACCACAGAGCTGAGCGCAGAACTCCCAACTCCGAATTCCGACCGCAATCTGTTTGCGAACGGGGCCACCACCACACACGATGTGTGCGTCCATGAGTCCATGTGAAACCCATTCGACTGATAGTGACAAAGTAAATGTGAAACGCGATACCGTTAGTCGAAAGAAGACCTGTCGCAGGATAAATCCTTTATATCGGCACAACGGTTGCAGAGGCGACAGCGCTGGCAACGCGTTGGCATGGGCTGCGGCGAGTTCGGGGGCAGCATTCCTTTTGACGAGAATCATAAATCAAAGTACTCAGTCAAAAGCTGTAGAGTCCTTTTGTGGTGTCCTCTCTAACGCCAGTAAGTCCTAGTTCTGTGTGCGTTTGTGTGCGTACTCATAACCAAATGTTTTGCCCGGTTATCGGCTTTGCCGCAAGCCACCATCCATTTCGCTGAAGTAGAGTGCGCCGGCAACATGCAAACATCTATAAGACCTGCTGCGGAGGTTCTGACGGTGGCGGCGGGTGGCTGTGTATTTTCGTTCATGGCAACAGCCAACAGGCACGACGACAAGCGCCACGGTATCGTAAAGGGGTCCGCCAATGACGACGATGCGGCGTCGGTGACGGTTTCGTGAACCGTCGACTGTAGCTGGAGTAACTAAGTTGTATCTGTGGGCGGGGGTGAGTGTGTGAAAACAGTCCATTTTGAGGAAGAATCATGTTGAAAGCGTGTTTAGCTTTTGTTCTGATTTTCGGGCGTTTTTACTTCGCCGTTCGTTTCATGTGACTTTGCTTACGTGTGGGCTTATGCCGTTTGCATTCATGTGTGGGTGCTCCGTGCTGGTGGGTTAACTACAAGCCGGAGTGATATTTTTGACTGTTGGCGGTGATGGGTACATGAAGCGTATTAATGGAGATGGTAAGCATAGATTTTTTTCGGTTCAACGTCGCAAAAATAGACAAAAGGCTCTGCAAACCATGGCAGGGAGGCAGGTAAACATTGCGATTCGGTGTGTGGGAAAAGTTTACGAGCGCACACATGGATATCTATTGTTAGCACAGTCGGGGCTATGCGCTAGCACGCAGTTGGGACTTCATGTGCGATTACACGGAAATTAGGATTCCTTTTGATCAATGGCGTGGCGCATGAAAAAAACGTGATGGGTCTCGTTGTTTCTTGAGCGCTAACTTCGACTGTGGTCGCAGATGTGGCCCCAGATTCCACACAAATTTACTTAAAACGCCCCCACTTGCTTGTGCTTTCACATAAAAGTTGTCACTGTTTCTGGTGCCTTAGGTCGCATAACCATAAAGTTCATCAACACAAGGAAGCCGAGAACGCAACAACAAACCGGCAGTTCATGCACATATCTCCTCGTCCCCATCCTGACTGCTATGTACTCCAGCAGCAGCAAACAGCCACAACTCGCATTGACAAAGTTCGCTGTCCAACAGGAAACGCCAGCCGAGCTCGGGCTGTGCATGTGTCAAAGCTGGCAAAAAAATTTGCAATCCTAACCTCGACAACCGCCAACAGATACCAACTTATTTCGATGGTTTTTTTTTTGGTTTTGTTGAAAATGAAACTGTCCTTCCTGCCATCCCACAGACCAAAGGATGTTCCGCACGGACGAAGATGAATGAAAAGAAAAATTCCCAACTGACCACATTGCACATAATGTACACACAGCGCCGGCTCCATTGGCGAAGACTCACTTATTCGCACATTAAGGACCACAACGCGCTAACCGACTTAACTCACCACTGAAACGCCCACTTCGCCAACAACAAGAACAACGGCAGGAGCAGAGCAAGCAGCAACTCCGATTGCAGTCCGCAGATTTTTTATTCCTGCCCAGGCCTCCCATCCGGTGTGCCGTTTGGGGGCGGGTGGAGAGGAACTTTCTCGTTTCACTTCTGCATTTGACTGCTTATACAGAGCCATCCCCGTGAAGGAATGCCAAATACTGCACCCATCGGGAGTGATGGAAAAAAGTGCTCGAATGGAAAGTTATATTTCCACGCTGGAGGCGGAAACGGGTTGCTGTGAACGATTCCGTGAAGTTTTTTCTTTGAAACGGGCGGTGCGGGCTTCACTCTTTTCTACTTCAGGTTTCCGCGTGCGGTGTTGAAGGCGGCGTGGCATGGCGTGGCGTGGCGTTGGGCTCCCAGACGGCACACTTCCGTGCGTTCCTCCGAACGAGCAACGAGTAAACACGTCGCCAGCAAGGACTAGACGAGATCGTTCGCTGAGCTGAAATTGATGTTTTTATGAACTTTTTGCGGTGGCAGTCGACTCGTCGAGTCGTAGTGGTTGCAGCGGGAGCTCTAAGTTTTAAAAGATTACACGCTGCGTGACAGCGCTGAGGTAACTTATCATTCTTGATGCACACTTTGCTCATTTCGTTGCGTCGGGCTGGAGAGGTGGGGTGGCGTCCGTCAAAGTTAGTCTGTGCTGGAATTAAATGCAATTTGATGCGAAACATGTTTGGCAGGTTGGTGTGGGCGTCCGCGAATTAGGTGGCTGCCATGCAAAATGAGCATCAAGGTGACCGATGAAATGGTGGAGGGGGGTTTTTTTGCTTTCGTAACTCTAAGGTGCGGTGCGGAGTAACGACAAATTTTCACAAGACGGTTCGAAAACGGATGAAGCTGTTCTTTTTCTGATGCCGCTGGAGTCCGAGAGTGGGAGTGCGTCTCAACACAACAAGACTCTCCAGCGGCTACGAATTGGGGACACCAAGTTGGCATTTTGACAGTTTACACTTGTGTCGTGGACTCTTCGGGCTGGAGATGTATTGATCATGTACTTTACATGGCGTAGCCATCTCAGACGTTGGACCCATAGAACGCACGCTAGATTAATGTAGCTGAACAAGAAGTTTCAATGCCGCCATCGCCAGCAGAACCAACGTAGGCATTGCAGGCAGGACTGAGGGGGCGTTCTTAATTGAAGCCAAGTGAGATGGGATGGTCGTTTAAGGAAACCTAGACATTTTCCAACGTTTTTGACAACTTCAAGTATGAGATGACGGACACAGGTATGCAGGAGCTAATCTGTGAAAAATGAGAAAAAAGTATTGGTGACAAAATGAAGCCCTGGGCTATACCAGCTTTTATTTGGTATCTTGACACTATCCAACGGAATTTGATTCATCGATATTATAGGCATACATTTTCGATAAAACAGCTTCATCCGAAGCTACTGCAATTGCCTTCGAAATACTAGAAGCAACGATCTTGTTCTTGTTTGTATTAAGGATTGGATTCAATTCGCTGTAATGTACGCCTTTCTTCTGTAGAACGCAGCTCTGAATTCATGTCAATTGATTCTAGAAAGGACTGGGTGAATGGTTATTGGCTGCGCAGGCGGCGGCTGGGAAATACATATCCACAATTACAAATATTATGCAGTTGACCCACTTTAAACTAGAAAAATGTACTAGGAAATGTGGCCAAGGAGGCAGTCCACAGAAAACGGATCTGGTCCTTTTCTTAGAAACCTCGATTTTGACGCTCCCTCAAAGCTGATCATCACGTGTCAAATAGCCATCCACGGCTCTATACTGCTGTAAAAAGGCAAATGGGAATTACAGCCTCGCATGGTCCACTCGCTATTCACAGAAGCGACCCAGAAGGGGTATCGATCTGATGGACTGTGCTTTAAGGACAACCCCTTCCGCAGCACTGACCATACTTCTCAATCTTCCGGCAATAGACTTAATCGGCAGACAGACAGCGTCCAACACGGCGATCAGACTGAAATCGCTGCACAAGTGGAAAGAACTACGTTCTGGATACTCCACTTATCTTGTCAGATATGTATCTATACCCGGAGACACCGGTCTCATGGCGCCTAAGTACTTCTTGGATTATACTGAAATTCTGAACACCGGACGCTGGGTGGTGCCCTGCGGATCTTCACAGATGGATCGAAAATGGGTGAATGCGTGGGCGAGGGTGTCCGCTCTAAGGATCTAAATATTCAATTGTCATTCCGCCTACTAAATCACTGCAGCTCCTTTCAGGCAGAGTTTACAGCGATAAAGAAAGATCCGTCTTGATTAAAAAACAATGTCCCGGGTGCGCCATCTAGCGGTTTTTTTAAAAATCATATGATATCTTTACAATGACAGCTGTTCCCTGCTCCAAATCTTGACAGAAAATCAGTATCATACCCCCGCGGAATGAAATGTGTCGCTTTATGTTTGAACAACGTTGGGAAACGTTGCAAAATTATTTCCAAATTGAATACTGTCAGCTGTGTAGCGCAAACAGTACGCTTTTTGAAAAAAAGAAGTCTCGGCCGAAATGAAGCGCCCACCGCGACTGCTGTACGCAAGTTTGTGCAAAAAGTTCGTGAGACTGGTATGCTAGTGGACAACACTCATGCCCTTCATCATCGTACGGTGCGCACAGATGAGAATGTACACACGTAACACTTTCAGAACACCAAGTGCTTTCGCTCTTACAAAGATACTGTTTCGCAACAGCCAACTCGATGCGAGACTGAAGGTAATCTGCTACACGGTCCTTATTCGGCCGATGCTTACTTATGGTTGTCCCGTGTGGTTCAACGTGAGAGCAAGCTTAATGGGAAAGATTCGGGTGTTTGAGAGGGCTTGTCTTAGGGCCTGCCTTCGTCTTTACAGAACACCAGAACACCAGTCCCTGTACAAAAAATTCTATCGTAATGAGTTCCTATACAACAGGGCGAACTTGATAAGAGTGGACAATTTCCTAATCAAGATGAAGATAATCAAGTTTATTTCGACCAGACAGTTCTGACCCAGGATAAATTAGCAGTTCCTTTAATCTTCCACATTGCTGGGACAACCGCGGATACACGACTCAACTACAGTCGAGACGTAGCAGACCAAAAGTACTGGTGGTTAAAAGAAAAAGCTCCCTCGTCGATCCCTTTCGACCCTGGTTAGACTTTCGACTGTCTACATACATATATCCATAGAAATATAAGTATGAATAGCATATGATGGAATGCATATATGTAAAGATTATTTACATATAATAAAATATATTTGCATCAAATCCTGCATATATGCATCCTATACACTTAGCGATAAGTAGGTTAAGATTTATTTTTAAGGTAGGCTTAAGTTTTATTTAGGTTTAGGTTAAGAACAAAAAAAGTTCGTAGTGCCCATAAATGCGTATTACCAATCTTGTAACTAGATAGGATAAGTCGAAAGACATTAGTTTAGGTTTTCAGTTTAGCTTAGAGTGCCTGCAGAGGGCCAGTAAGCTAGATCCAATAAGTTTGTTAAGCTAGTTTAAATCATTTTTGTCTAGCACTTAAGAGTTAAGAAAAAAAAAAAATAAAAATGAAAAATTACGCTGGGAACAACGTTTCTGAAATTGATGACATGGACTTGGACGACCTCTGGCTCATTCAGGATGACGCGCCATGCCACACAGCCCATGTCACAATCGGTCTTTTAAGATAACAAATCGTGTTATCAACCGTCTACGCGATGTCAATTGGCCGCCTCGAAGCTGTGATTTGACCCCTTTAGACTTTTTTTTTCGGGGGGGAACCGTGAACGACCGATGTTATGTAATCCAACAATCCAGAAAGGATTAAGGCCAATATTATCCAAACATTCCGTGAGGTACAGCTCAAAACCATCAACAAGGTCTCGGAAAATTATGGTGACAGAACGCACTACTGCGAAGACAGTCCAGGCAGCCACTTAAACAACGTTGTATTTCATAATTAATGGGAATCTTTGTTCTTACTCGTAAGGCCATAATACGTGGAAAAAATATAATTTTGTTAATGTTATTGCATTTTTTAAAAAAAGAAACTTGTATTTGGCCCACCCTGTCGTATCAGATAGCATCATCTGTTCTGATAGTCGGGCAGTGGGCAAATCTCTGAGTACGGTCACATTTAACCCAAAAACCTCTCCGAATTGCCACCAATCTCTTAACGAGATGGCCAATTGTCGTAGCATTCATATCATGTGGATGTCGGGACGCTGAGAATTGTGGGTCGGACGCATTCGCCAAAAAGGGGATTAGTTTCGCCCCCCTCCCGGATGGAGATCGGTCATCCGTGCCAATCACCACTGCAAAAATGAAGCTTGAAACGCTTGGAAATGGTCTACTGGTGCAGGATGGCCTACTCGCGATCCTAAACGCTTACTCAGTCTGATCAGAAGGAGTTGGCCGAATCTGGGAACTCTCATTGGTGTTGTAACCGGGCACAGCGGCATTGGAGCTTACGCCTCTAGGCAAGGTCTTCTCTGTAACGACTTCTGCAGACGCTACAGAGACGAGGAGGGGGAAGAAACTATAATCGCAATGTTCTCTCCTCCCAAAGAAGGACTCACCTAGAAGCCTACTACTTCAACAACCTGACTGAACTAAGTAGCATCAGTGTAAGCCATCTCTAAAGCTTTGTCATAGGCACTTACTGGCTTGCGGAATGGGCTAAAATGGGTCCGCGTAGTATTACAACGGGCCTACTGTGGCCTAAGCAGTCGGACACTTCAACCAAAACTAAACTTTGCGCCCCTTAGGAAGCCACATAGTCAGTTGATGGTTATTACCAAGCTTCCAAGATATGTCATAAGTTGATCCTTCGTCAAAAGCGCATCCAATTTCCGACGTCTCTGGCGCACAGATCAGATCTCGGTCATAGCCAAGACCTGCCATGTAGACAGAAAGCTGATAAAAGCTGGTTCACGTGAGAGAACACTACGCGGGGATGAGTCTCTGAGTTTAAAGGCAGGGGCTAAGCTAAGAAACTTCTGCCTGCACAGATCGAAATGTATACGAAGTCCAACAATCAAAAAGCAAAATAGATCAAAATGTCACAAGTCAGACAAATTTCACTACAAAGCATGCCTGTGTCAGATCACCCGCCATTCAGTTCAGCGCTTTCTGTACGATGACTTAGAGGGAACGTCTCAAAGTCACAAAACGATGGTAAAGCGAGGCTCTCACTCCCCTGCCACCTTGCTGAACTGATGCAATAAGAAAACCTTCTCGTATTTGTTCTCGGTATTTTCTCACTCCTCCTTTTGTCATCAAAACGAATAATTCACCCTCCCTTGCTGCGCAGTGATGCTGTTCGCTGATTGAAAACATGTATCTGCAGCTTGTCAATCGTCCTTCATCCATTGGACTTGCTTTGAATAAATCATATCCAATTGACTGCTTTCAACAGCACCAAGCAACTCAAACGCACACAAAGACACACAGACTGGTGTGCAGCATTAAAAGTGAATGCACCCCCAGCCTGGTCGACTAAAAATTTCATGTTAAACATCCTGCCAAGCACACCATGCAACTATTTATTATTTATTACTTATTCATAAGCGAGCGAGCGAGAGAAGGCCAGCGTTTCGCATGCAACTCCCACCATCATCGCAAGGGCGGCGATGACTCTGTGGCAGACCAGCGGGTGTGGGAGGTGAACAGCGAAGTTGCCCCCCTTAAGTTTTGATAAGCAATGGAAAAGTTTCGCCATCTCATATAAGTTAACAACTTTACGATACTTTTTTGTTATGATGTGGCAAGGATATTGGCCCGATGGATTTTTCATATTTATCTCTCCCTGACAGGCGACTGGCGGGTGGCATGATGAGCATAACGCAGAACGTAAGAGCGTCGAGCGTCGAGCGTCGAGCGTCGTAGGGGTTGATTTGCTCCACCTATTAGTTAAACTTTTCAAATATTATCAGTTACAAGTTTAAAGCTAGAAGGAGAATGAAAGTGGAAAAAATGTGATACGTCAGGAGGGGGCTGGCGGGATGGGTGACTTTGCAGAGCTGCAGGCGTCGTGGAGATTGAATGTTTGAACCGAACCCCCCATCATGGGGTATCGCTGCAACTAATGGACATTGAAACTAATATTTGATCGTTTCATCGAAAGCGATATGTCCATATGCGTCGTAGTCGTTGTCTTCGTTGCCGCCTCGTCGTCAGTACTGCGGAAGGATACGATGTGGATGACGTTTGGGTGGTTGGCGGTGCGGGGAAAAAGTTTTATTTATTGCTTGCATGTAGCTTCCATGGCAAGGACACAAAATGCATGTGCAGCGATGAGTTGAGTTCGGACGGAAAGTCAAATAGAAAGATCCTTGCAAGGATGTTGGTCCTTATGTGTTCCAGTTTTTGCTTCGTCTTTTTTGGTTCATCTTTGTTGTCGTCAGTTGGGTGGGGCGACTGAGCCAGTCTACAAGACTGTCAGTCTGTCTGAGGGCTTTGCAGCTCTGATGAGTTTCAAATATTGATTTGCTTCGTCTTAGGTGGAATCGGGATCGGAGGAAGTTCCTGACCTTGCCTGTGGATGGAGGGAGGCTTAAACTTTTTCTATTTGAAGCAGAATTGCAGACGGACAAGTTGACGTTGAGTTGCCATGATATGCTTATATTGTTTTTTGATATTCTCCAACTTACTAAAATTGTTTCAGAACAAATGAGAGAGGTGTACTCAGTTTCTACTAAGACCCTTGTTCTTGATGAAAAAGGTATGGCGGTTGTGTTGTGTTAATGCAAATCTTGGCTACATCTTTGATCAACTGGGTCGTCGTTAAAAAAATGCGACCAATGCAGATGCAAGCAGGTAGTTGCCTGAGATTTATCAGCGGAATCTGCGGACTTCACAAGATTGAATAAAAATCATCCAAAGGCGGTCATGAGCACGATTCTGGAAGACAATACTTCCGTCAATTGCATGACATTGTCTTGTAGTGTACTCTGTATGAAATGATGCGCTGTATATTCAGATCTCTTCGTGTTATTTTTTTTTTTGGGTAGCGCTACAGCCTGGGTTGGACCTGGATGGATAAACTTGCCTCCTCAACTAGCGGACTTCAGTTGCACACACAGAGTTGTTTGGGATGTTGCACTACTTATTGTGCGCCACCTTAGACGCGGTCATTCTCTATTGCGATGTTGTACAAACTCGGAGTCCAAGATCTCCTGCAATCGCCATTAATGCACAATCGGTATCAAAAAGCGCACAGAGACCTTTTCTCTCAAAGGGGCCAAGGACTTCTTCATCCGCTTTTCCAGTTGGAGCGGGACTGGGGTGATCAATGGCATGCGTAACGTTAGAGGCATCCATTAGAGATTGGCGTTTCTAATTATGTTCAGGTATATTCGCCTATTGTTCAGCTTTGACTAACACTGTGGTGTGTGCTTTTTTGAGGGTGGCATATATACTACAGCTGACAGCATAGTCCAAATGAATGAGCATAGTCCAGCGGCACTGAACTGTGCCAATCAAAAGTAGTCGGCGCGTTTTTTTCTTTTCGGACCACACCCACGACTGTTGTTTGGTCATACGAATTACTAAAGACGCATGGGTGTAGCAGAGGCCCTAAGCCGCACAAGGCGATACAGAACATAGACAAGAAGAGTGAGACGCATATACATGTTATCTTTAAGGTTTTTTAGTGCACGGCTTTGTCAATTATACGCCACCAGACAACCAAGTATGAACATATACCGGACAACGTCAAATTAGATTCAGTCGGTCAAGTGTGGGTGTAAATACAGTAAATTCTATCATAAGCGGACACTGACGGTACCAAGAAGTTTGTCAGTTTATGAGAGGTGCCCGGTTAAAAACTATCCCTGCGCGGTAACGAGGGCAAACAGCAAAGAAATGGGAAAAAAAACTAAATAAGAGATAACGAAGTGTGCCACATGCGTTTTGTCCGTTTAAGAGTGAGAGAGTGAAATTCTATTGCGGTTATGAAAATTTGTCTATTAAAAATCCAGTAAATTATTCCGTTCTTTCAAATCTGTCCGGTTATGGGAGTTGTCCGCATATGCATACGTTAAAAAATTTAATTGGGAACACCTGTCCCAATCATTGTCCCTGGAAAACTGTACTGGACGACTTGTCAAAACTGCCACTGAGCCTGGGTCCGTTTTCCCCATTCAACAGACTTGTTTCTTAAGCTTACATAAATTCAATTCAATTTCTGTCGGACTAGGCACAGACAAGGTCCGGTCGTCATTTTTTTTTCTTTGGGTGTCACTCAAGCAGCCATTTCAAAACGTTTAATAGCAGCTGGATATATTCAAAAGCAAGGAAATTGGGTTCCACATGAACTCAAGCCGAGAGACGTCGAAAGGCGGTTTTGCATGTCCGAAATGCTGCTGGTACGCCACAAAAGGAAGTAATTTTTGCATCGGATTGTTACTGGTGATGAAAAATGGATCCATTACGACAACCCCAAGCGCAAAAAATCATATGTGAAACCCGGCCAACCAGCCAAATCAACGACAAAGCCGAATATCCATGGCGCGAAGGTACTGCTCTGTATTTGCCGGGATCAGAAGGGTGTGCTGTATTATGAGCTGCTAAAACCGGGTGAAACCATCAATGGACAACTCTACCGAACACAATTAATCCGTTTGAAGAGAGCAGTAGCTGAAAAACGCCCGGAATATGCGACCAGACACGAGGCAATAATATTCCATCAGGACAACGCTCGGCCCCACGTTGCTATTCCGGTTAAGAACTATTTGGAAAACAGTGGATGGGAAGTTTTACCCCACCCGTCTTACAGCCCAGACCTTGCCCCTTCTGACTACCATTTGTTCCGGTCGATGCAGAACGCCTTCACTGAAATAGGTTCACATCAGAGCAGAATATCATAAATTGGCTTGATCCATTCTTGGCTACCAAGTTATTTTGGGATGGGATCCACAACTTGCCAGAAAGATGGGAAAAAGTCATAGCTTCAGAATTATAATTATATTCAGGAAGAATTAACTTTCTGGCGATCGAGTCATAATATGACGTTGAAACCTTCTGCTCATACATGTTTAACATCCCGCAGGCATTTCTTTATTCTTGCTGTGCATCTTTGGAATCATATATCTTGACAGGTACGGTCTAAGACCGAGTACAGACAACTTTGTTTAGCCTGTTTTAACTTATCTGTTCAACATGAACTGACATTATTGACTGACTGACTGACTGACATGTCAATTTCAATTTAATTTTGCGGAATTGTAGCCTCATATATATGTCACTATCACGTTACTTATAAAGGGTGGTTAAATTTTGAGGGCCGATGTTGATTTTGAATAAAACACAAATTATTTAGGAAATTATTGTCATTTCTTTTTATTATGATAATATTGGTATGGTTCAATTATGTATGGAGCAAAATATCGGCCAAATGGCCGCCGTGATCTCGGCGGCGCACCTCCATCTGATGGTCCAAATTTTCGATGACGCTGAAGCATAATCGAGGTTCTATGCCGTTTATGTGCCGAATTATCTCATCCTTTAGCTCTTGAATTGTTGCTGGCTTATCGATGTACACCTTTTCTTTCAAATAACCCCAAAGAAAAAAATCCAACGGTGTCAAATCACATGATCTTGGCGGCCAATTGACATCGCCACCACGTGAGATAACACGGCCATTGAATTTGTCTCTCAAAAGAGCCATTGTTTCGTTAGCTGTGTGGCAAGTGGCACCGTCCTGTTGAAACCACACATCGTCCACATTCATTTCTTCCAATTCGGGCTATAAAAAGTTGGTTATCATTTCACGATAGTGAACACTGAACACCATTCACATTAACTGCCTGACCGGCCTCATTTTGGAAAAAATACAAAATACAATTACTCTTGGATTATCATTCGCCCAAATGCGGCAATTCTGCTTATTGACGAATCCACTGAGGTGAAAATGTGCCTCATCACTGAAGATGATTTTCTTCGAAAATTGATCATCCACTGTTGCCATTTCTTGCCACCATTCTGACCATTGACGACGCTTGAAATGGTCAAGAGGCTTTAGTTCTTGAGTCAATTGCACCTTGTAAGCGTTTAAATGCAAGTCTTTATGCATAATGTTCATCAACGACGAGTGTGCGAGGTGCAATTGTTGGGCACGACGACGAGTTGAGGTGGACGGCTCTTCAGCCACACTATCGCGAACAGCAGCAATATTTTCTGCAGTACGAGATGTACGAGCATGCACTGGTGTTTTCACATCTCCTACAGACACGGTTTGCTCAAATTTTTGCACGATTTTTCCGATTGTACGCACATTTGGACGATTAAATTGACCGAAAAAATCACGAAGTGCACAATATGCATTTTGATTTGAACGCCCATGTTCATAACAAGCCTGAATAACTTCAACGCGATGCTCGATTGTGTATCTTTCCATGGTTCAAATTGAATCATTCTGAAATTGAGAAATGTCAAATGAAATGCAGAAAAAAACTTGACGATTAGGTGTGGTTCACATTCAACATCGGCTCTTAAAATGTAAAAATCCATTACAATGTTATATGTAAGACCTGTACTTTAAAAAGAATATATGTAATATTCTTAATGTACAGCGATACTATAATATTATAATATGTAAACAATAAATGAAAAATGAAAATTCCCTCTAAATTGTTCATGGTATGAAAATTCCCGGGACGACCTCGATGACCGTCAAAGCCATCCAGCACGTCTTGGTTTTCTTAAACCATGGCAAAATCCATTTAAGCCATTATTCGAATTCGAACCTCACGTCAGTCAATGGCCCAAGCACGTGAAAGGATTTTTTTTTTATGTATCCTTGCTTGTAAATATCCATATCTTCTCCGAACAACCTTCAAAATTTCGTTTGGCGACTGTGAATTTCCCTGATCTGGTGTAGTAAACTAAGAAAAATGGCTGAATGACTCCCACATAGCTGATGCTCGGCATTGAATTTCAGACCATATTCCCGTGTCACAACTGTTCTCGAATGTAATTCATTCAATTCCCTGCATCGTGCAGTTATAATAGCCGCCATGGGTTGCACGAGGTCGCATAAATCTGGCTCTCCAGCTGGAAAAGTTCGTCAAGATTTGAACTCGCCGAGTGTGATGGATGAATGAGTTCCCGAATGGCGTCGACCGCGGCATGTGTTTCCTTAACTAGTTATCTCCTTTGTGGGTACTTTCCGCGTTGCGAACTGTGCAAAGTTATATTCATAACACGATGGAATTGATTCAAATTGATGGCTCGACTTTATCGCGTAAATTTAACGGCCCGGCCATAAATACCAACTCTGAGGCGCGTGCATTTCCGCTCGCTCCCATCCACTTCACTCCGGGAATGGGAGGCATAGTCTTTATGGCAAATTAATGTCCTATTTAATAAAACACCACATAAAGGGAAACGCACGCGTATCAGTTCCGACTGAGCACGATGGTTTCCCATTCCCCCCCCCCCCCCCCCCCCATCGCTGATAGAATTGGCAAGTAACTTGTCCGCGTCTTACCTGCTAGGCGAATGACACTCTATCCCTGCGAATTGACCGATCCTCCCCAAGTGGACTGTTATTATTTGTTAATTTTGACATGTGCCCCGACCAAGTGACGGCTGTACATATGTTTCGCTCAGCCTTCCTGAAGAGTGCCTGCCTCCCTCCACGGGACGGAGGACAAGGACAAGAGCTAAGGACGAACGCATTCCTTGGAGCCAGCTAATGGTGGGGCAATTGTTTTTTATATGGCCTATATCCTTCTCAGCCATTATTTAATATTATCCTGCGGAGATTTATTGGGCCTGTAATGTCCCGTCCTCCGTCTCTGTGTGGGCTGCGTGCGTGTGGGGAGTGTTTTATTGCGTCAGGATAGGTTCGTATGTATTTATGTTATTGTCTTTCAGTCTAAATCAGGTTTTATCACCTTAATGTGAGAGCTGGCCTTTATCCTCCGCCCTCCCTCCCTTCATTC
The DNA here is from genome assembly GCA_907269125.1 of Eristalis pertinax. NCBI lineage: Eukaryota > Metazoa > Arthropoda > Insecta > Diptera > Syrphidae > Eristalis > Eristalis pertinax. The sequence continues at coordinate 37,719,957 of OU026148.1, forward strand.
TTGTGTGGAATGCATGTTTCTTCGGGAAGTTCCGCTAAACAGCTTTAACAGTCACCATATTGATTTATTGTCAGCCCTGGCTGATGATGGTACTGATAGCGTTTTCAATGCCATGAGGGGAGGCACATAAATTGAGGGTATCTTTGCAGCGATGAAGTATGAAGTAGTGGTCTATTACTTTGAGCACTCAAGCCATACAATATTGGTGAGGTAATGGTTTAAAGGAGGCTGAGTGCTGAAAGAAGAATGTGAAGAAAGTGAATTGTTTGCGGTTGCTTTCAGATTGATTAGACAATTCCACGTCCACTCCCGACCGAGCTCTTGTCAAACGTTTCCTGCGCAACTTATTTCCAGTGACAAATCATCTAAACCGTGTTGGGAAGAGGACGAGCAATGACATCACTCACTAAGTGCCCCGTGGCTTTTCGCCACTCTCGGAGTGAAAAATGTGTGTCCAGCAGTCTCCATGCGTTTGATTGAGTATTTTATTCCGCTCATATTTAAATTCCCGGTGCTCGCTAATAGCGTCAGCGAGACACCAAAGAAGAGCCCACAGATGCAGCGCATTCATCAACGGTGAGGTGTGACGCTACAAACCGCAAGTAACCCCGTACCGTCTGTAGCATGTAAATGGATGGGAAAATATTTAACGTACCACAATGTTGCTGAATTTTAATTCTTTTCTGTTTTCTTTGTTTTTGGTTTTTTTTCTCGAACGCCCGAAGCTTCACATGTGGCAGGACTTTTCATTGACAGACACCTCCCTGCCTAGTTGCCTCTCAGTCTCTTTTGCCGCTTTAATTAATTCTATGAAATAAATTATTATTCTTTAGCGTGTCCTCCAGTGATGCGATGATGATGCTGTAGACCGCCCCACCACTGCGTCTGCCTGTGCTCAGGACGTGTGAAGGACGTGCGGATGCACTTCAAAGAGGACGCAAAAGGAGAACAAGGCAAACAATTTTTATAAAAAAGCGCAGCGAAGTGTACAAATTGCATTTTTCGTTGGCAGCCAAGTTGACAGTTCTGTTGAGAGTTATTTACCTGTGAACACAGATGTGCGGCGTGGGGACAGCTTTTGGGGTCCTCAATTGTTAGTAACGGTTTGTATTTGCTTAACCTGCTCGTTCGATTTTTATTTTCTGTTATTGGTCGTTTGCCGGAATTCAGGCATTCCACAATGGCACCTTCTTAATGACGTTGATTGACAAGTTGTGTCCTTGCTGGAATGTATGCACATTTATCTTCTTTTTTTGGAATCGGGTCATGTGGATTGACGGTTGAAAAAACTTAAAGCGGGCGTTGAATTGATGATTGATGATTGATGATTGATGATTGATGATTGATGATTGATGATTGATGATTGATGATTGATGATTGATGATTGATGATTGATGATTGATGATTGATGATTGATGATTGATGATTGATGATTGATGATTGATGATTGATGATTGATGATTGATGATTGATGATTGATGATTGATGATTGATGATTGATGATTGATGATTGATGATTGATGATTGATGATTGATGATTGATGATTGATGATTGATGATTGATGATTGATGATTGATGATTGATGATTGATGATTGATGATTGATGATTGATGATTGATGATTGATGATTGATGATTGATGATTGATGATTGATGATTGATGATTGATGATTGATGATTGATGATTGATGATTGATGATTGATGATTGATGATTGATGATTGATGATTGATGATTGATGATTGATGATTGATGATTGATGATTGATGATTGATGATTGATGATTGATGATTGATGATTGATGATTGATGATTGATGATTGATGATTGATGATTGATGATTGATGATTGATGATTGATGATTGATGATTGATGATTGATGATTGATGATTGATGATTGATGATTGATGATTGATGATTGATGATTGATGATTGATGATTGATGATTGATGATTGATGATTGATGATTGATGATTGATGATTGATGATTGATGATTGATGATTGATGATTGATGATTGATGATTGATGATTGATGATTGATGATTGATGATTGATGATTGATGATTGATGATTGATGATTGATGATTGATGATTGATGATTGATGATTGATGATTGATGATTGATGATTGATGATTGATGATTGATGATTGATGATTGATGATTGATGATTGATGATTGATGATTGATGATTGATGATTGATGATTGATGATTGATGATTGATGATTGATGATTGATGATTGATGATTGATGATTGATGATTGATGATTGATGATTGATGATTGATGATTGATGATTGATGATTGATGATTGATGATTGATGATTGATGATTGATGATTGATGATTGATGATTGATGATTGATGATTGATGATTGATGATTGATGATTGATGATTGATGATTGATGATTGATGATTGATGATTGATGATTGATGATTGATGATTGATGATTGATGATTGATGATTGATGATTGATGATTGATGATTGATGATTGATGATTGATGATTGATGATTGATGATTGATGATTGATGATTGATGATTGATGATTGATGATTGATGATTGATGATTGATGATTGATGATTGATGATTGATGATTGATGATTGATGATTGATGATTGATGATTGATGATTGATGATTGATGATTGATGATTGATGATTGATGCCTACTCTGGCATAAGTGTGACTGTTATCATCAGTCCACCACTCCAACCTAACGTAACGGCTAACACCCAATCAACTACCCACTCCACAAATGCAGCAGCTTCTCAGTTCCCATACTCCTTCTTCGTTGTTAGGCGGGCAGAAACAATTGGCATTTCATTGATTTCATTGCGAATCTGTTCGATTTGCCATCCCGTGCCCACGTACCAGACTAAGCCATCCTCAGACAATCCCCAAAGAAACTGACGCTGATGGTAGCTTGTGACTATTCCCATCCAAATCGGAACGTGGGCCGTTCCATTGGCGAAAATCTTAAGCCGGTGTCTTCAAAAACAAATTATCATGCAGGTCATACGCCGGGACGCTGATAAAACTTTCCCTTCCTTCCATAAGCCCCGCAATTCTCCTTAATAGGATTAACAACTCACAATGTCCGACATTCATTTAACTTTGTTCCTCCGCCTCCGTCTCCGAATCTCAGTCCCATCGCCGTTCGTCGTCCAATTAATGAGTTCAGATTAAAATGTTGATTGGAAAGGTCACAGCGTTCCCGAGCCGGAGAAGGCAAACTCTTCACAGCCCCATGGCCGCTACCACCCCTTCTTGCCGCCGCCGCCGTCATCGTCGCGTTCATCTCTAACTTGACCGACATGATATCCTTGGAACATGACACATGTTTCATTACTGTTGCCTTTCAATGGATTCCGTTTGCTCGACATTTATCACATTCCCTCTCCACTGTCGGCACTCGCACACAAACACCCACTCGCCAATAATCGCTCGCACGGCGGGCGGATGGAGGGAAGGAAATAAAAAAAAGAAACGACGAGAATGACTGAGGGATATATCAAATTTTTATATTTCACGGATGTCCTGCTCATTTATTAAGGATACGTGACAAATGGCAGTAATGCGCGCCACAGTAAAAGTTATGCAAATCGAACAAGCCCCGCAGCCCAGGCGGCCATGCCCTATACTCAGGCGACAAACCAGATCTGTCAACGAATTGTGCGACAGTTGTGAAACCGATTTGGCAGATGGGGACGGGTGGCAATAAAACAAAACGAGCTGATCAACCCAAAAGTGGTTTCGGGGATAAGCAAATGCCACGAATTGGGAAAGAGACTTGTTTGCCGGCGAATTTGATGAGGTATCGAATGTGTGTGACTAGGCGTTGCAGTTCGCTCTCGACCACATGTGCGAATAGTTGAATGAATTCGGTTTGATGTGGTCTATCTGCGGCTTATGGGTTTCGGTGCGGTTTCAGATGGTGAGGCACAGTTCCGCAGAGAGTCTCCGTCTTGAAGCATCATTCTACTGGATGACAGATTACCTCCAGAATCAAAGGTTGCCATTGAGAGGGGCTGTGAAGTGAAGTCAGCAATTCAGCCAGTAGAAACACCATTAGAGCCGTTCAAGTTTAAGGACGAAAGTGCACTCAAACACAGAACAGAAGGTGGACACTCATTGGACACTCGGCATTTTACGACTTTGAAATTTGCTGATGCGTGCCTACTCTAATTTGCTGACCAAAAATTGCGAGTTACTTACGGCTAGGTGAGGTGGTTGTCACGAAGATTGTACGTGCTTCATTCAGAATGCGATTGGGTCCTTTGTGGTATCAAACAGAGGCCGAAGGAGTCACCGGTCCGTTAGTACCAGATCTGTCCTTGAACTTGCCTGCTCGTTGGCCATATTATTGTCAGCCAAAGCAAGGCCTTATTTCAAATGAGAAATTAATGTGAACCACACCTAAACGTCAAGTTTTTTTCTGCATTTCATTTGACATTTCTCAATTTCAGACTAACTCAATTTGAACCATGGAATGATACACAATCGAGCAACGCGTAAAAGTCATTCAGGCTTATTATGAAAATGGGCGTTCAAATCAGAATGCATATCGTGCACTTCGTGATTTTTTTGAGGCACATTTTCACCTCAGTGGAATCGTCAATAAGCAGAATTGCTGCATTTGGGCGAATGATAATCCAAGAGTGATTGTCGAAAAACCAATGCACCCACAAAGAGTGACGGTTTATAGGCTTCATCGGGCCGTATTTTTTCAAAAATGAGGCCGGTCAGGCAGTTACTGTGAATGGTGTTCGCTATCGTGAAATGATAACGAACTTTTTATGGCCCGAATTGGAAGATATGAATGTGGACGATGTGTGGTTTCAACAGGACGGTGCCACTTGCCACACAGCTAAAGAAACAATGGCTCTTTTGCGCGACAAATTCAATGACCGTGTTATCTCACGTGGTGGCGATGTCAATTGGCCGCCAAGATCATGTGATTTGACACCGTTGGATTTTTTTCTTTGGGGTTATTTGAAAGAAAAGGTGTACATCGATAAGCCAGCAACAAGAGCTAAAGGATGAGATAATTCGGCACATCAACGGCATAGAACCTCAATTATTCTTCAGAGTCATCGAAAATTTGGACCATGGGATGGAGGTGTGCCGCCGAGGTCGTTGCAGCCATTTGGCCGATATTTTGTTCCATACATAATTGAACCATACCAATATTATCATAATAAAAAGAAATGACAGTAATTTCCTAAATAATTTGTGTTTTATTCAAAATCAACATCGGCCCTTAACATTTAACCACCCTTTATATGAGCGTCAGTCTGACAGATCTTGGGGTACTCTTAACAGAAAGACGAAGACATGTGAGCACTTAAAGAAAGTGTGGAGTTAAATTAATCAAAGCGCTTATAGCGCGCTCGTCTTCCCACTGTTAGCAGCTCTTGTCTGGAATTGAAGCGCGTGTCGTCGATCGCTTCGTCGATTTAGAAGCTATGAGCCTTCGAAGAGTAACTCTTGCCAGTCGCTGCTTCTTTGGGCTAAGAAAGCAATTCATAAACAAAGCTCTCTCTCGATCAATCAAAGTAACCCTCAATAAGACCTTTATCGTCCCAGTCCTGCTTTATGTCGCAGAGTCATGGGATTTGTCAAAAGCGGATGAAGTTACTCGTGGTTGAGAGGAACATTTTTCGTGTGGTTTTCGGTCTCGACTGCATAGATGGTGATTGGAGGAGAGGATATAAGAACGAACTGTACGAGCTGTTCCGCGAAATCGACTTAGCGAATGGAAACCAATGGCCCGGCACGGAAAGTCTTCGAATCCATCCCGAGGGACGGCGCAGTGGAGGCAGAACGCGATTTAGGTGGCGCACGTAAGTGGAAAGGGACTTCAACCAACTATGCGTGCGAAGCTGAAGGCAGCTAGCTAAAGATCGAGCTGGCTGGAAATGCTTGTTGGTCCACCACGTACTGTAGCTCCATCTTAAGCAAGTAATGAGTCTTAGCATGACCGTAGGACTTCGCATTAGTTGAGATACCCTCTTGCTCTGATACTCCGATGTGGCCACACCTAAAAGAAAACATCAATGCGGTCGAGAAGTGTGACAAGCGGATTCACCAAAATTAGCATTTTTAATGACAGAACTGTAGCAGCTGTGTTCGGGTAAACGGTGCTAAATCAACACCTTTCACCGTGGGCGTTGGACTTCGCCAAGGGTGTGTCTTGTCACCTCTCCTTTTCATTGTATATATGCACTGGATGTTGCAGCGCAGTCGAGGTGAGGAATGTTTCACATTGGGAGAGTTGAGGGTAAGTCATCTTCTTTTTGCAGATGACTTAGTTATCCTCACATCCTCCCAGACGGAACTTCAGCGCCCATTCGATAGGTTTGTGGCCGTGTGTGCTGATGCTGGAAAGAGGGTTAACGTGGACAACTCGGAGGTTATGGTCATTTCCAAAACGCCTGTTCAATGCACTCTGCATGTTAGTGGAGTCCCATTGAAGCAGGTGGAGAAGTTTAAGTATCTCAGGGTCTTTTTCACAAGTGATGGAAGGACTGAGTCAGTTTTGAAACAGCTTGGTAGTTCTGTAATCAGAAAGGCCGAGCTTGGTGTCAAAACCAAGTTAGCGGTTTTCAACTCAGTATTTGTTCCAACAACTCTCACCTATGGTCATGAAATTTGGGTAATGACCGAAAGAATAAGATCGCGAGTGGAAGCTGCTGAGATGAGATTTCTTCGTGCTGTTGTGGGAATTACTCACCCGGATAGGGTGAGAAACACGGCAGTGCGCGAGGAACTCAACATTGAGCAGCTGCTTCTTCGAACGGAAAGGGCTATGCTTCGGTGGTTTGGTCACGTGGCAGGAATGTCCCCATCATCACGACTGCCGAGGCGGGCGTTGAATGCGATTCCAACAGGTAGGCGCTTGGCAGACCCACGACGAGGTGGGTGGACCAAGTCCAAAAACTCGCCGGGTTACGCTTGGGCATTGCTCCTGCTGAATTAGAGTCGATGGCGGAGGATCGAGTTGCCTGGAGATCTCTCGTGCGTGGTTTACCCTCGGGACCCCTTTAGTGGATCATGCGGGTCAGAAGATGATGATGATGATGATGAATGACAGAACTTTAAAAAGTAATCTGAACTGGATTCATCACAGTGTGTGTCGTTGATGTTTAAGTTGCATATTTCTGCTCACTTTCTTCTTATGAAACTCTCGCACTAATGTACGTTTGACAATGTTTATCTGGCTGTGACAATGCGGATATGTCGTTCTCGAGGGCTCCATAATTCGACTTTAAGGGTGTTCTTGAAGATGGGACTTGGATAATCGGTCTCAAGACAGACGCTATATATATTTCTTCTCTCCAGCGATAAGAAAATTAACAATGAGTCAAGTCAGAGTCAAGTCCTCGCTCGAAGATCCGAGCTGACTTTATACAATGATCATCTCAATCTCAGATTTTGGGGGCAAAGCCATGAATGATAGACGGATGGAGGTGTCGTCTATCACCTCTTTGAGATAAAAGTTCGACGTCTTGTTTACGTTGACTGGACTCCCTTGACGGCGGTTAGAGTGGTAGATGCAACTACCAACTGCACTGTATGTACAGTGACATCAGCCTATCCGGATATTTACGAATCTAAGTGCTAAGTGGCTGATCCGTGAAGAGTGAATGGTTGACTCAACTTCAACCCGAAGAATCTCTGACTCAGAGATTGCAGGACAAAAGAGGTCGCCCATATTTAAGGCGGTACACTCAAGTAAAGAAGTACCTCAATCAATATGGACATATCCAGCCTGACACCTCTGAGGTTTTGGAGGTCGGCACTGTAGGACGAAAAAGCAGTGAGCGTTACAAAGAAAGAACATCGTTACAAACATTTCTTCAGCAATGTACACCCATTCTCTCGCCTGTGGTATAGGAACGTGATGGTGTACTGTATAGCACACAGTTAAGTTCGGTGTCCCCCCATTCAAAGGAATGAAATAGCTGACGAACAGGCTAAGCAAGGAGTACATCTATCGACAGAGCAGACAGAGTACCAATCAAGCAGTGTTTCTCTGAAAAATGGACAAATGGATACCATGCCCACACGCCAGGTCTGGACTCGTCCAACACAGAAACTATAAAGCATCAGAAGGGGTCGAAACACTGGAGCACAATCTTTGCAACTGCCCACCACTGGCTAGGTTGGAGTGGCTGACTTCTGGTTGACAGCAGTCACACTTAGACTAGAGTATGCCCTTTCTGGACCCCGATCTGGACCCCGATCTGGACACGCAGTAGCGCATTCTGTCACAGTAATTTTCGAAGACCTTGTTGATGGTTTTGGATGATATTGGCCTTAAGTGCTTGAATCGCTTCCGGACCTTCACAGTTCCCTGCAAAAACAAAAAAGTCCAAAGAGGTCAAATCGCAGCTTCGAGGCGGCCAATTGACATCAGACTGAGAACGACTGAGAACACGATTTGGTAATTTGGTGTGTAAAAGACCGGTTGTGACATGGGCTGTGTGGCATGGCGCGTCATTCTGCATGACCCAGAGGTAGTCCAAATCTATGTCTCAAATTTCATTAACAAAAAGTCGGTTAACATGTAACGCCCACCGAAACGTTGTTCCAAGCCTCATTTTTAAAGAAGGCCACAGCAACCACATTCTCATCTGTGCGCACAGTACGATGACGGGGAGTATGAGTGTTGTCCGCAAGCATGCCAGTCTGATGAACTTTTAGCACAAACTTGCGTACAGCTGTGGCGGTGGGTGCTTCATTTCGGCTTTTCGAAAAAAACGCACTGTTTGGCTGACAGCACTCACTTTGGAAATAAGTTTTCAATATTTCCCATCGTTGTTCAAGCGTAGAGCGACTCATTTCGTTCCGCGGAGGTAGGGTACTGACTGAGAGAAGTCAGTGCGTGCAGAGACGTGGAATAACGAGAGATAGAAGTCTCACACGACAACTCGAGGACTTAGACTATGCGGACGATATTTGTCTACTCTCTCACACAGCTCAGCGACATCATAGCTAAATTAGAACACCTAGCAAGATGCAGGTGTTTGGATTAGAGATAAATATCCAAAAGACTAAGGCCATGAGAATCAACACCTGCAACAGAGGAGACATTACCACCAAAGGAAACCCCGTCGAATATGTAGATAGCTTCTGCTATCTGGGTAATATAACAACAACAGACGGTCCTCAACACACTTCGAAAAGCAAGACCAGCATTCGGACAACTACGACCTACATGTATGGAGGAGTTCCCTGATTTCCAGAAACACGAGGCTGAGAACACTCAACTCATGTGTTAAATCCATACTGATATATGGTAGCGAAACCTGGTTGATTTCGAACAAATGTCCCCGTACCATATGTCGGATATTCTGGCCAAACGCCATCAGGAACGGGGATCTGTTAGATATGAACAAGAGTGGAACCAATTGTGATATAGATTAAGAGACGCAAATGGAAATGGATCGGCCATGCCATGAGGAAAAAAAGCCGATAGCATTATCAGAATGGCGTTAGAGGCAAAAGAGCCTGAGGCCGCCTGGAGGCGATCGGTACTCCTGGAACTAGGAAAATGCAAACTCCCTTGGAATAGTGCAAAAACTGCCGCAACTAACTGAGTGTGATGAAGATGACAAGTGGAAGCCCTATGCTCCCAAGGGAAGTGATAAAGGAAAAATATATGATTAAAGGAGTCAAAATAACTTATGATTTAAAAAAAGCCACTACACGGCAAACCCTGTGCATTGTTTTTTAGCCAAGACAGAGTTTCCTTTTTCGGAATAGTCTCTGCCTGAAAGAAAAACTGCAATGGTTTGGTAGCCGGAATGACAATTAACCCGCGCCCACGGGTTCACCCATCTGTGAAGATTCGCAGAGGACCACCCAGCGTCTGGTGTTCAGACTTCCACTAAGATCAGCGGGATCAAGAAGAGCTTGGGTGTCATGAGATCGGTGCCTTCCTTCATGGATCAAAGGAAAGTGGAGAGTCCAAAACGGAGTTCTTTCCACATATGCAGCGATTTCAGTCTGATCGCCGTGTTGGCCGCTGTTTGTCTGCCGATTAAGTCTAACCGCGGAAGATGGAGAAGGATGTTCAGTGTTGCGGCAGGGGTTGTCCTTAATGCTCGGCTGTTACATTCGCATACCACTGCACCCTACCGAGGGGTTTGCAGCAGATGTTCTTGTCCACCAGATCGTATACAGCAGTATGGGTCTGACTACTGACATGAATTGCTAGTGGACCATGAGAAGCCATTTTCCCCTATCAGCACTGGCGAAAGCAAGAAAGAAGACACATGTTATTTTCTTGATTCTCCCAGAAATGTGATGAACATCAACCGACGCAATCTAATCAGTTTCCGCTCGCTGCAAAGTCATTCCGTTAAAAAGACCATTTTCAGTTCCTCCGTGTCTGACTGACTGTGTGAGGCTGTGGTCGCCAAACTAACCTGACCCCTAAGTGGTCAATGTCCGAACCCTGTATCGAAATAATGAGTTGGCTTAATCTGTGAAATGAGACTTTATTCATTAAACGAAGGGTTGCATCTTTGTTGCCGAAATCATAACCGAAAGTAATCTCGGTTCATGCTCCATTCCCCTCGTTAGAATGCCCTAAAGTAGCATTGCACCAAGCGCTCAAGTACTCAAGTACATTTTCCCAGAGTGAAGCACTCCCCTCCCGATGACAGAACTCCCTTCAAGATTCGCACAGACTGCACGGCGTGAGGAGTTAATCTTCCCTCCAATAAACAAATCAATGTCCTGGTAGCGGTGCAGCTCTTATCTGGGTTTCCGCTTGAATAGTTTATTGCTTCTCAGTGTGACTAGTCGCAGTTCAGCACCGATGCCGCGCACCGAAAATCCCAAATTCAATCTGAGTTGGATTCACTTTCGCCCCGGATAGCCTCGACTGGCTTGTCGTCCTCCACCCTCATCCGCGCCCACAGTTCAGAGTTTCGCAAATGTTTACACATTAAAATTCGAAATGAGAATCGCGAAGCAAATGAAATGTGGCAGTCCCTTGTTGGTCTTTTTATTTTTTGCTCGTTCACACCGTCCCCTCGGGGAGGTTAGGTGAATATTTGGGTGCGTGTGGGTGTTGAGCGCTGGTGTGTGCTCCTCGATGCGGAGCACATGTGATGCCGGGGTGTACAAATATTTGACGATATCGGTCGGTGGCTATACTTTTTGGGGCGCCACTGCCAGTGCCGTCAACGTCAACACAGCGCCACCATCGCCACCGCTACCGCCACCACAGGCACAGCGTCGATATTGGCAATTTATTAAATTAGAAGCCATTAGGATGATTTGGAAAATGGAAAAAAAACTAACTGGATTCTGTCAAATTATCGAGCGACTAAATCAATGGTTCGCTCGATGAGCAGATGCGGGATATCTCGACGGTGGCCGGGTTCGGAGGGGGCTCGGTTGAGTCGGTGTGGTTGAAACTCGTGCTGCAAGTTTACTTTTCGCGTGGTTGTGCTGCGGGACTCCTAGTGTGCTTATAATTGAATTGCTCACGCTCCGTCCGCACAACTTTAGAACGGCGAGTAAATAATTGGCATCAGATAAGTTTCTAATTAATTAAGTCAGACGCCGAGGACGAACGATGTGTGCCCTTGCGAAGGTTGAAATTGACAGCGAACCGGAAGTGTGGGCTTGCTTATTTTTGAACACGACCTTTGACGGTGATTTATGATTGCTGCCCCGAAAAATAGGTCAGGCGGTGTGGTTGGTATGCACTGCTTGCTCTTCTGAGCTTTTCGAGGTTTTCTGATAACCTTTCGGAACAATCGATTTATTTATGTGTTGCCTTCAATGTGGTGGGCTTATGTGGGATTTGGCTTATAAAAATGTTGACTCTGACGCACTTTTAATTCCCCCTGCTAGGAAGTTTGAGCACGGTTTCCTGTTTGAAAAAACCATCAAACTGTCAACCAAGAAGTGGTAAATTACCAAACTTTCTGCAGATATTCTCTGACGTTCAATGTGCTGAACCGACGACTAATTGCCGCGCAGGTCAGAATCAAAGCCTAATGGCCATGGCCAAGGTTTTAGAACGATAGACTTCCATCATTTCAAATGAATGGCTAGATTTTGCTAATCAGCGCATGTTCTCATCCAGAGCAGAACTTTTATGGAGCGATGAGAGCGAGTTCAACTTGTAGCACCTGCACTGCAGGACACATAGGAAGGATAAGTTATGGTCTGTGGTAAACAATCTTAAGTGTTCATGCCAGCATTTAACTAAGTGGTATAGTGCTTGGTGTAGTGTATTGGCAACACTACGGCAGAACGTGGGCAGTGTTCTTCGATATGTCATAATACTCATGACATGCATCTTAGCTATATTCTTTGTTTTGTTGTGTACATGCCAAATCTTGTTCAGAGTTATTGTGATCTGACCACCGACAGGGGCAGATGAACTGGGAGCAGACAAAACACTTGTTAAAGAATCATGCAATCAAATTAAAGAAGATTTTTTAAGCTTCATTCCCTCTCTATGGAGTGAATCAATTATGTGAACTAAACTGTCGGATGTATCACAAAGTCCTCAAACACTGTATGCATCGATATTTGCGGCCAGCTTATTCTGGTATGACAATGACTAAAAACAAAGGTTAATAAAATGCTGCTTCAAACAGGAGAGTGTTGACGTGTTTTAGTCCCTTCATCTCACAAACGATACCTTCTTATTGTAAGGAGTAAATGTGGCAGAAGAAAGCAACAATTTTCAACCGAAGAAGCAAAATCCGGCGCAATGTAACCACGACCAAAAGTGTGAGCAACTATATCTAAGCTGCCTTCCATTGCTGACCGTCCGAGGTATACCGCTTCCGGTCATCTAGACCAAGTTGTCTGACGTATGTTCGCGATGACTCTGTCTTTATAATGGAGGCTCCGTCTTTCGGTTGAGGAGCCTCTTCTTTGGAGCATTGGTTGATGTAGCCGAGCAAACAGGATCATATATCCGATACAGAATTTTTTACTTCGAAATCACAAAGAATTATGTGCCTTTGCTCTTTTACTTTTCGTCCAGCTTTCGGTTCCATATAGCAAAATGAGGGTCTTGGTCGTTCAAGTCAAGTGTTCAGATCCAAATTGATTCGACTAGCCGAAGCAGGAACGGCTGACAAGGTCGATATTACATCGGATCTCCACAAGGCTGTCCTTTGTTGAACTAACGTTCGTCCAGACATAATCCTTTGCTATCTAACGTCTTGGCATAGGTGGTAAGAGAGGGATCTAACCAGGTGTAAACGCACTAACCCACTAAGCCACGACATGTATGGGCTGACTGCCAAGCGGCAGTTGAGCAAGACGTTGCTTAAGTGGAAGCAGACAGCATTGCTTATGCTGGTGGAACTCAATGTGCTTAACATACCCCGCCTTTCAACACAGTGATCAGTGATCTTGTGCATAGATTAGCTTTTCGGTGAGATACATACCATCATCTGCGTGGTCTCGTTCCTACAGATGTTGCACTAACGATCATTACGAGACTTATGCTGCCGGTTTATCAGGTTTTTCGAGAGACCAATCCTTGGACTCACGACGAAACTGATGATCGTTTAGCAGATGTTTGTCATGATGGCAAGGATTAGTAAAGGTCAATGACACTTTTGAATACATTCGCTGTGAGAAAGCATGAAGCTAAAATCCCCTCCCTCCCCTCGATAACAAATCCCTTTCAACCTTCTCTCATCCTGTCTGGTTTGTTGGATCGCGGTACAATACGGACCGTGCGGATTATCAGTTTTGCTGGGGCCCACTTTATGAACTAGATCAGTCGCGAACGGTGTGCCGGAGCTACCTGCCGACCCTCTGGGCCAATCATTCTCAGCTGCACAGATCTCTGCACCGCCTGAGCTTCCTTTCTCAGTTACTCATGCGACTATAATGTCTTTCAACCAAAAAAAAACCTCCAACGACGCCGGTGATCTCTCACCGACTATGAATCCGATACCCAGTGCCCCCAGGGGCCCGACAAAACAATCTCCTGATTTTCCGGAGACCAGTCCACATCTAGTAACTCGAAGGTCCGCATGGAGCCCTCATGAAAAGTTCCAGTACGAATTGCATCCTCAACCGCGGGACCGCCCAGCTCTCGAACGACAATGAGCCTTTTCTGAAAACAGCACAGAGAGCGGCGTTCTACCTCAAGCACATTAGAACTCATGAAGGACATCCCTCTGGAGAAATTCTCTGAGGAAAAGACCTGAAAAAAGACCCCGAGCGTCTCAAGCCGGCCGGAAGTGTGTCAAGAACTGGCGAGTTTAATCGGTCGTATAGTGAGTTACGGAAAAGTGAACTCATTACGCTGTGATTGATAGAAGCGATGCAGACTGTGGCATCTCTCCCGCTAACTGGAAGGATATTGAGTCGGGCTCCCGTCGCTTTCGACACTTGTTGGAATCAAGGGCGGGTCAAGCTGGAGGTCAACCATTTGCGTAGGTTATTTTAAAAACATTGTACCCGTCTTTGGAAGATGGTGGGCTGCAGAGAGAGACATTGAGGGTTGATATCCTCTTGGTGAGAACGAAGTAAATTCGTTGCCTCGTATGTTTCAATGTCCGGGTACGTACGTACGTTGTACATTAAAATGCTCAGCCGTCACGTTAAGAGAGGCGCCTTCGATCGAATTTATTCTTATTCAGCTGAAACCGAGGCACCACTCTGCGATGGTATATGCCTAAGAGTACCGCCACCTTAGGAAGGCTTTGCGCTGTCATCCATGAAATGAATTTCATCGAGGATTGCAATCAATATCGATGCCCGTTCCATTTTCGTGTTAAACAAGAAAATAAGCAACTTATCATTTTATTCCAGCAAAACTGGCTCAAATTTGTCGTAGAAATGCGCCTAAAACACATCTGTTTCGATGACACATCCTCAACCACAGGGCGTGTAGTACCCTCGTTTGTTTGCTGAATGAAAACCTAAACGTTGACAACATCAAGCCCATGTACATTCAAACCTCCAGCACCGACTTGAAAATAATTCATATCGTTCTCATGCCGACCGGCAGCATACTGCTTCAATATGCGACCACTTGCAAGCAAGAAGGATTTGAAAAAAAAAAAACTAAATAAACTCCCCTAACCAGTCTCAGAAGACGTCACACCACCCACTGACCACAAACAACAGAATCACTCGGCAGTCCATACAAGAATCAAAAACCGCATTCGTCCTCAGGTCTGGGATCGAATCGAATTGGGAAAACCACATGCGATACAACCAACCGCTCAGATGCGGTTCCAAACAGGTTGTTCCTTGTGCACGAGTGCCCCTGGCTGTGTCCAGTCACATAATTCATTCGCAAGCAAATCCAAATCCGGGGTGTATCATCCCCTTTGCATAATTAATTCTCCAAAAACCCCCCGACTGTCTGTCATCCTATTCTTCTTCTCCCTGACATCATCCATCCTCGTTGCTGTGACTGCTCCGCTGCAACCAAGGAACAACACCAAAGTGATGGAAAAATATTTCCAAGATGATGACACCTAACATACCCCCCGGAACGGTGGGGAGTGCGGACCGAGGCCCGGGAGCATGTTCCGATCACGAACAGCCACTGCCACTGTTCACATGGAGAGCATGTTTTGTTACACTGGTCCAAGCGAGCCGGAGTGGGTGTCGTGCATGCATATGCAAGTGCAGGACCCAACCATAACAAACACAATCATTTACAACGGCACAACGGCCAGTGGATCGGCGATAGAAGGCTGGTGGCACTACCGGCTACACCGGTGTGCCAGAGTCCTGGGTGCACTCTTTAGTGCAATTCATGAATAAAGAATCGCCCGACTAGGTTTCCATCTGCTCCTAGAGCGGGGGCCGTTGAGGGGCTGGCAGCATCGTTTTGCATGCTCAAAACGTTTGTGTCTTCCTTGCCTCTGCCCCGCCGGCTCGGCTACACGTTGATGTCCTTCCTTCCGGTCTGGGGGATTGATGCCTTCCGCAGGAGCCACATTGTGCATGATACACGGATGACATGAGCATTCTCGCCAATGGAACGCCACTCACAGCGGACCTGGTCTGTGGAAAATTATGACTGCTCCAAGATCTGGACCGGTTTCCGACGGTGGTGGCCGACAAAACCCTTCCACGAGCTTTCTTCGGTCAGAGTGCGTGCTTCTTCGGAATCCATCTGTCAGATTGCATTTCGGTATCATTGTCCCTCAGACCGCTCAGACTGTGGGCGGGTCAGGCGGCCGTGTCATCCGATGTGAGAATCCAATTACTGCAAAAAACCATTCCCTGCAATTGTTTAATTCGTTTGCAAGCTCCCGTCCGGTGGTGTATCCTTTTTGTGTGCTCTCTGGCCAGCGCCATCGTCTGGCCTGGCCGGGGGCCCATTGTGTTGTTGTTGCTGACAGTCGGACAAATTGCTTTGGCCGTTATTTATATCATCCATTTAAAATTCACCCATTCTCCGAGGCGGGCAATAAAAAGGAATTAGAAGACAACAACAACGGTGCCAACAACAAAAAATCCATCCAACCCATCACGAAATGGGGGTAAAAAAGCTAGAAACACTGGACG
Organism: Eristalis pertinax; assembly: GCA_907269125.1. NCBI lineage: Eukaryota > Metazoa > Arthropoda > Insecta > Diptera > Syrphidae > Eristalis > Eristalis pertinax. Next base: position 37,736,486 of record OU026148.1, read on the forward strand.
ATTGGATTGAAAACCAAAAACAAAACAAAAATAGGATACACTCGCGGGCTTGGGATGGCTTTGGTGGAAAAGTAAATATTCGCCGACCGACGCTGGACGAGGGGTGGCACTAAATCTAAGTGATATTGTGTGCTGGAGGGGCGCGACTGTTGGGTGGGCAAAAAGTGACGGACTGCAAATTGCCATGTGATTGTAGAAATTTGTTTGAGGACAGTTGGTTATAAAATATGTGCAAGTTGAACGGGAATTTTTTCGCGAAATTTAATTCGTAATTCGTTTGCGCTATGCCCGCGCCGACGGGATGCTGCGGGCGCTCTGGATGCAGTGCGGACATAATGTGTTGGATTTTATTGGCTTTTTCCGGTGACGGAGTTCCCCGTTTGTCATTAAGTGGGTCGTCAGTGGCTCTCCGGGAGGAATGGGATGATGTGCAAAAGTGTCGTGACTGCCGGGTGATTTAAATGCAGTTTTGAAGGTTTTTCTTTTTTGTTGCTTTTGTCCCAGATTTAAAGCGGTTGGTTCAACACGGGACAGATGGATCTATTCAATTAAACCGAGGTTTCTGATGTAACCTACATGGCATGCGCTGTCCTCCTCCGGTCATTTGACGTGCATAATTTAGGTGCATGACAAATGTTTGCTAACTATTCTCGTTTGTGAATCAGAGAGACGTTGGTTTCATACGGCGTCATCATTTGGATTTCTGGGTACTGGGTCAACGGCTGGGAGCACCCACTGGGTCCCATTGTGCCACTGTTGGGCATGGTTTGCTCAACTTGCTTGGGTTGTCCTCCTACATTGATGTTAGACCAATGGTTTGGATAGTCCTTCCTTCTTTTGTGTGACGTGAGTTCATAATGGCACCACAAACACTCTTCGAAGCTAAATACAGGGTCATCTAGTTTGAGGTCCCAAAAGGGAATTTAAATAAAACACAGATTGGAACAGATTCTGTACTACACTGCAGTTCTTGGAAAAATGTGACTTTTCGATGGCTTTTTAGCACATATCGGACTGTAATTCGACCTGAGTTTGCTTTGCGTGCATAGACTCGACCTTTTCTACAGTCCCAAGCAGGCGCTTCTGTGATGAGGACCCTACATCGTCAGTTCTCACCTCATTAGTAGCAAATAAATGTCACCAACCTCTCGAAAGGTCCAACTTAGCCTTAACCAATCTAATCATAATTGCAATCCAGAAACTAAATGCGGATAGGGTCTGGGAAACAGCATTGTCGGCTAATGTCCAGAAGCTAAATGCGGGTTAGGTTTTGGAAACCGGCTAGTGTATAGAGACTAAATGCGGATTGGGTCTGTGAAACCGCATTTAGTTTATGGACACCGGCTAGTGTCTAGAAACTAAAGCGGATTGGGTTTCGGAAACCGCATTTAGCTTCTGGACACCGGCTTGGGTCTGGGATACCGCATTTAGTTTCTGGATACCGGCTAGTGTCCAGAAACTAAATGCAGATTGGGCCTGGGAAACCGCATTTAGTTTCTGGACACCGGCTAGTGTCTAGAAACTAAAGCGGATTGGGTCTGGGAAACCGCAGTTAGTTTCTCGACACCGGCTAGTGTCCAGAAACTTTTGATTGATTGATTGATTGATTATTTATTGTCTTCATAAAGATATTTACAATTTAAAAAATAAAATTCATTATCTTCTATGCCTCCCAACGTCTCCATGGAGTTATCTATTCAATGCTGGATGGAACCTTGAAGCGGTAGAGGAGAGTCCATGTAAGATATCGGTTAGCATTCGGAGATTATTTAAAACATTTAAAACTAAAATTACATAACATGACAATATCAAATCTGCGAAGTCTAGAGGCTTTTCTGCAGAAGATTATTCAAAAGGAATTTACATTTAGTTGTGAGTAATTCTTATTTGTTTTGGGAACACAAATTGATTCATTATACAATTTTAAAGATTAACATTATTTAATAAGACATAGTTTTTTATTTGTTGTTTTCGTGTGTGTATCGGTTGGATATTCCATAGAGAGCGAGGAAGTTGATTGTATATGGATGGAACCACAAAGGAAAGTTGTCGTCTTCCATATGAGTTGTGGATCCTAGGGATCTTCAAGAGTCCATTTGCCCTTTGTCTGGTGGTGACACAATGTTCAATCGGATGTTTGAATCGTGTGTCGTTGTACGTCTCGTTGATTACATTGAAAAGAAAAAGTTTTTTTTACATTTAATATATTTAAGTTCTCGCTTAGATTACACATATTTTCGACATAACAAGTACAATTCTTGGCTCGCCAGAGAATCTTGAATATTCTATTTTGAATCCTTTGATGTTCCATTATTCTATGTTGCGCTGCATTACCCCACGCCGTTATTCCGTACTGAAGTATCGCCTCCACTAGAGAGTAGTATACTTGCTTCAGTACTTCAAACGACGTGTGGTTGCTCAGGTGGTATAGAGCATATGTCGACTGCCGAAGTCGCCTGCATAAGTACCTTATTTGGTAGTCCCACTTAAAGTTGCAGTCTACTTCCACGCCGAGATATCGATACACGTTAACTGCATCAATATGTTCTGCGCAGTCATCTGTCTCAGGTGCTTGATGAGACCTGTGCAGGCACTCGAAACTATGGAACTTTATCTTTATTGGTGTTCTTATTCTGTGATGTGGACGAATATGCATGACCTTGGTTTTCTTCGAGTTTATAACAAGACCATTATCGTGACACCATCGCAGAATATTATCGAACTCTGACTGCATTGTTTGAGTGGCAATGTTAATATCTTTGTGGCTCACAATTATGGCCGTATCATCAGCATATTGAAAACCGACACTCTTTTTCAACACAGACAGCATATCGTTTACATATATGATGAATAGGAGAGGTCCTAAAATAGACCCTTGAGGTACACCAAATTCAACATTTCGCAAATTACTATAGCTGTTCGATATTTTAACTCTGAAATCTCTATTCCGAAGATAACTCGCAAGCCAATCCAATGTTCGACCACGAATTCCTATCTTCTCCAGCATTTTGATGATGTTGGTGTGGCAAAGTGTGTCAAAAGCTTTCTTGAAGTCTAGAAAGATCACCAGCGAGTGGAAGTTCTTATTGAGATTTCTGTTTATATAATTGGCAAATTCACTCAGTAGTTGATTTACATTTCGGTTTCTGAGGAAACCATACTGGTTCTTATTTATAATCTGGTATTTGGCAATATAATCTTGCAACCTTCTCGCCATTACTTCTTCCAACACCTTAACAATCGCTGGTAGTATTGAGATAGGACGGTAGTTCGAGACATCGGATTTTGTCCTGGACTTATAGATAGGTCGTACAATGGCTGTTTTAAGTTTCTTTGGAAATTGACTTGCCTCCAAAGACTTAGTCACCAATTGCCTGACTGTGGGTGCTAAGACACTCGAGTTGTGTTTCAAGTCCTTAGTCCTGATATTATCTACGCCGGGAGACTTATTTGCGTTCATCTTGTTCAAAATGTTAGCTATTTCGGTTTCGGATACGTTTCCAAGGAACATTGACTGGGTTGCACTCGATTCTCTACCACTATATGTTTTTATGTTGCATTTATGAACAATCGATTTTATTTCATCCGTGAATTGTGAAGCAAATTTGTTGGCTATGTCTGTTGCGTTGCAAGCCGATGGGAAATTTCTGCTGATAGTTTTATCGATGCTGTTGGTGGCTTTTCCAAGTAAATTGTCGCCAGGTACTCTTTGCATCCTTTCTATACTCTGCAAATTTGTTTTTGTAATACTCCGATTTTATAGTTTTAATCCTTTTATTTACATAAATTCGGAAATATTTGTACTGATTTTCGTAACTTTGGCACTGTCTGTTACTTTTCCATTTATTGTACAGCTTATCTCTTGTCTTACACAGATCTAGAATTTCCGCTGTTATCCATGGATTTGGTTTTTCTCTTTCCTTTACTTTAATATTTACATAGAATTTTTCGTACACACCATTGAATATATCTGCTAACTTATCATACATATCATCAACATTAGTTTCATTATTCAGAAGGCTCCAGTTAACTTTCGACAATTGTTCACGTACTCTGCTCTCGCTTAGCACTGATTTTGTCGTTGTTTTGCTCTGTGTTTTTGAATCTTTGGGTATTCCAAACATTAGCGTGTAATGCTCCGATATATTTGATTCTACAGTAGCTGCATATATTGTTTTAAGCTCACAACGTACCAAGCAATGGTCGATTGTTGTACTGGAGCCTCTGTTTAAGTCCATTCTGGTGTTTGATTCAACAATATTCTGGAGGCCTTTACCACTTATCATTTCAAGGTATCTTGCCGCATCAATATCGTGGTCCTTGTTAACATCTATATTCATGTCTCCCATTAATACTAAATTTTGGTAAACCAAAAACAGGCTAGTGCCCAGAAACTAAAAGCGGATTGGGTCTGGGAAACCGCATTTAGTTTCTGGACACCGGCTCGTGTCCATTTTCGCATTTACCGGCTAGTGTTCAGAAACTAAATGCGGATTGGGTCTGGGAAACCGCATTTAGTTTCTGGACACCGGCTCGTGTCCATTTTCGCATTTACCGGCTAGTGTCCAGAAACTAAATGCGGATTGGGTTCTGGAAAAAGCATTAAGTTTCTGGACACCGGCTAGTGTCCAGAAACTAAATGCGGATTGGGTCTGGGAAACCGCATTTAGTTTCTGGACACCGGCTAGTGTCCTTAAACTAAATGCGGATTGGTTCTGGGAAACCGCATTTAGTTTCTGGACACCGGCTAGTGTCCAGAAACTAAATGCGGATTGGGTTTTGGAAACCGCATTTAGTTTCTGGACACCGGCTAGTGTCCAGAAACTAAATGCGGATTGGGTTTTGGAAACCGCATTTAGTTTCTGGACACCGGCTAGTGTCCAGAAACTCTGGGAAACCGCATTTAGTTTCTGGACACCGGCTAGTGTCCAGAAACTATATGCGGATTGGGTCCGGGAAACCGCATTTAGTTTCTGGACACCGGCTAGTGTCCAGAAACTAAATGAGGATTGGGTCCGGGAAATCGGCTAGTGTCCAGAAACTAAATGCGGATTGGGTTTAAGCTCACAACGTACCAAGCAATGGTCGATTGTTGTACTGGAGCCTCTGTTTAAGTCCATTCTGGTGTTTGATTCAACAATATTCTGGAGGCCTTTACCACTTATCATTTCAAGGTATCTTGCCGCATCAATATCGTGGTCCTTGTTAACATCTATATTCATGTCTCCCATTAATACTAAATTTTGGTAAACCAAAAACAGGCTAGTGCCCAGAAACTAAAAGCGGATTGGGTCTGGGAAACCGCATTTAGTTTCTGGACACCGGCTCGTGTCCATTTTCGCATTTACCGGCTAGTGTTCAGAAACTAAATGCGGATTGGGTCTGGGAAACCGCATTTAGTTTCTGGACACCGGCTCGTGTCCATTTTCGCATTTACCGGCTAGTGTCCAGAAACTAAATGCGGATTGGGTTCTGGAAACCGCATTTAGTTTCTGGACACCGGCTAGTGTCCAGAAACTAAATGCGGATTGGGTTTTGGAAACCGCATTTAGTTTCTGGACACCGGCTAGTGTCCAGAAACTAAATGCGGATTGGGTTTTGGAAACCGCATTTAGTTTCTGGACACCGGCTAGTGTCCAGAAACTCTGGGAAACCGCATTTAGTTTCTGGACACCGGCTAGTGTCCAGAAACTATATGCGGATTGGGTCCGGGAAACCGCATTTAGTTTCTGGACACCGGCTAGTGTCCAGAAACTAAATGAGGATTGGGTCCGGGAAATCGGCTAGTGTCCAGAAACTAAATGCGGATTGGGTCTGGGAAACCGCATTTAGTTTCTGGACACCGGCTAGTGTCCAGAAACTAAATGCGGATTGGGTTTTGGAAACCGCATTTAGTTTCTGGACACCGGCTAGTGTCCAGAAACTAAATGCGGATTGGGCCTAGGAAACCGCATTTAGTTTCCTAGGGTTTTGGAAACCGCATTTAGTTTCTGGACACCGGCTAGTGTCCAGAAACTAAATGCGAATTGGGCCTAGCAAACCGCATTTAGTTTCTGGACACCGGCTAGTGTCCAGAATCTAAATGCGGATTGGGTTTTGGAAACCGCATTTAGTTTCTGGACACCGGCTAGTGTCCAGAAACTAAATGCGGATTGGGCCTAGGAAACCGCATTTAGTTTCTGGACACCGGCTAGTGTCCAGAAACTAAATGCGGATTGGGTTTCGGAAACCGCATTTAGTTTCTGGACACCGGCTAGTGTCCACCGGCTAGTGTCCAGAAACTAAATGCGGATTGGGTTTTGGAAACCGCATTTAGTTTCTGGACACCGGCTAGTGTCCAGAAACTAAATGCGGATTGGGCCTAGGAAACCGCATTTATTTTCTGGACACCGGCTAGTGTCCAGAAACTAAATGCGGATTGGGTTTTGGAAACCGCATTTAGTTTCTGGACACCGGCTAGTGTCCAGAAACTAAATGCGGATTGGGCCTAGGAAACCGCATTTAGTTTCTGGACACCGGCTAGTGTCCAGAAACTAAATGCGGATTGGGTTTCGGAAACCGCATTTAGTTTCTGGACACCGGCTAGTGTCCACCGACTAGTGTCCAGAAACTATATGCGGATTGGGTTTTGGAAACCGCATTTAGTTTCTGGACACCGGCTAGTGTCCAGAAACTAAATGCGGATTGGGTTTTGGAAACCGCATTTAGTTTCTGGACACCGGCTAGTGTCCAGTGTCCAGAAACTAAATGCGGTTTGGGTTTTGGAAATCGGCTGGTGTCCAGAAACTAAATGCGGATTGGGTCTGGGAAACCGCATTTAGTTTCTGGACACCGGCTAGTATCCAGAAACTAAATGCGGATTGAGTTTTGGAAGCCGCATTTAGTTTCTGGACACCGGCTAGTGTCCAGAAACTAAATGCGGATTGGGCCTAGGAAACCGCATTTAGTTTCTGGACACCGGCTAGTGTCCAGAAACTAAATGCGGATTGGGCCTAGGAAACCGCATTTAGTTTCTGGACACCGGCTAGTGTCCATAAACTAAATGCGGATTGGGTTTTGGAAACCGCATTTAGTTTCTGGACACCGGCTAGTGTCCAGAAACTAAATGCGAATTGGGTTTTGGAAACCGCATTTAGTTTCTGGACACCGGCTAGTGTCCAGAAACTAAATGCGGATTGGGCCTAGGAAACCGCATTTAGTTTCTGGACACCGGCTGGTGTCCAGAAACTAAATGCGGATTGGGCCTAGGAAACCGCATTTAGTTTCTGGACACCGGCTAGTGTCCAGAAACTAAATGCGGATTGGGCCTAGGAAACCGCATTAAGTTTCTGGACACCGGCTAGTGTCCAGAAACTAAATGCGGATTGGGTTTTGGAAACCGCATTAAGTTTCTGGACACCGGCTAGTGTCCTTAAACTAAATGCGGATTGGGTGTGGGAAACCGCATTTAGTTTCTGGACACCGGCTAGTGTCCAGAAACTAAATGCGGATTGGGTCTGGGAAACCGCATTTAGTTTCTGGACACCGGCTAGTGTCCAGAAACTAAATGCGGATTGGGTTTTGGAAACCGCATTTAGTTTCTGGACACCGGCTAGTGTCCAGAAACTAAATGCGGATTGGGCCTAGGAAACCGCATTTAGTTTCTGGACACCGGCTAGTGTCCAGAAACTAAATGCGGATTGGGTCTGGAAACCGCATTTAGTTTCTGGACACCGGCTAGTGTCCAGAAACTAAATGCGGATTGGGTTTTGGAAACCGCATTTAGTTTCTGGACACCGGCTAGTGTCCTTAAACTAAATGCGGATTGGGTGTGGGAAACCGCAGTGTCCAGAAACTAAATGCGGATGGGGTTTTGGAGACCGCATTTAGTTTCTGGACACCGGCTAGTGTCCAGAAACTAAATGCGGTTTGGGTTTTGGGAACCGCATTTAGTTTCTGGACACCGGCTAGTGTCCAGAAACTAAATGCGGATTGGGTTTTGGAAACCGCATTTAGTTTCTGGACACCGGCTAGTGTCCAGAAACTAAATGCGGATTGGGTCTGGGAAACCGCATTTAGTTTCTGGACACCGGCTAGTGTCCAGAAACTAAATGCGGATTGGGTTTTGGAAACCGCATTTAGCTTCTGGACACCGGCTAGTGTCCAGAAACTACATGCGGATTGGGCCTAGGAAACCGCATTTAGTTTCTGGACACCGGCTAGTGTCCAGAAACTAAATGCGGTTTCCAAAACCCAATCCGCATTTAGTTTCTGGACACTAGCCGGTGTCCAGAAACTAAATGCGGTTTCCAAAACCCAATCCGCATTTAGTTTCTGGACACTAGCCGGTGTCCAGAAACTAAATGCGGTTTCCAGACCCAATCCGCATTTAGTTTCTGGACACTTGCCGGTGTCCAGAAACTAAATGCGGTTTCCCAGACATAATCCGCATTTAGCTTAAGGACACTAGCCGGTGTCCAGAAACTAAATGCGGTTTCCCAGACCCAATCCGCATTTAGTTTCTGGACACTAGCCGGTGTCCAGAAACTAAATGCGGTTTCCAAAACCCAATCCGCATTTAGTTTCTGGACACTAGCCGGTGTCCAGAAACTAAATGCGGTTTCCAAAACCCCATCCGCATTTAGTTTCTGGACACTTGCCGGTGTCCAGAAACTAAATGCGGTTTCCCAGACATAATCCGCATTTAGCTTAAGGACACTAGCCGGTGTCCAGAAACTAAATGCGGTTTCCCAGACCCAATCCGCATTTAGTTTCTGGACACTAGCCGGTGTCCAGAAACTAAATGCGGTTTCCAAAACCCAATCCGCATTTAGTTTCTGGACACTAGCCGGTGTCCAGAAACTAAATGCGGTTTCCAAAACCCAATCCGCATTTAGTTTCTGGACACTAGCCGGTGTCCAGAAACTAAATGCGGTTTCCTAGGCCCAATCCGCATGTAGTTTCTGGACACTAGCCGGTGTCCAGAAACTAAATGCGGTTTCCAAAACCCAATCCGCATTTAGTTTCTGGACACTAGCCGGTGTCCAGAAACTAAATGCGGTTTCCCAGACCCAATCCGCATTTAGTTTCTGGACACTAGCCGGTGTCCAGAAACTAAATGCGGTTTCCAAAACCCAATCCGCATTTAGTTTCTGGACACTAGCCGGTGTCCAGAAACTAAATGCGGTTCCCAAAACCCAAACCGCATTTAGTTTCTGGACACTAGCCGGTGTCCAGAAACTAAATGCGGTCTCCAAAACCCCATCCGCATTTAGTTTCTGGACACTGGCCGGTGTCCAGAAACTAAATGCGGTTTCCAAAACCCCATCCGCATTTAGTTTCTGGACACTAGCCGGTGTCCAGAAACTAAATGCGGTTTCCAAAACCCAATCCGCATTTAGTTTCTGGACACTAGCCGGTGTCCAGAAACTAAATGCGGTTTCCTAGGCCCAATCCGCATTTAGTTTCTGGACACTAGCCGGTGTCCAGAAACTAAATGCGGTTTCCCACACCCAATCCGCATTTAGTTTAAGGACACTAGCCGGTGTCCAGAAACTAAATGCGGTTTCCTAGGCCCAATCCGCATGTAGTTTCTGGACACTAGCCGGTGTCCAGAAACTAAATGCGGTTTCCAAAACCCAATCCGCATTTAGTTTCTGGACACTAGCCGGTGTCCAGAAACTAAATGCGGTTTCCCAGACCCAATCCGCATTTAGTTTCTGGACACTAGCCGGTGTCCAGAAACTAAATGCGGTTTCCAAAACCCAATCCGCATTTAGTTTCTGGACACTAGCCGGTGTCCAGAAACTAAATGCGGTTCCCAAAACCCAAACCGCATTTAGTTTCTGGACACTAGCCGGTGTCCAGAAACTAAATGCGGTCTCCAAAACCCCATCCGCATTTAGTTTCTGGACACTGGCCGGTGTCCAGAAACTAAATGCGGTTTCCAAAACCCCATCCGCATTTAGTTTCTGGACACTAGCCGGTGTCCAGAAACTAAATGCGGTTTCCAAAACCCAATCCGCATTTAGTTTCTGGACACTAGCCGGTGTCCAGAAACTAAATGCGGTTTCCAGACCCAATCCGCATTTAGTTTCTGGACACTAGCCGGTGTCCAGAAACTAAATGCGGTTTCCAAAACCCAATCCGCATTTAGTTTCTGGACACTAGCCGGTGTCCAGAAACTAAATGCGGTTTCCAAAACCCAATCCGCATTTAGTTTCTGGACACTAGCCGGTGTCCAGAAACTAAATGCGGTTTCCAAAACCCAATCCGCATTTAGTTTCTGGACACTAGCCGGTGTCCAGAAACTAAATGCGGTTTCCAGACCCAATCCGCATTTAGTTTCTGGACACTTGCCGGTGTCCAGAAACTAAATGCGGTTTCCCAGACCCAATCCGCATTTAGTTTCTGGACACTAGCCGGTGTCCAGAAACTAAATGCGGTTTCCAAAACCCAATCCGCATTTAGTTTCTGGACACTAGCCGGTGTCCAGAAACTAAATGCGGTTTCCAAAACCCCATCCGCATTTAGTTTCTGGACACTTGCCGGTGTCCAGAAACTAAATGCGGTTTCCCAGACATAATCCGCATTTAGCTTAAGGACACTAGCCGGTGTCCAGAAACTAAATGCGGTTTCCCAGACCCAATCCGCATTTAGTTTCTGGACACTAGCCGGTGTCCAGAAACTAAATGCGGTTTCCAAAACCCAATCCGCATTTAGTTTCTGGACACTAGCCGGTGTCCAGAAACTAAATGCGGTTTCCAAAACCCAATCCGCATTTAGTTTCTGGACACTAGCCGGTGTCCAGAAACTAAATGCGGTTTCCTAGGCCCAATCCGCATGTAGTTTCTGGACACTAGCCGGTGTCCAGAAACTAAATGCGGTTTCCAAAACCCAATCCGCATTTAGTTTCTGGACACTAGCCGGTGTCCAGAAACTAAATGCGGTTTCCCAGACCCAATCCGCATTTAGTTTCTGGACACTAGCCGGTGTCCAGAAACTAAATGCGGTTTCCAAAACCCAATCCGCATTTAGTTTCTGGACACTAGCCGGTGTCCAGAAACTAAATGCGGTTCCCAAAACCCAAACCGCATTTAGTTTCTGGACACTAGCCGGTGTCCAGAAACTAAATGCGGTCTCCAAAACCCCATCCGCATTTAGTTTCTGGACACTGGCCGGTGTCCAGAAACTAAATGCGGTTTCCAAAACCCCATCCGCATTTAGTTTCTGGACACTAGCCGGTGTCCAGAAACTAAATGCGGTTTCCAAAACCCAATCCGCATTTAGTTTCTGGACACTAGCAGGTGTCCAGAAACTAAATGCGGTTTCCTAGGCCCAATCCGCATTTAGTTTCTGGACACTAGCCGGTGTCCAGAAACTAAATGCGGTTTCCCACACCCAATCCGCATTTAGTTTAAGGACACTAGCCGGTGTCCAGAAACTAAATGCGGTTTCCAAAACCCAATCCGCATTTAGTTTCTGGACACTAGCCGGTGTCCAGAAACTAAATGCGGTTTCCAAAACCCAATCCGCATTTAGTTTCTGGACACTAGCCGGTGTCCAGAAACTAAATGCGGTTTCCGAAACCCAATCCGCATTTAGTTTCTGGACACTAGCCGGTGTCCAGAAACTCAATGCGGTTTCCAAAAACCAATCCGCATTTAGTTTCTGGACACTAGCCGGTGTCCAGAAACTAAATGCGGTTTCCAAAACCCAATCCGCATTTAGTTTCTGGACACTAGCCGGTGTCCAGAAACTAAATGCGGTTTCCAAAACCCAATCCGCATTTAGTTTCTGGACACTAGCCGGTGTCCAGAAACTAAATGCGGTTTCCAAAACCCAATCCGCATTTAGTTTCTGGACACTAGCCGGTGTCCAGAAACTAAATGCGGTTTCCAAAACCGCATCCGCATTTAGTTTCTGGACACTTGCCGGTGTCCAGAAACTAAATGCGGTTTCCCAGACATAATCCGCATTTAGCTTAAGGACACTAGCCGGTGTCCAGAAACTAAATGCGGTTTCCCAGACCCAATCCGCATTTAGTTTCTGGACACTAGCCGGTGTCCAGAAACTAAATGCGGTTTCCAAAACCCAATCCGCATTTAGTTTCTGGACACTAGCCGGTGTCCAGAAACTAAATGCGGTTTCCAAAACCCAATCCGCATTTAGTTTCTGGACACTAGCCGGTGTCCAGAAACTAAATGCGGTTTCCTATTCCCAATCCGCATGTAGTTTCTGGACACTAGCCGGTGTCCAGAAACTAAATGCGGTTTCCAAAACCCAATCCGCATTTAGTTTCTGGACACTAGCCGGGATTGGGTTTTGGAAACCGCATTTAGTTTCTGGACACCGGCTAGTGTCCAGAAACTAAATGCGGATTGGTTTTTGGAAACCGCATTGAGTTTCTGGACACCGGCTAGTGTCCAGAAACTAAATGCGGATTGGGTTTCGGAAACCGCATTTAGTTTCTGGACACCGGCTAGTGTCCAGAAACTAAATGCGGATTGGGTTTTGGAAACCGCATTTAGTTTCTGGACACCGGCTAGTGTCCAGAAACTAAATGCGGATTGGGTTTTGGAAACCGCATTTAGTTTCTGGACACCGGCTAGTGTCCTTAAACTAAATGCGGATTGGGTGTGGGAAACCGCATTTAGTTTCTGGACACCGGCTAGTGTCCAGAAACTAAATGCGGATTGGGCCTAGGAAACCGCATTTAGTTTCTGGACACCTGCTAGTGTCCAGAAACTAAATGCGGATTGGGTTTTGGAAACCGCATTTAGTTTCTGGACACCGGCTAGTGTCCAGAAACTAAATGCGGATGGGGTTTTGGAAACCGCATTTAGTTTCTGGACACCGGCTAGTGTCCAGAAACTAAATGCGGTTTGGGCTTTGGGAACCGCATTTAGTTTCTGGACACCGGCTAGTGTCCAGAAACTAAATGCGGATTGGGTTTTGGAAACCGCATTTAGTTTCTGGACACCGGCTAGTGTCCAGAAACTAAATGCGGATTGGGTCTGGGAAACCGCATTTAGTTTCTGGACACCGGCTAGTGTCCAGAAACTAAATGCGGATTGGGTTTTGGAAACCGCATTTAGTTTCTGGACACCGGCTAGTGTCCAGAAACTACATGCGGATTGGGCCTAGGAAACCGCATTTAGTTTCTGGACACCGGCTAGTGTCCAGAAACTAAATGCGGATTGGGTTTTGGAAACCGCATTTAGTTTCTGGACACCGGCTAGTGTCCAGAAACTAAATGCGGATTGGGTTTTGGAAACCGCATTTAGTTTCTGGACACCGGCTAGTGTCCAGAAACTAAATGCGGATTGGGTCTGGGAAACCGCATTTAGTTTCTGGACACCGGCTAGTGTCCTTAAGCTAAATGCGGATTATGTCTGGGAAACCGCATTTAGTTTCTGGACACCGGCAAGTGTCCAGAAACTAAATGCGGATGGGGTTTTGGAAACCGCATTTAGTTTCTGGACACCGGCTAGTGTCCAGAAACTAAATGCGGATTGGGTTTTGGAAACCGCATTTAGTTTCTGGACACCGGCTAGTGTCCAGAAACTAAATGCGGATTGGGTCTGGGAAACCGCATTTAGTTTCTGGACACCGGCTAGTGTCCTTAAGCTAAATGCGGATTATGTCTGGGAAACCGCATTTAGTTTCTGGACACCGGCAAGTGTCCAGAAACTAAATGCGGATTGGGTCTGGAAACCGCATTTAGTTTCTGGACACCGGCTAGTGTCCAGAAACTAAATGCGGATTGGGTTTTGGAAACCGCATTTAGTTTCTGGACACCGGCTAGTGTCCAGAAACTAAATGCGGATTGGGTTTTGGAAACCGCATTTAGTTTCTGGACACCGGCTAGTGTCCAGAAACTAAATGCGGATTGGGTTTTGGAAACCGCATTTAGTTTCTGGACACCGGCTAGTGTCCAGAAACTAAATGCGGATTGGTTTTTGGAAACCGCATTGAGTTTCTGGACACCGGCTAGTGTCCAGAAACTAAATGCGGATTGGGTTTCGGAAACCGCATTTAGTTTCTGGACACCGGCTAGTGTCCAGAAACTAAATGCGGATTGGGTTTTGGAAACCGCATTTAGTTTCTGGACACCGGCTAGTGTCCAGAAACTAAATGCGGTTTGGGTTTTGGAAATCGGCTGGTGTCCAGAAACTAAATGCGGATTGGGTCTGGGAAACCGCATTTAGTTTCTGGACACCGGCTAGTATCCAGAAACTAAATGCGGATTGAGTTTTGGAAGCCGCATTTAGTTTCTGGACACCGGCCAGTGGATTGATTCTGGGAAACCGCATTTAGTTTCTGGACACCGGCTAGTGTCCAGCAACTAAATGCGGATTGGGTTTTGGAAACCGCATTTAGTTTCTGGACACCGGCTAGTGTCCAGAAACTAAATGCGGTTTGGGTTTTGGAAATCGGCTGGTGTCCAGAAACTAAATGCGGATTGGGTCTGGGAAACCGCATTTAGTTTCTGGACACCGGCTAGTGTCCAGAAACTAAATGCGGATTGGGTTTTGGAAACCGCATTTAGTTTCTGGACACCGGCTAGTGTCCAGAAACTAAATGCGGATTGGGCCTAGGAAACCGCATTTAGTTTCTGGACACCGGCTAGTGTCCAGAAACTAAATGCGGATTGGGTTTTGGAAACCGCATTTAGTTTCTGGTCACCGGCTAGTGTCCAGAAACTAAATGCGGATTGGGCCTAGGAAACCGCATTTAGTTTCTGGACACCGGCTAGTGTCCAGAAACTAAATGCGGATTGGGCCTAGGAAACCGCATTTAGTTTCTGGACACCGGCTAGTGTCCAGAAACTAAATGCGGATTGGGTTTTGGAAACCGCATTTAGTTTCTGGACACCGGCTAGTGTCCAGAAACTAAATGCGGATTGGTTTTTGGAAACCGCATTGAGTTTCTGGACACCGGCTAGTGTCCAGAAACTAAATGCGGATTGGGTTTCGGAAACCGCATTTAGTTTCTGGACACCGGCTAGTGTCCAGAAACTAAATGCGGATTGGGTTTTGGAAACCGCATTTAGTTTCTGGACACCGGCTAGTGTCCAGAAACTAAATGCGGTTTGGGTTTTGGAAATCGGCTGGTGTCCAGAAACTAAATGCGGATTGGGTCTGGGAAACCGCATTTAGTTTCTGGACACCGGCTAGTGTCCAGAAACTAAATGCGGATTGGGTTTTGGAAACCGCATTTAGTTTCTGGACACCGGCTAGTGTCCAGAAACTAAATGCGGATTGGGCCTAGGAAACCGCATTTAGTTTCTGGACACCGGCTAGTGTCCAGAAACTAAATGCGGATTGGGTTTTGGAAACCGCATTTAGTTTCTGGTCACCGGCTAGTGTCCAGAAACTAAATGCGGATTGGGCCTAGGAAACCGCATTTAGTTTCTGGACACCGGCTAGTGTCCAGAAACTAAATGCGGATTGGGCCTAGGAAACCGCATTTAGTTTCGGGACACCGGCTAGTGTCCACCGGCTAGTGTCCAGAAACTAAATGCGGATTGGGTTTTGGAAACCGCATTTAGTTTCTGGACACCGGCTAGTGTCCAGTGTCCAGAAACTAAATGCGGTTTGGGTTTTGGAAATCGGCTGGTGTCCAGAAACTAAATGCGGATTGGGTCTGGGAAACCGCATTTAGTTTCTGGACACCGGCTAGTATCCAGAAACTAAATGCGGATTGAGTTTTGGAAGCCGCATTTAGTTTCTGGACACCGGCTAGTGTCCAGAAACTAAATGCGGATTGGGCCTAGGAAACCGCATTTAGTTTCTGGACACCGGCTAGTGTCCAGGCTTTAGTTTCTAGGCTAGTGTCCAGAAACTAAATGCGGTTTCCAAAACCCCATCCGCATTTCTAGTGTCCAGAAACTAAATGCGGATGGGGTTTTGGAAACCGCATTTAGTTTCTGGACACCGGCTAGTGTCCAGAAACTAAATGCGGTTTGGGTTTTGGGAACCGCATTTAGTTTCTGGACACCGGCTAGTGTCCAGAACTAAATGCGGATTGGGTTTTGGAAACCGCATTTAGTTTCTGGACACCGGCTAGTGTCCAGAAACTAAATGCGGATTGGGTTTTGGGAACCGCATTTAGTTTCTGGACACCGGCTAGTGTCCAGAAACTAAATGCGGATTGGGTTTTGGAAACCGCATTTAGTTTCTGGACACCGGCTAGTGTCCAGAAACTAAATGCGGATTGGGTCATGGGAAACCGCATTTAGTTTCTGGACACCGGCTAGTGTCCAGAAACTAAATGCGGATTGGGTTTTGGAAACCGCATTTAGTTTCTGGACACCGGCTAGTGTCCAGAAACTAAATGCGGATGGGGTTTTGGAAACCGCATTTAGTTTCTGGACACCGGCCAGTGTCCAGAAACTAAATGCGGATTGGGTTTTGGAAACCGCATTTAGTTTCTGGACACCGGCTAGTGTCCAGAAACTAAATGCGGATTGGGTTTTGGAAACCGCATTTAGTTTCTGGACACCGGCTAGTGTCCAGAAACTAAATGCGGATTGGGTTTTGGGAACCGCATTTAGTTTCTGGACACCGCATTTAGTTTCTGGACACCGGCTAGTGTCCAGAAACTAAATGCGGTTTCCAAAACCCCATCCGCATTTAGTTTCTGGACACTGGACACTAGCCGGTGTCCAGAAACTAAATGCGGTTTCCAAAACCCCATCCGCATTTAGTTTCTGGACACTGGCCGGTGTCCAGAAACTAAATGCGGTTTCCAAAACCCCATCCGCATTTAGTTTCTGGACACTAGCCGGTGTCCAGAAACTAAATGCGGTTTCCAAAACCCAATCCGCATTTAGTTTCTGGACACTAGCCGGTGTCCAGAAACTAAATGCGGTTTCCCAGACCGGCTTCCAAAACCCAATCCGCATTTAGTTTCTGGACACTAGCCGGTGTCCAGAAACTAAATGCGGTTCCCAAAACCCAATCCGCATTTAGTTTCTGGACACTAGCCGGTGTCCAGAAACTAAATGCGGTTTCCAAAACCCAATCCGCATTTAGTTTCTGGACACTAGCCGGTGTCCAGAAACTAAATGCGGTTTCCAAAACCCAATCCGCATTTAGTTTCTGGACACTGGCCGGTGTCCAGAAACTAAATGCGGTTTCCAAAACCCCATCCGCATTTAGTTTCTGGACACTAGCCGGTGTCCAGAAACTAAATGCGGTTTCCAAAACCCAATCCGCATTTAGTTTCTGGACACTAGCCGGTGTCCAGAAACTAAATGCGGTTTCCCAGACCCAATCCGCATTTAGTTTCTGGACACTAGCCGGTGTCCAGAAACTAAATGCGGTTTCCAAAACCCAATCCGCATTTAGTTTCTGGACACTAGCCGGTGTCCAGAAACTAAATGCGGTTCCCAAAACCCAATCCGCATTTAGTTTCTGGACACTAGCCGGTGTCCAGAAACTAAATGCGGATGGGGTTTTGGAAACCGCATTTAGTTTCTGGACACTAGCCTAGAAACTAAAGCCTGGACACTAGCCGGTGTCCAGAAACTAAATGCGGCTTCCAAAACTCAATCCGCATTTAGTTTCTGGATACTAGCCGGTGTCCAGAAACTAAATGCGGTTTCCCAGACCCAATCCGCATTTAGTTTCTGGACACCAGCCGATTTCCAAAACCCAAACCGCATTTAGTTTCTGGACACTGGACACTAGCCGGTCTGGGAAACCGCATTTAGTTTCTGGACACCGGCTAGTGTCCAGAAACTAAATGCGGATTGGGTTTTGGAAACCGCATTTAGTTTCTGGACACCGGCTAGTGTCCAGAAACTAAATGCGGATTGGGTTTTGGGAACCGCATTTAGTTTCTGGACACCGGCTGGTGTCCAGAAACTAAATGCGGTTTGGGTTTTGGGAACCGCATTTAGTTTCTGGACACCGGCTAGTGTCCAGAAACTAAATGCGGATTGGGTTTTGGAAACCGCATTTAGTTTCTGGACACCGGCTAGTGTCCAGAAACTAAATGCGGATTGGGTTTTGGGAACCGCATTTAGTTTCTGGACACCGGCTAGTGTCCAGAAACTAAATGCGGTTTGGGTTTTGGGAACCGCATTTAGTTTCTGGACACCGGCTAGTGTCCAGAAACTAAATGCGGATTGGGTTTTGGAAACCGCATTTAGTTTCTGGACACCGGCTAGTGTCCAGAAACTAAATGCGGATTGGGTTTTGGAAACCGCATTTAGTTTCTGGACACCGGCTAGTGTCCAGAAACTAAATGCGGATTGGGTCTGGGAAACCGCATTTAGTTTCTGGACACCGGCTAGTGTCCAGAAACTAAATGCGGATTGGGTTTTGGAAACCGCATTTAGTTTCTGGACACCGGCTAGTGTCCAGAAACTAAATGCGGATGGGGTTTTGGAAACCGCATTTAGTTTCTGGACACCGGCCAGTGTCCAGAAACTAAATGCGGATGGGGTTTTGGAAACCGCATTTAGTTTCTGGACACCGGCTAGTGTCCAGAAACTAAATGCGGTTTGGGTTTTGGGAACCGCATTTAGTTTCTGGACACCGGCTAGTGTCCAGAAACTAAATGCGGATTGGGTTTTGGAAACCGCATTTAGTTTCTGGACACCGGCTAGTGTCCAGAAACTAAATGCGGATTGGGTTTTGGGAACCGCATTTAGTTTCTGGACACCGGCTAGTGTCCAGAAACTAAATGCGGATTGGGTTTTGGAAACCGCATTTAGTTTCTGGACACCGGCTAGTGTCCAGAAACTAAATGCGGATTGGGTTTTGGAAACCGCATTTAGTTTCTGGACACCGGCTAGTGTCCAGAAACTAAATGCGGTTTGGGTTTTGGAAACCGCATTTAGTTTCTGGACACTAGCCGGTGTCCAGAAACTAAATGCGGTTTCCAAAACCCAGTCCGCATATAGTTTCTGGACACTAGTCGGTGGACACTAGCCGGTGTCCAGAAACTAAATGCGGTTTCCAAAACCAATCCGCATTTAGTTTCTGGACACTAGCCGGTGTCCAGAAACTAAATGCGGTTCCCAAAACCCAAACCGCATTTAGTTTCTGGACACTAGCCGGTGTCCAGAAACTAAATGCGGTTTCCAAAACCCAATCCGCATTTAGTTTCTGGACACTAGCCGGTGTCCAGAAACTAAATGCGGTTTCCCAGACCCAATCCGCATTTAGTTTCTGGACACTAGCCGGTGTCCAGAAACTAAATGCGGTTTCCAAAAAACCCAATCCGCATTTAGTTTCTGGACACTAGCCGGTGTCCAGAAACTAAATGCGGTTTCCCAGACCCAATCCGCATTTAGTTTCTGGACACTAGCCGGTGTCCAGAAACTAAATGCGGTTTCCCACACCCAATCCGCATTTAGTTTAAGGACACTAGCCGGTGTCCAGAAACTAAATGCGGTTTCCAAAACCCAATCCGTATTTAGTTTCTGGACACTAGCCGGTGTCCAGAAACTAAATGCGGCTTCCAAAACTCAATCCGCATTTAGTTTCTGGACACTAGCCGGTGTCCAGAAACTAAATGCGGTTTCCTAGGCCCAATCCGCATTTAGTTTCTGGACACTAGCCGGTGTCCAGAAACTAAATGCGGTTTCCAAAACCCAATCCGCATTTAGTTTCTGGACACTAGCCGGTGTCCAGAAACTAAATGCGGTTTCCAAAACCCAATCCGCATATAGTTTCTGGACACTAGTCGGTGGACACTAGCCGGTGTCCAGAAACTAAATGCGGTTTCCTAGGCCCAATCCGCATTTAGTTTCTGGACACTAGCCGGTGTCCAGAAACTAAATGCGGTTTCCTAGGCCCAATCCGCATTTAGTTTCTGGACACTAGCCGGTGTCCAGAAACTAAATGCGGTTTCCAAAACCCAATCCGCATTTAGTTTCTGGACACTAGCCGGTGTCCAGAAACTAAATGCGGTTTCCAAAACCCAATCCGCATTTAGTTTCTGGACACTTGCCGGTGTCCAGAAACTAAATGCGGTTTCCTAGGCCCAATCCGCATTTAGTTTCTGGACACTAGCCGGTGTCCAGAAACTAAATGCGGTTTCCAAAACCCAATCCGCATTTAGTTTCTGGACACTAGCCGGTGTCCAGAAACTAAATGCGGTTTCCTAGGCCCAATCCGCATTTAGTTTCTGGACACTAGCCGGTGTCCAGAAACTAAATGCGGTATCCAAAACCCAATCCGCATTTAGTTTCTGGACACTAGCCGGTGTCCAGAAACTAAATGCGGTTTCCCAGACCCAATCCGCATTTAGTTTCTGGACACCAGCCGATTTCCAAAACCCAAACCGCATTTAGTTTCTGGACACTAGCCGGTGTCCAGAAACTAAATGCGGTTTCCAAAACCCAATCCGCATTTAGTTGCTGGACACTAGCCGGTGTCCAGAAACTAAATGCGGTTTCCCAGACACAATCCGCATTTAGTTTCTGGACACCAGCCGATTTCCAAAACCCAAACCGCATTTAGTTTCTGGACACTAGCCGGTGTCCAGAAACTAAATGCGGTTTCCTAGGCCCAATCCGCATTTAGTTTCTGGACACTAGCCGGTGTCCAGAAACTAAATGCGGTTTCCAAAACCCAATCCGCATTTAGTTTCTGGACACTAGCCGGTGTCCAGAAACTAAATGCGGTTTCCCAGACCCAATCCGCATTTAGTTTCTGGACACCAGCCGATTTCCAAAACCCAAACCGCATTTAGTTTCTGGACACTAGCCGGTGTCCAGAAACTAAATGCGGTTTCCAAAACCCAATCCGCATTTAGTTGCTGGACACTAGCCGGTGTCCAGAAACTAAATGCGGTTTCCAAAACCCAATCCGCATTTAGTTGCTGGACACTGGCCGGTGTCCAGAAACTAAATGCGGTTTCCCAGACCCAATCCGCATTTAGTTTCTGGACACCAGCCGATTTCCAAAACCCAAACCGCATTTAGTTTCTGGACACTAGCCGGTGTCCAGAAACTAAATGCGGTTTCCAAAACCCAATCCGCATTTAGTTTCTGGACACTTGCCGGTGTCCAGAAACTAAATGCGGTTTCCTAGGCCCAATCCGCATTTAGTTTCTGGACACTAGCCGGTGTCCAGAAACTAAATGCGGTTTCCAAAACCCAATCCGCATTTAGTTTCTGGACACTAGCCGGTGTCCAGAAACTAAATGCGGTTTCCTAGGCCCAATCCGCATTTAGTTTCTGGACACTAGCCGGTGTCCAGAAACTAAATGCGGTTTCCAAAACCCAATCCGCATTTAGTTTCTGGACACTAGCCGGTGTCCAGAAACTAAATGCGGTTTCTCAGACTCAATCCGCATTTAGTTTCTGGACACCAGCCGATTTCCAAAACCCAAACCGCATTTAGTTTCTGGACACTAGCCGGTGTCCAGAAACTAAATGCGGTTTCCAAAACCCAATCCGCATTTAGTTGCTGGACACTAGCCGGTGTCCAGAAACTAAATGCGGTTTCCCAGACACAATCCGCATTTAGTTTCTGGACACCAGCCGATTTCCAAAACCCAAACCGCATTTAGTTTCTGGACACTAGCCGGTGTCCAGAAACTAAATGCGGTTTCCAAAACCCAATGGACACTAGCCGGTGTCCAGAAACTAAATGCGGTTTCCCAGAATCAATCCACTGGCCGGTGTCCAGAAACTAAATGCGGCTTCCAAAACTCAATCCGCATTTAGTTTCTGGATACTAGCCGGTGTCCAGAAACTAAATGCGGTTTCCCAGACCCAATCCGCATTTAGTTTCTGGACACCAGCCGATTTCCAAAACCCAAACCGCATTTAGTTTCTGGACACTAGCCGGTGTCCAGAAACTAAATGCGGTTTCCAAAACCCAATCCGCATTTAGTTTCTGGACACTAGCCGGTGTCCAGAAACTAAATGCGGTTTCCGAAACCCAATCCGCATTTAGTTTCTGGACACTAGCCGGTGTCCAGAAACTCAATGCGGTTTCCAAAACCCAATCCGCATTTAGTTTCTGGACACTAGCCGGTGTCCAGAAACTAAATGCGGTTTCCAAAACCCAATCCAAAACTCAATCCGCGTTTAGTTTCTGGATACTAGCCGGTGTCCAGAATCTAAATGCGGTTTCCAAAACCCAATCCGCATATAGTTTCTGGACACTAGTCGGATGACACTAGCCGGTGTCCAGAAACTAAATGCGGTTTCCAAAACCCAATCCGCATTTAGTTTCTGGACACTAGCCGGTGTCCAGAAACTAAATGCGGTTTCCCAGACCCAATCTGCATTTAGTTTCTGGACACTAGCCGGTGTCCAGAAACTAAATGCGGTTTCCAAAACCCAATCCGCATTTAGTTTCTGGACACTAGCCGGTGTCCAGAAACTAAATGCGGTTTCCAAAACCCAATCCGCATTTAGTTTCTGGACACTAGCCGGTGTCCAGAAACTCAATGCGGTTTCCAAAACCCAATCCGCATTTAGTTTCTGGACACTAGCCGGTGTCCAGAAACTAAATGCGGTTTCCAAAACCCAATCCAAAACTCAATCCGCGTTTAGTTTCTGGATACTAGCCGGTGTCCAGAATCTAAATGCGGTTTCCAAAACCCAATCCGCATATAGTTTCTGGACACTAGTCGGATGACACTAGCCGGTGTCCAGAAACTAAATGCGGTTTCCAAAACCCAATCCGCATTTAGTTTCTGGACACTAGCCGGTGTCCAGAAACTAAATGCGGTTTCCCAGACCCAATCTGCATTTAGTTTCTGGACACTAGCCGGTGTCCAGAAACTAAATGCGGTTTCCAAAACCCAATCCGCATTTAGTTTCTGGACACTAGCCGGTGTCCAGAAACTAAATGCGGTTTCCAAAACCCAATCCGCATTTAGTTTCTGGACACTAGCCGGTGTCCAGAAACTAAATGCGGTTTCCAGACCCAATCCGCATTTAGTTTCTGGACACTTGCCGGTGTCCAGAAACTAAATGCGGTTTCCAAAACCCAATCCGCATTTAGTTTCTGGACACTAGCCGGTGTCCAGAAACTAAATGCGGTTTCCAAAACCCAAACCGCATTTAGTTTCTGGACACTAGCCGGTGTCCAGAAACTAAATGCGGATTGGGCCTAGGAAACCGCATTTAGTTTCTGGACACCGGCTAGTGCCCTTAAACTAAATGCGGATTATGTCTGGGAAACCGCATTTAGCTTCTGGACACCGGCAAGTGTCCAGAAACTAAATGCGGATGGGGTTTTGGAAACCGCATTTAGTTTCTGGACACGGGCTAGTGTCCAGAAACTAAATGCGGATTGGGTTTTGGAAACCGCATTTAGTTTCTGGACACCGGCTAGTGTCCAGAAACTAAATGCGGCTAGTGTCCAGGACACTAGCCGACTAGTGGACACCGGCTAGTGTCCAGAAACTAAATGCGGATTGGGTTTTGGAAACCGCATTTAGTTTCTGGACACCGGCTAGTGTCCAGAAACTAAATGCGGATTGGGTTTTGGAAACCGCATTTAGTTTCTGGACACCGGCTAGTGTCCAGAAACTAAATGCGGATTGGGTTTTGGAAACCGCATTTAGTTTCTGGACACCGGCTAGTGTCCAGAAACTAAATGCGGATTGGGTCTGGGAAACCGCATTTAGTTTCTGGACACCGGCTAGTGTCCAGAAACTAAATGCGGATTGGGTTTTGGAAACCGCATTTAGTTTCTGGACACCGGCTAGTGTCATCCGACTAGTGTCCAGAAACTATATGCGGATTGGGTTTTGGAAACCGCATTTAGTTTCTGGACACCGGCTAGTATCCAGAAACTAAACGCGGATTGAGTTTTGGATTGGGTTTTGGAAACCGCATTTAGTTTCTGGACACCGGCTGGTGTCCAGAAACTAAATGCGGATTGGGTTTTGGAAACCGCATTGAGTTTCTGGACACCGGCTAGTGTCCAGAAACTAAATGCGGATTGGGTTTCGGAAACCGCATTTAGTTTCTGGACACCGGCTAGTGTCCAGAAACTAAATGCGGATTGGGTTTTGGAAACCGCATTTAGTTTCTGGACACCGGCTAGTGTCCAGAAACTAAATGCGGTTTGGGTTTTGGAAATCGGCTGGTGTCCAGAAACTAAATGCGGATTGGGTCTGGGAAACCGCATTTAGTTTCTGGACACCGGCTAGTATCCAGAAACTAAATGCGGATTGAGTTTTGGAAGCCGCATTTAGTTTCTGGACACCGGCTAGTGTCCAGAAACTAAATGCGGTTTGGGTTTTGGAAACCGCATTTAGTTTCTGGACACCGGCTAGTGTCCACCGACTAGTGTCCACAAACTAAATGCGGATTGGGTTTTGGAAACCGCATTTAGTTTCTGGACACCGGCTAGTGTCCACCGACTAGTGTCCACAAACTAAATGCGGATTGGGTTTTGGAAACCGCATTTAGTTTCTGGACACCGGCTAGTGTCCAGAAACTAAATGCGGATTGGGTCTAGGAAACCGCATTTAGTTTCTGGACACCGGCTAGTGTCCAGAAACTAAATGCGGATTGGGTCTAGGAAACCGCATTTAGTTTCTGGACACCGGCTAGTGTCCAGAAACTAAATGCGGTTTGGGTTTTGGAAATCGGCTGGTGTCCAGAAACTAAATGCGGATTGGGTCTGGGAAACCGCATTTAGTTTCTGGACACCGGCTAGTGTCATCCGACTAGTGTCCAGAAACTATATGCGGATTGGGTTTTGGAAACCGCATTTAGTTTCTGGACACCGGCTAGTGTCCAGAAACTAAATGCGGATTTTGTCTAGGAAACCGCATTTAGTTTCTGGACACCGGCTAGTGTCCAGAAACTAAATGCGGATTGGGTCTAGGAAACCGCATTTAGTTTCTGGACACCGGCTAGTATCCAGAAACTAAATGCGGATTGAGTTTTGGAAGCCGCATTTAGTTTCTGGACACCGGCTAGTGTCCACCGACTAGTGTCCACAAACTAAATGCGGATTGGGTTTTGGAAACCGCATTTAGTTTCTGGACACCGGCTAGTGTCCAGAAACTAAATGCGGATTGGGTCTAGGAAACCGCATTTAGTTTCTGGACACCGGCTAGTGTCCAGAAACTAAATGCGGATTGGGTTTTGGAAACCGCATTTAGTTTCTGGACACCGGCTAGTGTCCACAAACTAAATGCGGATTGGGTTTTGGAAACCGCATTTAGTTTCTGGACACCGGCTAGTGTCCAGAAACTAAATGCGGATTGGGTCTAGGAAACCGCATTTAGTTTCTGGACACCGGCTAGTGTCCAGAAACTAAATGCGGATTGGGTCTAGGAAACCGCATTTAGTTTCTGGACACCGGCTAGTGTCCAGAAACTAAATGCGGTTTGGGTTTTGGAAATCGGCTGGTGTCCAGAAACTAAATGCGGATTGGGTCTGGGAAACCGCATTTAGTTTCTGGACACCGGCTAGTGTCATCCGACTAGTGTCCAGAAACTATATGCGGATTGGGTTTTGGAAACCGCATTTAGTTTCTGGACACCGGCTAGTGTCCAGAAACTAAATGCGGATTGGGTCTAGGAAACCGCATTTAGTTTCTGGACACCGGCTAGTATCCAGAAACTAAATGCGGATTGAGTTTTGGAAGCCGCATTTAGTTTCTGGACACCGGCTAGTGTCCAGAAACTAAATGCGGTTTGGGTTTTGGAAACCGCATTTAGTTTCTGGACACCGGCTAGTGTCCACCGACTAGTGTCCACAAACTAAATGCGGATTGGGTTTTGGAAACCGCATTTAGTTTCTGGACACCGGCTAGTGTCCACCGACTAGTGTCCACAAACTAAATGCGGATTGGGTTTTGGAAACCGCATTTAGTTTCTGGACACCGGCTAGTGTAAAGAAACTAAATGCGGATTGGGTCTAGGAAACCGCATTTAGTTTCTGGACACCGGCTAGTGTCCAGAAACTAAATGCGGTTTGGGTTTTGGAAATCGGCTGGTGTCCAGAAACTAAATGCGGATTGGGTCTAGGAAACCGCATTTAGTTTCTGGACACCGGCTAGTGTCCAGAAACTAAATGCGGATTGGGTTTTGGAAACCGCATTTAGTTTCTGGACACCGGCTAGTGTCCAGAAACTAAATGCGGATTGGGTCTAGGAAACCGCATTTAGTTTCTGGACACCGGCTAGTGTCCAGAAACTAAATGCGGATTGGGTCTAGGAAACCGCATTTAGTTTCTGGACACCGGCTAGTGTCCAGAAACTAAATGCGGATTGGGTTTTGGAAACCGCATTTAGTTTCTGGACACCGGCTAGTGTCCACCGACTAGTGTCCACAAACTAAATGCGGATTGGGTTTTGGAAACCGCATTTAGTTTCTGGACACCGGCTAGTGTCCAGAAACTAAATGCGGATTGGGTCTAGGAAACCGCATTTAGTTTCTGGACACCGGCTAGTGTCCAGAAACTAAATGCGGATTGGGTCTAGGAAACCGCATTTAGTTTCTGGACACCGGCTAGTGTCCAGAAACTAAATGCGGATTGGGTTTTGGAAACCGCATTTAGTTTCTGGACACCGGCTAGTGTCCACCGACTAGTGTCCACAAACTAAATGCGGATTGGGTTTTGGAAACCGCATTTAGTTTCTGGACACCGGCTAGTGTCCACCGACTAGTGTCCACAAACTAAATGCGGATTGGGTTTTGGAAACCGCATTTAGTTTCTGGACACCGGCTAGTGTCCAGAAACTAAATGCGGATTGGGTCTAGGAAACCGCATTTAGTTTCTGGACACCGGCTAGTGTCCAGAAACTAAATGCGGATTGGGTCTAGGAAACCGCATTTAGTTTCTGGACACCGGCTAGTGTCCAGAAACTAAATGCGGATTGGGTTTTGGAAACCGCATTTAGTTTCTGGACACCGGCTAGTGTCCACCGACTAGTGTCCACAAACTAAATGCGGATTGGGTTTTGGAAACCGCATTTAGTTTCTGGACACCGGCTAGTGTCATCCGACTAGTGTCCAGAAACTATATGCGGATTGGGTTTTGGAAACCGCATTTAGTTTCTGGACACCGGCTAGTGTCCAGAAACTAAATGCGGATTGGGTTTCGGAAACCGCATTTAGTTTCTGGACACCGGCTAGTGTCCAGAAACTAAATGCGGATTGGGTCTAGGAAACCGCATTTAGTTTCTGGACACCGGCTAGTGTCCAGAAACTAAATGCGGATTGGGTCTAGGAAACCGCATTTAGTTTCTGGACACCGGCTAGTGTCCAGAAACTAAATGCGGATTGGGTTTTGGAAACCGCATTTAGTTTCTGGACACCGGCTAGTGTCCACCGA
This sequence comes from Eristalis pertinax, assembly GCA_907269125.1. Classification (NCBI taxonomy): domain Eukaryota; kingdom Metazoa; phylum Arthropoda; class Insecta; order Diptera; family Syrphidae; genus Eristalis; species Eristalis pertinax. The sequence continues at coordinate 37,763,745 of OU026148.1, forward strand.
CTAGTGTCCACAAACTAAATGCGGATTGGGTTTTGGAAACCGCATTTAGTTTCTGGACACCGGCTAGTGTCCAGAAACTAAATGCGGATTGGGTTTCGGAAACCGCATTTAGTTTCTGGACACCGGCTAGTGTCCAGAAACTAAATGCGGATTGGGTCTAGGAAACCGCATTTAGTTTCTGGACACCGGCTAGTGTCCAGAAACTAAATGCGGATTGGGTTTTGGAAACCGCATTTAGTTTCTGGACACCGGCTAGTGTCCACCGACAAGTGTCCACAAACTAAATGCGGATTGGGTTTTGGAAACCGCATTTAGTTTCTGGACACCGGCTAGTGTCATCCGACTAGTGTCCAGAAACTATATGCGGATTGGGTTTTGGAAACCGCATTTAGTTTCTGGACACCGGCTAGTGTCCAGAAACTAAATGCGGATTGGGTTTCGGAAACCGCATTTAGTTTCTGGACACCGGCTAGTGTCCAGAAACTAAATGCGGATTGGGTTTCGGAAACCGCATTTAGTTTCTGGACACCGGCTAGTGTCCAGAAACTAAATGCGGATTGGGTCTAGGAAACCGCATTTAGTTTCTGGACACCGGCTAGTGTCCAGAAACTAAATGCGGATTGGGTTTTGGAAACCGCATTTAGTTTCTGGACACCGGCTAGTGTCCACCGACTAGTGTCCACAAACTAAATGCGGATTGGGTTTTGGAAACCGCATTTAGTTTCTGGACACCGGCTAGTGTCCAGAAACTAAATGCGGATTGGGTTTCGGAAACCGCATTTAGTTTCTGGACACCGGCTAGTGTCCAGAAACTAAATGCGGATTGGGTCTAGGAAACCGCATTTAGTTTCTGGACACCGGCTAGTGTCCAGAAACTAAATGCGGTTTGGGTTTTGGAAATCGGCTGGTGTCCAGAAACTAAATGCGGATTGGGTCTAGGAAACCGCATTTAGTTTCTGGACACCGGCTAGTGTCCAGAAACTAAATGCGGATTGGGTTTTGGAAACCGCATTTAGTTTCTGGACACCGGCTAGTGTCCACCGACTAGTGTCCACAAACTAAATGCGGATTGGGTTTTGGAAACCGCATTTAGTTTCTGGACACCGGCTAGTGTCCAGAAACTAAATGCGGATTGGGTCTAGGAAACCGCATTTAGTTTCTGGACACCGGCTAGTGTCCAGAAACTAAATGCGGATTGGGTCTAGGAAACCGCATTTAGTTTCTGGACACCGGCTAGTGTCCAGAAACTAAATGCGGATTGGGTCTAGGAAACCGCATTTAGTTTCTGGACACCGGCTAGTGTCCACCGACTAGTGTCCACAAACTAAATGCGGATTCGGTTTTGGAAACCGCATTTAGTTTCTGGACACCGGCTAGTGTCCACCGACTAGTGTCCACAAACTAAATGCGGATTGGGTTTTGGAAACCGCATTTAGTTTCTGGACACCGGCTAGTGTCCAGAAACTAAATGCGGATTGGGTCTAGGAAACCGCATTTAGTTTCTGGACACCGGCTAGTGTCCAGAAACTAAATGCGGATTGGGTTTTGGAAACCGCATTTAGTTTCTGGACACCGGCTAGTGTCCAGAAACTAAATGCGGATTGGGTCTAGGAAACCGCATTTAGTTTCTGGACACCGGCTAGTGTCCAGAAACTAAATGCGGTTTGGGTTTTGGAAATCGGCTGGTGTCCAGAAACTAAATGCGGATTGGGTCTGGGAAACCGCATTTAGTTTCTGGACACCGGCTAGTGTCATCCGACTAGTGTCCAGAAACTATATGCGGATTGGGTTTTGGAAACCGCATTTAGTTTCTGGACACCGGCTAGTGTCCAGAAACTAAATGCGGATTGGGTTTCGGAAACCGCATTTAGTTTCTGGACACCGGCTAGTGTCCAGAAACTAAATGCGGATTGGGTCTAGGAAACCGCATTTAGTTTCTGGACACCGGCTAGTGTCCAGAAACTAAATGCGGTTTGGGTTTTGGAAATCGGCTGGTGTCCAGAAACTAAATGCGGATTGGGTCTGGGAAACCGCATTTAGTTTCTGGACACCGGCTAGTATCCAGAAACTAAATGCGGATTGAGTTTTGGAAGCCGCATTTAGTTTCTGGACACCGGCTAGTGTCCAGAAACTAAATGCGGATTGGGTTTTGGAAACCGCATTTAGTTTCTGGACACCGGCTAGTGTCACCGACTAGTGTCCACCGACTAGTGTCCACAAACTAAATGAGGATTGGGTTTTGGAAACCGCATTTAGTTTCTGGACACCGGCCAGTGTCCAGAAACTAAATGCGGATTGAGTTTTGGAAGCCGCATTTAGTTTCTGGACACCGGCCAGTGTCCAGAAACTAAATGCGGATTGGGTTTTGGAAACCGCATTTAGTTTCTGGACACCGGCTAGTGGCTGGTGTCCAGAAACTAAATGCGGATTGGGTCTGGGAAACCGCATTTAGTTTCTGGACACCGGCTAGTGTCCACCGACTAGTGTCCACAAACTAAATGCGGATTGGGTTTTGGAAACCGCATTTAGTTTCTGGACACCGGCTAGTGTGGATTGGGTCTGGGAAACCGCATTTAGTTTCTGGACACCGGCCAGTGTCCAGAAACTAAATGCGGTTTGGGTTTTGGAAACCGCATTTAGTTTCTGGACACCGGCTAGTGTCCAGAAACTAAATGCGGATTGAGTTTTGGAAGCCGCATTGAGTTTCTGGACACCGGCCAATGTCCAGAAACTAAATGCGGATTGGGTTTTGGAAACCGCATTTAGTTTCTGGACACCGGCTAGTGTCCAGAAACTAAATGCGGTTTGGGTTTTGGAAACCGCATTTAGTTTCTGGACACCGGCTAGTGTCCAGAAACTAAATGCGGTTTGGGTTTTGGAAACCGCATTTAGTTTCTGGACACCGGCTAGTGTCCAGAAACTAAATGCGGTTTGGGTTTTGGAAACCGCATTTAGTTTCTGGACACCGGCTAGTGTCCAGAAACTAAATGCGGATTGAGTTTTGGAAGCCGCATTTAGTTTCTGGACACCGGCCAGTGTCCAGAAACTAAATGCGGATTGGGTCTGGGAAACCGCATTTAGTTTCTGGACACCGGCCAGTGTCCAGAAACTATATGCGGATTGGGTCTGGGAAACCGCATTTAGTTTCTGGACACCGGCTAGTGTCCATAAAACTAAATGCGGATTGGGTTTTGGAAACCGCATTTAGTTTCTGGACACCGGCTAGTTTCCACCGACTAGTGTCCACAAACTAAATGCGGATTGGGTTTTGGAAACCGCATTTAGTTTGTGAACACCGGCTAGTGTCCACCGGCCAGTGTCCAGAAACTAAATGCGGATTGGGTCTGGGAAACCGCATTTAGTTTCTGGACACCGGCTAGTGTCCAGAAACTAAATGCGGATTGGGTTTTGGAAACCGCATTTAGTTTGTGAACACCGGCTAGTGTCCACCGGCCAGTGTCCAGAAACTTAATGCGGATTGGGTCTGGGAAACCGCATTTAGTTTCTGGACACCGGCTAGTGTCCAGAAACTAAATGCGGATTGGGTTTTGGAAACCGCATTTAGTTTGTGAACACCGGCTAGTGTCCACCGGCCAGTGTCCAGAAACTAAATGCGGATTGGGTCTGGGAAACCGCATTTAGTTTCTGGACACCGGCTAGTGTCCAGAAACTAAATGCGGACTTAGTTTTGGAAGCCGCATTTAGTTTCTGGACACCGGCTAGTGTCACCGACTAGTGTCCAGAAACTAAATGCGGTTTGGGTTTTGGAAACCGCATTTAGTTTCTGGACACCGGCTAGTGTCCACCGACTAGTGTCCAGAAACTAAATGCGGATTGAGTTTTGGAAGCCGCATTTAGTTTCTGGACACCGGCCAGTGTCCAGAAACTAAATGCGGATTGGGTTTTGGAAACCGCATTTAGTTTCTGGACACCGGCTAGTGTCCAGAAACTAAATGCGGATTGGGTTTTGGAAACCGCATTTAGTTTCTGGACACAGGACACCGGCTAGTGTCCAGAAACTAAATGCGGATTGGGTCTGGAAAACCGCATTTAGTTTCTGGACACCGGCTAGTGTCCAGAAACTATATGCGGATTGGGTCAGGGAAAATGCGTTTAGTTTCTGGATACCGGCTAGTTTCCTGGATTGGGTCCGGGAAATTGAGAGATTGAGATTGAGAGATTTCAATTTTCCAATAAAAGCCAGAAATAGTTTCCAGAAACTCTTAATCCGATTCAAAAGTAACTCGATGTGATGTCTACATTCGATTCTAGATAAGAACGACTTGCAATACTCACGGCTACTTCTCTCTGAGAAAAAAATCATCAATTTCACGGTTCGTAGGCGATAATAAATGAGAAATACCATGACTTATGCGTCAGCCACTAGCCATTATCAACTAGTAGATAGTCACTAGCTACTAGCTACTACTGGCTTGTAGAAAACTAGATCCAGACCCACCTCTGACTATAGCGCCTCTTGTAAAATCAGCCCGTTTGTTTGAAGGAAATGTGTGAACATTGGTCAACCAAACGCTGATGTTCATGCACCCAATCGAAGAATCCATTGCACATTTCGCGGTCAGCTGGCTTCAGATCGTGAGTGAGTTGAAGTTAATAAGGGTGGCGATGCAAAAAGAAAAACAAGACCGAATGTGCTTCGCCGTGAAATCGACTGATTTGGATCTCCTTCAAGACTTTCACTAAGGGCAGTCATATTTTCTGTAGGCTGCTGATCTCTGGGGTCCGTAACGGTGGCAGCCTCTTGTCTTTTTTTCAGTTTTTCCATTAATTTGGTCCTTCGAGCCGAATATGAAACAGATCAGATGAATGATAACATCGACCATATTTTGCCCACAATGCCGATACCTGCTTCAGAAACACAACTTTTGTAGCAAAATGGTCACAATCTGAACACGTTCAGCGATTGTTAACCGATCCTGTAATGGAAAATGGCAAGCCATCAACTAAATACATACAGTCTCGGACGACAGTTCGGATTGACATATGTGACTGAAAAAAGGATGTCAAATTGGACGACCTGAATCATAAGCTCGATATAAAGTCAAATTGCTGACCATTACTGTCACCCTCTGTACAGAATGATTCAAAATGATTAAAAGCCCATACGTTTGCATGCATTCCGCCACAACAACTCACCATCTAACTGACCTACTTGCGAAGAAAATAAACTTCGATCGCTGTAGTTGCATAACGACTGCATGGAGCTGCTTTAAAGCGACACTTCCCCGTATACACACATAAGCTAACCCCAGACTAAACTCCGCTCTAATCTGTGAACCAGCACCATGAAGGTATGTCCTTCGGTAGTGCTAGCCAAGAACCGCAATTTGTGCGAACCAACAGAGGCTGGCTTATTTAGAAAATAATTAAACCATATTTAATTCGGATGCGACAACCGCACCCGACGGCGCGGGTACCCGGTTCCGTTTCATTTTGACAGTAATAGCGCACTTATTTTGCGGTGGCCGGTATTATAATGCTCTTTGGAGGTCATAAATTCCGTTCGTGGGGTCGTTGATGTCATGTGGGGGGAGGGGAGGGCTGGTCTATACAATTTGCAAACACGGGCCAGCACACACACGTGGCAGCAGGAGTGAGCGTGAGCGTGCGGTTGCAATAACATTATTGCACTTAATTAAATTCATGGCAATCTCCTGGAGGACGAGCAGCCACTGTTACATGAGTCAGCGGCTGCAGCGACTAAGTAGTCCTCGTCTGAAGAGCAATCGCGACGGTGGCGGCGGAGGTGACGGCGCGGCGGTGGGCTGCTGTTCAATGACGGTGCGGCGGTCTCATACGCTCGCTGGAGTATGCTGTTAAATGCGGTTTTCACAAATTGTATTCAACCGATGGCTGGATAAGTACGTCCTTGGATTGCGGACTGCAGCTCGGGCTGGAGGCGGTGGTGGCAATGGCGATGCAAGACCGTTCGCAGATTAGCGAAGCGTAGTTTAAGACCATGCTGTTGTGAAATTACCTAAGCATAGGTAGCTCATTTGGAATGACGTCACCGAAGAGGTATCCAGGTATTCATTTAAATTCCATGCAATGACTCTCCGTTGCCTCCGCCCAGAGGGGAACATGTGTGGGCAGAGAGGAACTTCTGCAGGAGATGCCTTCGTTATTTAATTTTCTGAGAGGCAACGGAATTGTGAAAGTTCTCTACTAATCGCTTTCCCAGGAGTAATTGGTGAATTCTAAGAATTGTGGAGAATTTATGACACGAATCGCTTGGATGGCTAGGTGGTGATATGAATATCTGCAGAATCAATTCAAATTAATTCCATGAAACATTTCAATTTGCCAACATCGTCCTGGCATCTCCAGACTGGTTGACGGTGGTCTATTCAGCTCTTGGTGGTGAAACTTGGGTGCGCGATAAGTTTGCAATGAACTCAACTTTCGTTTGTTTATTTATGTGGATGCAAACTTTTGTCATGAGTTTCACTAAGCCTTTGGCAATGCAAACGGATGTACATTCGAAAGCTGAGGAGTGTCGAGTTAACTGTGTGCTACTGAGCAACTTTCGCTGCTCTTATTCATAAAGGATGCTGCATGGTGTCGTATCTGAATTTCAGTAGGAGCCGGGATAAAAGACTCCGAGATGATGTTTGACGACAACTTCGTAAGACTCGGGAGTTTAACAACAGACCCGAAATCTTACTCCTGAGGCTAGTGACCGATTGATGCTACCATGTATGCATACTTGAAATGATTCAAGACCATCACAGAGCCTGATCAGACTGTGCAGGACGAATCTCAAGACTTTTAGCGGCGTCATCACAGAACACTATGCCATTTCACGTCTTTAGATTGGACTGAGACTGTCAGTGACTGGCAGAGACGACGAATAGGAGAACCAAGTGTTCACCTATGTTCACTGAGCCACATTACCGCTTTGTTAAAACACCAACTGGTTTGCTGAGTAGGATCAACTAAGTCAACGTGTTCAGCTGCCACCTATGTGCTGGCAGTCTTACTTAAGCCGCTTTTACACACGCTAAATTCGTTGTTGATTTTGTCAATGTGTGTGTTATTTCCTTTGTGTGTTCGATTCTGTCTCATGTCCCGTATCCACTTCATACAAAAATCTACGACGAATTTAGCGTGTGTACAAGCGGCCTTTCTTGTCAGACCTGCGCCCCATGCTTATCTGAGCACATCCCCCAGCAATTCAAGCAGTTTTGCGTCCGCGATTAGTTGGTTCTTAAACAGGGGACTGGATCTTCCTCTCCTCCTCGAACCAGCAGGCTCGGATTCGAGGACCTTCTTAAGTGGTGCATTGGCGTCCAAGTTATCGTAACGCCATCACAACAGTCTCCTCATCCACGCATCAACCTCGTCTTAGGCCCTCCGTCACTCCGTCGAACCATGAACCACTCCTGACGAAGGTATTCGTCTATCGTTCCTTTTTAAACTTTAATTTCTCTTCCAAAATAAAGACCCAAGCGAACATACACTTCTTGATACAACGGCTCACGGTTATGTCTTTCCCTCCAATCACCTTCATCGCAGACAGGACTACATACCCGGCGCGCTTTTTTTCCCTACTTAGGTACTTAGGTCAAACTCCTCGAAGACCCCCTCCTGGCCACTACGAAAGATGGCTTGATTAGGAAATTCAAATTTCAGAAGAAGTTCACCATCAAGCTCAACACCAAAAAGGACTGGAGCAATGAATCCATAGCTTACAGACTTAGCAGTAACACAATCAAATGGTACACAGATGGATCAAGAACTGATGAAGGAACATGGGCAGGAGTATTTGGACCACGGACAAAATACTTCGAAACCATGGGCAAACGCACCAGCATCTTCCAGGTGGAGATATATGTCATAGACAGAAGCGTCTACTATCTATGCGGCTATAATGTCGGACAGTCGTGCTGTCATGTTGGCACTAGACGCCTGCATCATTAAATCTACGCTTGTGTGAGAATCCCTGTGGTGGCCCGTAGCGTTGTGGGTATGTGCGTCGACTCCTACGCACTTGGACCTACCTGTCTAGGTTTGACTCCTGGTACGACAACAAATACTTTTCACTGCTCCACCTCTTTCGAGTCACTGACAATGTTCAAAGAGTGTAACTGTCAAGAAAAAGCTTCTCAAAACTTGGCCGTTCGGAGTCGGCATAAAACTGTAGGTCCCTTCCACTCGTCAGAGAACAATAGCACGCACAACACGAGTGGTTGCTGAGAAGCTAGGCCCTGGCCCTCTGCGGGCTGTAGCGCCACCCATATTATATTATTGTGTGAGAATGCCTACGGAAGCTCAAAGAATTGAGCAAGAGAAATAGAGTAAAACTCTGCTGGATAAATGGCCATGCAGGGATAGAAGGCAATGAAATGGCCGAGTCTCTAGCCAGGAAGGGAGCAGCGAAACCTCTCACAGGCCCTGAACCATTCTGTGCAGTTGGAGACCACGTCCTCAGAGAAGACTTCAAGGAACTAGAAAAAAGGTACCGAAACATGGCAGATTACTCATAGCATGAAATGGGCCAAAAAAGAAGAGGTTTGAGACATGTATAAAAATAAGAATAAATAACCTCCGCGTCCTAACACTGCAGACTCCTAGACCACCTAAGGAAACTAGGGATATCAGAGGAAAGTCTCTGCAGATTCTGTGGAGGATATAGTGAATCTGTGTGGCATTGGCACATAAAACAAGAACATATCTGGGCAAGCACCTATTATCAGAGGAAGAGATGAGATCACTAGAACCACCTATCATTCTCAGATTCCTGAAGGAAACTGGCTTAGAGAGAGTACTCTAGAACAAAACTCGCCTATGCACAGCAGCAGTGTAAAGCTGAACTCGAGTGAGGTAGTAAGGGAACAATAGATATTAAGGCCGCGGTGCAACGTACAAAAACAATAATAATCAGGAACCATCTCTGTTGTTCTGCGTATCGTCCCGCTTTCAGATCCACAGAGCACGACTGGCAAGGAGTTTGGTTTTGCTCAGCCCAGTAGCACCAGCATGCTTGCATTCACGTACCGGTGGTTTGGTCTTCTTCTCCTTCTGGCATCAGTAGGCTCGGATCCGAATACCCCCTAGTTTGGCAAATTTGTGTTCAGTCGCAGGATGTGACTGAGGCTGTCGACGGGTTGTTGTTGTCCGGATTTTCTCGCAGTCAGCACCGAATATCCGACGAAAACTGTTTCCCGATTATTGGCCAACTTTTGGGCTTCTTATAGTAAGCTTACCAGTAATAATTTATGTCGGAAGTGCTGTGAGAGTGTACGTATTTCTGGCGGCCCGAAGCAGACTGCTGTACTTTGGTAGCAATATTTTTTTTACTTCGCCCGACCATTCGCCTTGTGAGTTCTTCTGTTTCCCTTTGAATGGAGAGGACCTACGATTTTTGTGTCGGCTTCGATATGCAATGCTTGTCAGTTTCTCAGTGACAGACTAGAGTCCAATCCTGACTCCTCCGTTAAACAGTAGACGTAGGAAACATCAGTTTTTGCGACATAATCCGCAGTCGTCGTTTGATCTAATGACTGATACATTTCACGTGATGATCTCATCGCCGAACGGTTCCTCCATAAAAGCTACGAAAGAAAACCATCAAAGTGACGCATCGTAAACCATAACAAGCTTTCAGTGCGCTGACTTACAGGCAATAACTTGGTGAGCTTACGGCCAAGGTCTAGCAGGCCCCAAGCCCCTAAGTACTGTCTCGTGAAACCGGTTTGTTTTTACGAACCAACTGCCAGACTCACACGACTAATCCCTCCACAGAGTGTCCGAACGAATAACAATTCCAGTCAGATACTCCGAAAATTGAGTAAATCCGGATTTTCTCACAATCGACAGTAAATAGGTATCCAATGTCTGTGCACTGCCCCTCAACCCACTTGAGCAATAGTAAACGCCAGCAACGCTCACACGGCGTCGCTCTTCGCCCTTCCTTCTCGCAGCTTTGAAGTCAGATTTCATCGCAAATTCTGTGCACAGTACCTGCTCCAGATTCGAGAAGTCACTCCGCAACATTACCGCAAGGCCTTTCAATAAATTCATGAAAGCATTCCCCCATCTTCGTCCGACCAACACAAGCAAGTAATCCGTTTAATATCAAAAAATATTATCCCATCCGAGTGGAAATTGACGAAAGTCATCCATTTTCCCTTCAGAGGAACGGACGCTCCACAGAGAGAGCGAGAGAGAGAGAGAGAGAAGCAGAAAAATCGGAGGAAAAACAAAGAAAATCTGTAGGGTCCCCTCGCCCAGAAGACGGAAGCACAACAAGAACATTTGTTTTCCTCAAACAGCGCTGTCCCCACTCATTCCAGGCTCTCCCCCACCCCTCGACGACCATGCCCAAATTGTAAGAACATCCCCAAGTAAACATAGATGACGAGCACTGAGCTTGTTTAGGATTTTTTTGCTCTCTCTTTGCCTGGCATCATCTCGGATTCAGATTCGGACTCGAATTCACATCCACAGTCCTAAACAACTCAAGTGAAGACGGGGCCGCCGAGGAGTGCATGGGCTGCTGTGCTGTGCTGTGCTGTATTGGTGGTGTAGCTCAACCCGTTGCAGCGGTCTACAATAACAAAACCAAACGAATAACCAAGCAAAATGTATCTCGAAGTACTCTTTCTCAGCAGCAGCTCATATCCGCAATAACACTCTCCCTTGTGTGGGGATGGGGATGGGGAGTATTCAAGCATTTCGCTCCGTTTCCATTTAATGCCATGACTGTGTGTGTGTGGGGAGGAGGCTGTGTGTGGGGGGATGAAGAGAGTAAGTGTGCAGAAATTTATCCGTCCATTATGGGCTAGCATGCAAGTCACGAATTCACTTTATATTCACATTTCCAGGCGAGGCACACTGATTTCTTCTCTGGCGGCAGTAAATTTCATAAAAAAGGATTTTCCGCAAAAGGATCGTGAGCAGGGCAGGGCAGGGGGGGTGTGCTGCCGGAGATGGTGTTGTGCAGAAGAGCTGTGAGCAAGCATGGGTGTCCTGACCCTCGTAAGTATCTCTCACTCGGACGGCACCAGCTAAAATATATATCTCATTTCGCACTCGTAATGAGACCGAGAAATATTAGCCTTCACTCGACTTCAATGTATCCGTACGAGTGTCTCAGTGTAGTCCCAGTGGGAGTGTGAATCCTTGGCGCCTCATGCCTCACCTTACTTCCCACGACTGAGTGTCGTAGATCTCGACGACGTTGGTCACTCGGCACACATATCGAGCGCTCGGATTTCCCATGAACACATCGACAGTTTCGAGTCCATTGATGGAGGCAAGTGAAGAGACGAACGACCATCACATCTCCTCCTCTGGGAACGGGTGTGTGTACGGGGCAAATAAAAAAAGTAGGCAGTGTCAAAAGTGTGATATCCCCTCAATTGCATGTACGGCCAGGTTCGTAGGTTCGTCTCCGAGTGTGAGACACAATAGATTGACATCAATGATTAATGATCCAGGAGACATTAATATGAATTGCTAAGCGTGGACATGGTCCGAGCGACCGGGGGCCACACGTGTACCCGACGGGTGGGCAGCTACTTTTGTGCGAATTTCTCAGCATCCCGGGGTAGATGCTTGAGGTGTTCACACTCGTACTGATCGGGATTCAGGCTTCGGCAGTCCATTGTCTGCGAATGGGCCATGTCTAGGCGGGTCCACTTTCAAGGTTATGCGAGATGATTTATTCGAATTGGAAGATGCTTTGGGGGTAATGAGTTGCAGATAAGATGTCATTTGGGAGAGATCAAGGGTGAAGTGCGAGAGTGATTGGCTGTATTATAGTCGCCGGGCTCACGGCCATTGGGAGGACTTAAAAGTGAAATGAAGTTCTGCCAAACATTTTCGAATCGAAGGTGAAATCATGCGGCTCGAGTGTTCGGGGATGCTTGAAGAACTGAGAATGTCCCCAGGAGCCCTTGACAAATTGACGAGGATTAAGGGGGACACGATGAGAGAGTGTGCTCGCATTGGTCAAATGGATGTGTGTTACTTATGTGCGCTCTGTGACGCTGGGGCATAATTCGTACAGACTAAGAGAGAACAGCTGCTCCTTGAACGATATAAATCGATCGAGGCCCATGAGAAAACGACGGAAGCAAGCAGACGTGGCGGGGAGCTAGGTTAGAACTATAGGAATCATTTCTGTCGTAGACACACACAAGCGTATGCATGTCGCATGCTATCAACAGGGGTTCATACTTGCGAAGAGGATGGTTGGAATATTTGAAGGCAAGTCTGAAGCTGTGTACAACAAAACTCCAGACACTCTCTTTCGATCACTGAATTCGAATTTGTCTATAAATCCTTTTGTGCCCTTTGGAAGAGAAGCAGGATATTGGATAGGAATATTCAACGCATCCCGAACCAGTCAAACCATCTGATACGAGCAAAGGCGGGACAGTGGCAGACGGAGTGCTCTTCTGTGTCATTCGTCTTCTCCACAGGCATGGCAGAGGATTTCATCGCCCAGGCCAAGCACATGTAGGAGTATGGCGATGGTGTAGTGAAATGTTAGTATACCGGTAAGTTGTCTGCAGTATTTTATGTCAAGAGATAGAAAGAATGTCGCGGATTTCTTACAGACTTTTGGGAGCGTGCGGTTGGCTTGTCTGTATCCTGGAGAGTCAGGTTGTGTTCTCGAGAAGCGCAACAATCGATGCAAGCATTAACCAAGGATGCAGGTAGTCCCAGCGCAGGTTCAGGCCCTGAGAGTACCTTCTCTGATGATTGTCTAGCAGGTTAATTGGCTCGATCTCATTTCCCGTGATCCCGTGGTGGCCCGGGACCCAGACAAATCTAAATCTTAGAGAATTTAGACGGCCGATCAAATTCAGTGACCTATCCTGGCAGTGGTTAAAGGGTTGAGCAATGATATAAGCACAACCATGTTATCGCTGCAGACGCAAATACTACGCCCCTTCCTCCTGTTCTCTATAATATAGTTCGTGGCCATTAGGATCGGATAGGTTTCCGCTTGGCAAGCTGATGCAAATTTACCTAATGAGGTGTGAAGTCTCATACTGTTGCCCTCCACGAAGTCGCCAGCACCAGATCTTTCATTCAACCATAAAACCAAAAAAAGGTATCGAAAGGACTGTAACTTACTTCAATAACACAATAAACGAAGGAGCTTACAGAGCAGCGCCTTTTGACACTAGAAGCAATAAGCTAATATTGTGTTTGTTCAAACCAGGAAATGACGCTCCTCGATCCGCAGACTTTGGTTAACACTCCAGTTGTGCATGGTTGAAAGAGACACGTGCTTGATCTTCTTGAAGTAGTCGAACATCAATGTTACAGCATTTCTATCGCAAGTATTCTTCGACTTTGTTTGGGAAATGTTTAAA